>OW388304.1:6124699-6533989 GCA_936450465.1 Gibbula magus
GCAGTGAATATGTTAAAGTGACGAAATACGACTTTTAGTGAAATAACCTGGATTGCCACCTTCAGACACACCGGAATGGAATGGAAACCAGTTCAAAAGTAATGACCGAAATATACATGTGCAGGGTAAAAAATCATGGTGTGAAGAAGTTGATTTAAAAATGTCATGCCACAGAACATGTTATACCTGCAGGAATATCTTGCAGACAACGAAACACAACTAATGGAGAATTGAGATTGACACGAAATCAGTGTATGAGAACAGAGTCTCAACTCTTACATTCTGAGGGGTATTGTGCAGAAAAGGGTTGATTTGTGGATGCTAGGTCCTCGTGCAGGAAACTCATTTTGAACGACTGGAGAGAAAACTAAGAAGAAAATTGGAGAAGAGCACGCAGATTTTACTGGGGGCCAAATTGGAACCATGTTCCTTTCGCTGACAAATCTATTTTCACATATTTTAGTTATATTCGTAAGATGTCAGTAAGGCGTTTTCAAAGTAAGAGATACAGAAGTTATTGCCCAGAGGTGATTGTAAAACACCAAGCCCCAAGTCGATTTTGGGGATATTGTCAGAAAATTGCTGCTGGAATCTTAAACAGTGGTTGGTATTCTGTAATTCCAAGAAATATCAGAATTGGATCATTAACAACTTGAAACATATATCAGAATGTCTTGTATTTCTGATTAAAAAGTCAGAGTTCTGCAAAATAAAATCCATTGCTCAATTTCTAAAAGTGGTCGTTCTTTTTCGGCTGTTCTGAACATACCATAATTGGAATACCCTTGGTATTCCCAAAACATTAACCTTATTTGGACTCTCTGGGACATTATTGGTAACAAAATTGCTAAGGGATTGCCTACTTCAAGCCAGGAGCTTTGAAAGTTGGTAAATAAATATTGGTATTTTGTCTAAAAAGATAGCTGTCGCAGTTTCCAGGAATTCATGTCTAAACCAATACAGGTACTGAAAAAAAACAAGAGTCATCAGAAGATGACATATCCCACCGGTCCCACATAATTTGTAAAACACATCTTTGACAGATAATTGTATATCTACTACTTCAGTTAGTGGGTAATACACATGCTGAGTTCAGATATGATAAAGGGTTTTGGAGTTCTGCTCCTGAGCAGACCTATTTCTGAACAAAGTCCATATCAAACACATTTCTATGAAAACGGTAAAAAAAAAAAAATTACAGAAATCAGAAAATATCAAAAGGCACCACTTCAGTTACTGGGTAATACACATGCAAAGTTTCAGGAAGATATGATGAAGAGTTTTGGATCTGTGCTCCGGAAATGAACCTGTTTCTGAACAAAATCCTAATTCAACACGTTTCTATGGAAACAAATTAAATTTTCAGAAATCTCAAAATATCAAAAGGCATCACTTCAGTAGGTGGGTCATGCACATGGGAAATTTCAGAAAGATATCATGAACGGTTTTTGAGTTCTGCTGCGGCAACAAACCTAACCCTGCATTTTCAAAAACCTGAAAATATCAAAAGGCACCACTCCAGTTAATAGGTAAAGCATGTGCAAAGAAAGATATGATGAGTGGTTTTTGAGTTCTGCTCCGGAAACGAACATATCCCTGAACAGAGTTCAATTTCAACCCGTTTCCATGGAAACGAAAACAAATTAAAAAAATTAAAAATCTGAAAATATCAAAAGGCACCACTCCAGTAAATGTGTAACACATATGTGAATTTATGGTGATATTTTGGATGTCGTTTGCATGGCCAAACTACGATACTCTTCGTGGATTTAGAGCAACATATGAACTGACTTTCATATACTTACAGATACTTTGATACACGTTTGCAATTCTTTGAATATAATGTTTCAAAATGTCGATTTCTGAATTTATATTTGCTCTCAGGAGACACGACTTGAGTAGGTATATATATTGTGAACACTTGCCGTCATAAAGGTGCCTTATTTCACTGATATAATTACGGAAGGGGAGTGTCGTTAGTGCAGTATTGGCGTCTTATATTTCATGAGAGTTGATTTGATTCATCTCCTTGATGGGTTTCCAGGTGAGGTGCTGAAGAATAAAGGCAAGTGTTTTCAGATACATATTTCCAGAGACTAGAATGTAGTTGTCTCGCAGGGGGTAACAACTGGAACATAATTTGCTCAACAGCATGACAATAGTTGTTGAAACGTCGTCTTTCACTGAATCAAGTTGTAAATTCATATTATTGTCGACATGTTTGGCTCTCTGTCTCTGGGTCATACAGCTTTTTGGAAACACTGTAAATGGAGTGAGAATATACTCCGAAAGTCATGTATCTACACAATATCTTGTTTGATCAACTATAGATGAGTTCGCAGTTATAGTATTCTACCAACCGATCTTAGCCCTAGAATCAATCTTAGCCAATAATAAAGGATGCGCTTGATATATCCCATCGGTCCCACATAATTTGTTGAACACATATTTGAAAGATAATTGTATATCGTTAAAGTACCACTTCATGATCAGTAAATGGGTAATACACATCCAGAGTTTCAGAAAGATATGATGAAGGGTTTTGGAATTGTGCTCTGAAACGGAACAACCTGACCAAAGTCCCGATCAAACACGTTCTATGGAAAAATAAAATTGTCAGAAATCTGAAAATACCAAAAGGCACCACTTCAATTAGCTGGTGATACACATGCAACGTGAAAGATGTCATGGACGGTTTTGGAGCTGTGATCAAGAATTGAACATGTCCTAATCCAATCTACGGAGAACGAAACACATGTTTTCCCAAGAAATCTGAAAATATCGAATGGCACCACTTCAGTTAGTTGATAATACACACGGGATATTTCAGAGATATATCATGAACAGTTTTAGAGTTCTGCTCCAGAAATGAAATGATTACAGATTGACCGACGGACAGACAGACAGGGCGACGACTATATACACAGTATACCGGTGGAATAAAAATCCTACGAAATTATAATACAAACACTGAGATAATTCAGTATGATTTTATTTGTTTTGCAAACTATACAGTCAGTAGATGGAGAGTCAATTTGAAGTATGTACACTCACCTCCCCTGAAACCAACTCGCACAGACACACACTCTCACACACCCACCCTCTGCTCTCACAGACAAGCACCTGCTAGCTCAGCATTCAGTGGGGCATAGGCAACTTATGTTTTGGATACTCTAACCATTCCTGGTGGGCGAATTACAGGAATCATTACTTGTTGATTTAAACCTTTTTATTTTCCATGTGTCTGAATATTGGAATATTTTGTCATCCATTATAACAATATTGTTTTTTTCAGAATCGAAGATGAACATTTCCACATGAGTAAGAAACAAATATTATAAAAGATATTAAGGAGGTGAGGAACAACAGTGTGACTGATATTTCTCACCAATCAAGGTAAAATATACTAATGTCAGTGTGGGTAGTGCGAGACAAATGTTCTCCACACAGAGGTTACACAACTGATATATTCCAACTAACCTTGGTTAATGGGAATATATAGCTGGAGTAACCTACATGGGTAAGCAATGAGTTGGACAATCAATGAGGGATATTTAGGGTGAATCAGATAATCCTGATTTTCTTCTGAGTGATGCCGGTGCTTGCTAGAGAGAGCAGTAGGCAGCAAGATTACCTTTCACTCCTCTTATGTGTATTTAACCCTGTGTGTCTTTGCTTCATGTAATGCGTTCCATTCTTACCAGCTTTCAACAAAATGTTGGGACGAAAGCATTTATCTAATGATATTCTTCATGGAGTTGTAATTTGAAGTTTCTACTTGTAAACAAAACATAATTTCTAATTAAATTCTAAAGATTTGACATACAGCATATGATGTAACTATATCTCATATACATATATGTGCATACAATCTAAGAGAAAACACATAAAAGAGCAAAAACTTTCATAAATCAATCTTCTATTAATTTCAAACAGTTGTATTGTTAATTAATGAGTACTGGTACATTTGCCATTTTTAAGTAAGAACTCATTTTCATGATTTGGAAAGTGATATTCTTGGAATAAATGTGATTGTTTCCAAAATGCAAATGAAATGTTTGAAATAATGAAATGATAATGCAAGCATAAAGAACATAGGTGGAGAATATAGATGATATTTTATACGCAATTTTACCTTCAAGATTTATAACAAATACTGTTGATTATGAGATGTAATGAGCAAGAACTTATCATTAATTCTATGAAATATTTTAATATTTGCAGTAAGAACATCATAAGTAAATCATGAAGATGCTTTTTATGAATAAAACACCACCTTCATACTTGACCAGTGAAGAATGAAATATCAAAACTCTTAAGATAAGTCATTAACTTGTAGTTTCACAAACAGAACAAACATGGCAATTCTTTCACACAAACAAACAACTGAAAAGGTTAACATCCCTTTACAAGCAGCAACACTTTATGTACAGGATTGCACTAAGCTGACACAGTACTGGACAAAAGGTATGGACATCAGCAAGCAGCTCGCAGGCTTTCGTATTTTAAAAAAGTTTGTAAAACCAAAACCTACTCTGGTTTTGTCAGGCAGGTCAAGGGTCAACCAAAAAAAACATATATAATATGTTACATAAATGTGACAGTTTGAGAGGGGGAGATGTTTTTTGTGAGACAAAAATCAAGAGGATGTTCTTCTTTAGTAATTATCTATCATGAATGCTTGATTAAATCAGTTCCATAGTCAAATATATTAACTAAATTGTTATCTTTGAGGTATAACATTCGACTCTTTGAAAAGCATGATGCACAATTACCCGGTAATTGAAAAGAGAAGAACGGCAAATTAAGCCATCCATCATTCATTAACACGAAACATTTGTCAGCATTACAGTGTGAAAAGCTGCGACAAAACAATTGATCAGTATAATGATTGATTACTTGTCACATAAGTTGATATTCAAGTTATCAACTTATAAATTTGACAAGAATTCTGCATTTAAGATTTTCTTTAAATTCTGCACGAGATGGTGAAACCCAACCCCCTCTCGAACTGTCCCTGTTAACTGTTGGCAGCCTTGTGTGGAGAATGAGGACACAACTAATGTGCTGTGGATCCTTAAACCTTAATGTTCATCCTCAGTCACTAATAACGATCTTAGCGGTTTTAGAAAGAAGGCTGAGATCAAGCTGAGGTTCAACCAAAATAAGTAGAAAAGCGTTTATGAGCAGTTAAAAGAGCGCCATTAGAAACCTTTACACAAGTACACAGAGAACATTGTTATCAACACATACAGTCATACATCTGTACAACAGTCCAGCATATGTACAATACAAACTCAATATGACATCATGACATATCCGTTATTGGACTTATCCCAGCAGTGAGGACATACAGATGATGCACGTGGGGAGCAGTCACTTGGTCAAGAGAATTTGGACCAACAATCTCATGCAAAACTTTCTTTGAAAGTGAACTAATTGTAGAAGGAAAGTTCTTAGGATTTGAATAAATGCGTGATTTGGCGGCCTCAATGTCACACTCATTAAAAGAAGATGTAAGGCAAATTCAAGTAAATACAGTGATGACCCGAAAGTCCGTTCAAGGTGACTGCTCATCATCAAACCTTGGATCAGACCTTGGATAATAACGTGTCTCAGTCACGAGAATTGTGAGCAACACATTTAGGATTTACGGTTCCAAACAACTTTCAGTAATTTGCGAATGATGTTTTTTTTTGCATTTAAATGAAATATTCATTCACAGTACCAGACGTAAATCCATAAAAATTTTCCTTGAACAAGAATTTGTTTCCTTCTTATGCAACATAGCAAGTATTTCATCATGTCCTCAGTTACAAATTGTGAGCTAATTGTTTATATATATATTGCACCATCGGAGCAGCATTGACATGTTGAGTCAATCCACCATGTACTTTTCACACTGAATAATGGCAGCAATCGGTGCCTGAAGATCAGCATAGTCACAGAACTCGTTAATATTGGCAAACAGTTACCAGGTTAAGGGTTAATCAGTGGGAAACATCAGATAATCTGTTAGACAGTTACAGTAGAACACGGATATAACAAACTCCAAGGGACCAAAGAATTCCGTTTGCTATATCCAGTGTTTGCTATTCACATTTGGCATATTATATAGGGCTCATGACGGGACTTATAAATGTGCTCTCTATATCCGTTTGGTCGTTATATCCGTGTTCAACTGTTTGTTATATCAATTCTTTGAAGAGCATTTAGAAGTGGCATACATAGAAACAACAGGCTTTCTGGATGACAATTATAATATAGAAGTTGTTATCCAATCTTGTTTTCTTAGTTATGTTATAGTTAGTACACATTAGTAATCATTATCTATATCAATTGATAATTATTATTAAGTCATTATCACATGTCAAGCAGTGGTTGCTCGGAGAAGAGGTCGTTGCATGATTCAATATTTTGAGAAAAATAATTATTTAAAAAACATTCCTGATTTTGTTGAGTAAATTTACAAATACTAAGATTCTAGCAACATAACCATTGTTTGTACAACATAAAATATAAACACACAAATCCAGAAATATAACAGAATCAGTAACTTATAAATACATGTATACCAGCATGTACTGTTATGCATTTTTCAGTATCTATATATCCATATTAAAAAGCTAATGAATATAATCGTTTTCTTTAATTACAGGAAAGAAATAAGTGTTTATATAACCTTAAATTATATACATATATATAAGACAGAAGAAGAAACAATTTTAGAGGAAAATCATGTGGAGAAAGATGTAGACATATAAAGTCGTTCTGTGAGAAGTATTTTAGAATGAAGGTAAATATACAATAATGACAGTTATGGATTTCAACTTGTCAAGCATAAAAGAACCTTAACATAAAACACTAAAGAAGTTTTTTTATAAACTCATCATCTAGTCTATGTGAGAGAGATCTTAAAAACTAGTGAAATGAATATTCTGACAGATAATCAAGAAAACCAACACCTGTATCATTATAAGTTGATATTAAAGATAAAGACAACGATACAGCCATTCTCTAAGAGAAATTACAAAAGAAAGATGTAGCATAATTCAAAACAACGTAACAACAACCTGAACATCAGATACAAAAGTTGAGAAGTTGTTATCAATTCCTTGTCACTATAACATCAGCAAATCATAATGCATACAAAACAATAGATACAGCTGCATAACAATAGATACGGCTGCATAACACAACTTAAATGTGACTCTGGTATTTTGTGTGGATGCCCGAGAAACATTTAACTTCTTCATTTAGCCTAATAGCAAACAAACTCAGCTTTCAATTCTACTCAGATACTACAATTGGAAATAAATAAAATGAAAATTACATCTTTGCATATAAATTCTGGAATACATTCTACTGGAATGATGAAACACCTACAACACAAATGTAACCTTGTTATATTTGTCCACTCTCTAAATGGCATGTATTTCTATACAACATAAAGATAAATCAATATGAATTTGTTAATGAATGTCAATGCTTATTTTGCGTGAGCAAATAAGATTAAGCTTTGGGTTATACTATTTTCTATGTTAAAATATCATTCATTATCATATAATTTTAATTGTGAAATGACAACATTTGATTATAAATTATTCTTATATTAATATATTTTTTATGTTAATGAAGTATAGACAAACAAGAGAATGGATGATGTAAGTTAATAAACTATTTTTTAAACTTCATTTTATAATTTTATTTTTGAAATTATGGCATGCATATGTAACATTTTGTGATACATTTGTGAATTAAATTGTGAATCGTATTCATATAATTATATTTCATATATCACAATAACATATGAACAGAATCATTTATTCAATACAATTTTAAACTGTGCGTAAATTTTGGATTATTACTGGTAGAATGGATAACCTGATTAAAATGGAATATGCAGGATATTTACAAATACATACTAATATTTGGTTATTTTGTACCGGTAATGTAAATGATTAAAACTGTATTTGGAAGATCAGATTCTTGACATTTAATGACAAATATTAATAATCATAATTGATTATTTCATGCATATAGGTAAGAACAGAAAAGACATAACATTTTACTTTTAATCATTGTTAATATGTACTCTCACCTCAATTCTTTATATTCTCGTTATTATTTGGATACCAATGCCAGAAATTATTAAAACATTTGGAATACATAAATAAATTGGTTAAAAGCAATTAAATAATTACCCTACAATAACAAAAGATCAGAAATACAATTGATCCTTGACCAAAATTTTCCATTAAAATCTTATGAACTATTATTTTACAAAACATAATAATTTTAATCTCCAAGAGCGATTATTCAATCGATAGAATCTATGTAATACATTTTCTGATAATTACTTTATCAATTAAATTACAATTCCTATATGATACTACATATAGATATATACCAGTTCAGTAAAACTTGTCAATTCAGCTGATTTATTCAACAATTCACCTTCAAGCAGAGACAACTATATATAAATATCTCTATAGGTTGACTCTATATAACGGATATAAAGTTCTGTTAAATTTATTGACGCAGTTGATGAATTCACTTACTGAGGTTCAGTAGCACACTATATGTTCTATATACCACAGTTCTGTTAAATTTGTTGACTCAGTTGATCAATTCAACGATTCACCTTAAAGTGGATACTAAATACTCTATAGATTGACTCTACATAACAAAGTTCTGTTAAATTTGTCAATTCAGTTTATCAATTCAACGATTCACTTTCAACCAGAGACAATATCTCTATAGATTGACTCTATTTACCACAGTTCTGCTGATTCAGTTTATCAATTCAACGATTCACTTTCAACCAGAGACAATATCTCTATAGATTGACTCTATTTACCACAGTTCTGTTGATTCAGTTTATCAATTCAACGATTCACTTTCAACCAGAGACAATATATATATATAGATTGACTCTATATAACAAAGTTCAGTTAACTGTGTTGACTGAGTTGATGAATTCAGTGATGAGGTACAGAGTAGTATTATATAGTGTACAGATTCTCTATATAACACTGCATGTTGGGATCACTGGGGTGAGGCAAGGAGACTGGTGAGGACTGCAATCTACAATCTGAAACAGAACTACAACATGTTAGCTTTGTTATAAGGTGTCATTCCAGTGAATTGTCTACACAGAATGGTTTGCCACTTATCAATTCCCAGCTACAATGTTAGTAAGTGGCAACCCATTTTTAGCAAATTACTTGCAGTGTATGAAAGTTTAATAAGTTGCCAGCTCATAAGTGATATTTTATTTATTTAAATGGCAACAATTTTAAAAACTCAAAAAGAGAGCCTGACTCAAAAGTTCCCAGGTTTTGAACTGTTGGACGGACCTTATTTCATACACTGTTAATCGCAGGAACCAGAACTTGTACAATAAAGCCACATTTCTTGGTTTATTTAGAGAACTATACATCCTGAGATCTTCCTGCAGAAGCAGATCAAGTTTAACAACAATAATCAAACTAGTAGTAAAGAGATCATTTGACATGCAACAATGTCTTATCCTGCAATTTGAGCTCTTCTATTCGGGTAGTGTAATGACGAAGGAAAACAATAACCAACTTTCCATATGTTCTTCATCTTTCAATCAAGTGATGCGTAATATTTCTATAACAAAGTATTGATCACAAAAAATATTTGTTAAAACGCTACTAAACGTACAAAAGGAGGATGGGCTAAAAGTGATAGAAGATTCTTTGTTGTGCAAGGACGATTATAAAGAGTGAAAATGATTCTGTTGAGTTTTGATGAGCGATTCGGAGACAATTCTTCACACAGACAGTAGCCATCTTGTTCGTGACAGGGTTTCACAGTTTTGTGTACATTTCCTCAATTAACTTTTAATTTATTATCTCTGAAATTAATCATGTTGATTGGAATTCCAATGTCTGCAAATTAAATGCATCATTTCTTTGAAATTTATGGCTTTCGACCCTCTTTTGAGCATTTTCTCCACTCAATTGCTCTGTGTTTTCCAATCTGATGGTGTTGGCAATGGCGGCAGCCACGCTTATACTAGTACCCGCATCCTCACTTTATTTCATCTTGAAGATATTTAATGGACAATTACTTGCTTTTTCCTCCTTCAGCCAAGTCAATAAAGACGAGGCTAAGGCCTCACACCTATACACGCATGTCCCTCGAGTTTGCCTCGGACAAAATCGTCTTCTTGACAAGACGCAATGGATCTGAGTTAACAATAGACGGATGAACGATACCACATGCTCTCTGAGCTGGCCTATACATGAAATTGTCCGCAATTGAAAAGAGCCTGCTAATGCGTTTCTTCCACGGTTTAATGTCCTTTGATTAATGCTGTATTCAAGGGTCTCAGAGCATCTCCCGTGTGGAGGAGACAAGCCACAAACATGGATCCTTGCAATATTTAACACATCAAGCTCAGATTTCAACACCAAACGAGACCATATTTATTACTTCTGGGATTTGCTTCTACCTTGGGAGGGATTGAACAAAAACAGGAGTGACCAGTGTTTGAGGATATACCACAAAGCGGGAATGGGGATGAATCTTCCCTTTTCTTTTCCCGGCAAACATCTGCTTCATTACCCTCCAACACAAGCTGTCAGCCCTAGAAAGACGTCCCTGGTCTTTGCAATGAGGGATGGGGCATATTAATTTGTAAGCTCCACTTTTTTTTACGGACCCCCATCCCCGCATATCAAGATTAACAAACGACTTCTGCGTCCAGGTCTTCACAATCGGTGACTTCGCGCCCTGTCTGTTTCAAATATGGATACCCCTAGTGTTGCCCTCACAACGGTGCTTCTTTCAAAAGCCCACTTGCAACTTTTATTCTCATTCAATAAGAAGTCGAAAGACCCTCTGTCACAAT
Organism: Gibbula magus; assembly: GCA_936450465.1. Classification (NCBI taxonomy): domain Eukaryota; kingdom Metazoa; phylum Mollusca; class Gastropoda; order Trochida; family Trochidae; genus Gibbula; species Gibbula magus. The sequence goes on from OW388304.1 coordinate 6,135,582, forward strand.
CTAGATTGTATTGTTGTTTCACAGTTCGTAATATAGCCTTGGCAAGAAAAGAAGCTGTAATTCATTGCTTCTTCTTCCTCCCTATTTCCCATCCAACATCTCTGTCTTTTTCTAACTGGACCAGTGAGATTAATTGTGTCATTGAGCTAACAATTATAGTGCACTTTGAGAGGAATGAAGCAGGGAGATGCAATGTGTCCTGTGTTTTCTATAGAGATAGAAGTTAGTGACTGCATTACATCCCATTCACATAGTTTCAAAACTAATACATTGTCAAGTATGTATCCGTTTTACATATTTCATTATTAAACAAACTACTTCAAATTGTTTTTCTTTTACATTTGAATTATATCACAAAGTTATCAGAACAATACACACTTTCCTCACAGGCCCTGACTTTCCTCACAGGCCCTGACTAAAAGTTACCAGATAAGGAGCTGTCGGACAGCCTTATTTAATGCACTGATTGGAGACAATGCTTCTGTTGACCACATATTAGCCTTCTATAGGTTGTCATGTGTAGAACAGACCTATTGTCACACATACAATGTTTGCTCATGAATTATTCAGGACATCAATCAACAGTAGAATCTAATAACTCGCTAAATAACAATTCTTTTTGTTGCCTTTAGATTGCAATTTGTTGACTGAATAATGTTTCCTGAATATATTGTGTCAACATTGTCAAAACAAAATGCACACATCAATAGTGCTTACTCAAACCATTATATCTGTCCATCTAATACCTCATCTACCATATGCTGTGAAAACTTTGGATATGTTAATTATATGATTTTGGTTGTCATTTAAAATGCTTAAACAGATTGTTCAATTTTGGATTACATCAATGTTCATCTGATAGAAGAGAGTCACAAAGATGAGCTGCTGTTAAGCGAAATGACCTGTAGCCAGACGTTTTCAGTTTATATGAGGACACTTGGAGTTGTAACTGGGCACTGGATCGTAAAAACCTAACCGGGTATACACAAAGACTAGGTTAGTTCTGCAAGTAGTGTGGAGCTTTACCATACACTTTCAACTCAACTCGTTGTTTGACGGTATAACCAGTGAAGTATAGGAGATGTGCGGGAGTCCTTCTTAGCCCAAACTACCATTTACAAGATAATTGCTTTCTACACATAGCTACAGCATTGAATGGAATAAGGACGGTCCGTCAGCCTGTAATCTGATTATTTTGTCCTGACTGGAAACTTTTTAAGGTTTTTACTTAATTTTATGATTAAAAATTGACAAAATCATAGTATTAGACTGGTAACTTTCAGCTTCATTTCATACACTTGCTATAAGTAAAGTTTAGATATCAGATTTTATTCAACATCAATATGAGTATTGTACCTGCTAGAGCGTGTTGAGAGAGGCTTTGGATGAGGCGCTCGTCGTGTCCTCCTGGTCACTTGGACTCAGTTTCTTCTCGAACTCCATCGCATCTTCCTCCGCCTTCTCCTTCAGCGCCATCTGGTAGGCAATCTCAAACGCCTCGCCAAGAGTCAGAATTATCTCCCCTGCCAACTCCTGCAAATTAAATAATTAATATAAATATTTCAATCTAAATAGTAACCTTTTCATGATGGTATTTTGTGTTTGCATTAGAGATCTGTCGTTACACTTGTGACAATATATAAATATTTCTGCTTAAACACCTATATTCTCAGCGACCAATTTGCAGGAATCACAATTTATTATATACTTTAGAGTGAGATCCTCGATTCTATCAGTGAAATGAACCCTCTATCAAGCTCTACTGGATAACGATAAACTTTATCATCATTGGCGTCATATTGTCAGCTTGCGAAGGCTGTACGTTTGCTGTTGAAATCACTCCACGTCAACATAAAACACAGAAATAATGATATAATAAATAGAATATGTTTTTCCTTGACAAATACCATGTTTATCTCATCTCGTGATGTAGAAAAGTTAATATAATTCTCTCGTGGCTGCGCCACTCTTGAAATATGTACTTTTCTACCTCACTCGATGAGATAAACATGGTATTTGTCAAGAAAAGACAGATATTCTCTATGTATTTTGACAGGTAATATTCTGGGAGAAGTCAATATCACCTGACAAACCCTTTGGTATCTAAGTGTGGAGAAGTTTTAGTTAGGTATCTAGGTGTCACTATTCAAGTAATAGATGAGGTGAGGTGAGTTAGGGTTTAACCCTTTCAAGAGTATTTCACTTATATCACGGCTGCTAGTATCATGGCAGGGAGAAAGCCTGCAACGCCATGTGGCTATGCATTGCGGTGAAACCTGCGAGCATTGGCTGGAACTAGTGAATCATTGGTTGTACTATGCTGAAATTCAGTGCAGCATTGCACCCAAACCTTAATGCGTGTAGAACAGTTCTCTACTGCAGACAAAGTTGCCGTGCCCCTGGCGGGATTAAAACCCCAGACCTCTTGATTCAAAGCTGAGCACTAAGCACTGCGCTATCCATTCAAGTAATGAGGAGAGTGAATGTCGCATTATTTGCTAACATTTATCCAAGCTAAGGGGAAGGCAGGAAAAGTCCAGAAAGGTTAAAGCAAATCATAAACTTTTCGTGAAAGTTCCTTGCAGAAATATGATTCTTTAGCATGAGAAGAGTTTGAAGATATTTCAATTTCAATTTTATCGACTAAAGGGAATTATATAAAATAAACGAAATCAAAAAATGAAAACAATTTGAATTATTCATGGTTTGATTTATTTGTGAAACAAAGAAAGTGCCTGTTATGAAATGATAGAGAGCCGATGTTATCGGTAGATGGATTTTCAATATAAATTTCAGCTTTTTCACTATAAATTTGGCCAATCCTGCATCCCTTAAGACAAATCCTGCACTTCAAATACACTATATACTCTGCATGAGTGAACAAAGAAGAATTAGAGTGACTATAAGAATAAAAATTCTTCAAATGAGAGTCACAAAAGAGCAAAAAGTCATTATCACGGCCTCTCACATTTCACTTTTCAAATATTCCCATGATAAATTATGTGAATGCTAAATCTGCCTCAACACATGCCATCACTCAAGCCAAAAATAATTAAGAAATGACCTGGCCAGAAAAGCGATTGACAAAATTTTCTGGTAGAGTGAACGAAGTGATTTCTGGCCCTGGCTTGGAGACAGGAGCTCTACGCTCGAGCGAACATTTCCACCATTCCCGACAACCCCACCATTATCACTGCCCCGTTTGGAAAACAGCTACGGGCCACGATTAATTAATTTCCTCCTACTCGGACAAAACCAAAGTTTTAAAAGCCTGCAGGTCAAGAGGCCTATTGAGTATGAGAATGTGACAATCGTGTCAACAATGATCTTGCAGACAGATGCTGAGATGGAGAACAACAAACTCTCACAACTCCAAACAGGGTAAGCGTGGTGTGGAGCCGCCGTCAATACCAGCGAGCATGCATTCAAGTGACCAGTCTGTCTGAGGGTCAACTATCGGCCTCAAACCTTTAAATACTGACAACGCCTTGTCACTGGTTTCAGAGTCAACTAGCCTGCCCAAACCTTGAAATGTTGAGATGCTTTTTGACTGGTTTCAATGGTTAACTATCGGTCTCAAATAGAAATGTCGATGATGCTTTGACTGGTTCAGTGGTCAACTACCGGACTCAAATGGAACTGGCGACGATGCACTAGTGTCCATGGTCCACCCTGGGTCTGAACCTCAGACTGTTGTGGAGCTTTTTGACTGGTTTCAATGGGGCTTGTGTTGCTTGATTTGCCTCAAGTCTGTAGTCAATGTGATTCGGGGCTCAAAGGTGCAGCCCCTTGACAAGACACAAGTGTCAACATCGTACCTGTCCTGAGCTTGTCAATGCCACTTCAATCCAGACTGTTGCATTTATTAACTCCTGCCTGCCCCCATCTAGCCTCAGAGAAAACATCTACTTCAGCCCATCTCACACACTTCCTCCTTCAACACCAGGGCTGATGTATCAATAAGATATGTATCAATAAGAAATGTATCAATATCTTTTCTAAATTCTGAGCCCAGCTAGCTTGCTTTATTGAAAAATATAACCTTTAACTTATATCACATATTATCCATATCTTCAGGCTGATATATCAATAAAAATATCAAAATTATATCAATATCTTTTCTAAATCTTGTCCCCATCTTGCTATATAGAAAAACATCACTTCACCGCACCTCACACACTTCCTCTTTCAATATCAGGGCTGACGTATTAATAAAACAAATATCAAAATCATATCATTGTCTAGTCTAAATAAGACCCTTATCTTACTACGGTATATAGAAAAACATTACATTTACTTTTATACAATGAAAATATTATTTCATTTTCTTTCTTAACTTTTGGAGAAAAACAGGCCATAAAAAAAGGATGATTTTAAAATGTGTCAAAGCTTATCATGCAGACAACATATTGCTTTAAATTTTGATGAAGAAATACTGGGCATGATATGTCAGTGTCACAAGTAAATGAATTGCTCGATCAGATTGACAATCAGATTTTAAATTTCACATGAAATTAGTAACAACACATTAGGATGATATAATTACTAAATTTGGAAATCAGTTATCAATCTTAATTTTATATTATAATCAGTTACCACAAGAAAGAATGGCCAGATCTCTTATTTTGTAAACTATTTATAAAATCTCATCCCAAACCCCACAAATTATACAGAATAAGAATGCATGTTTTTCAATTATTCCATTTTTTTATGTGCAAGACAACAGGTTTTGGCAAGTTAATTTTGTCTGGTTCACCACAAAGATTGCTTATTGCAATTCTAATACTGCGAGTTAATGAAGCGCACGCTGACAACAGGAATGTACGGAGGGAATTGTGCTTGTATTTACATATCAAACAATCAAACAGAACCGTGTCACTTCCTGGACAATAGTTTCCCCCAACTATTGTCCAACAATCTGTCATAAATATTTGAATTCTGATATTAAACATCTCAGACAGCGACCGAGATTCAAGTGAACAGGACTGTCCCATCACCATCGTATGAACATCACATCAGAGAAACCAATGTGGAAGTTAAGCCTGGTCTTTTGTTAAGCAACAGAGCAGAATTAATAAGAGGCATCCTAAGCGAACCGCTTGTACATGTATGACATAATACACAATTGTGCTAAATGACAATCAAACACGTAAACAAAGGTACAACAGTGATTTGGTCGAGATCATCAAAGGATCTCACAAAGCTGTTCCAAGCTCCAGTTTGAATACTGTTATACGATGACAATACAGACCAAGATGTATTCAAAAAGCTTCAGAGTTGAGTACTGGTTATGAATCATGGCCGCATAAATAGAAAATATATTAGACATCTTCACAAGATATTATTTTCATCTTCATGGACAGGAGATATTATTTTAAATTCTTTATTTCATGTCAATAGTTAAACATTCTTGTGTATAAAAGACACAAATATTTTGTCATAATCTAAGTGATAACTCTTCAGTCTAATTATATACCTAGGATAAAGTAAATACTTCAAATCCTTTCTTTGTTTCAGCATGTAGGCATTTTAGGTTTAATATTCATATTTGTTCATGCACATGCAGACTGTTTCCTCACAATCACAACAATAACATAACATTACAATATTCATTCCAATTCTTTTTTTCCAGGACAAAAAATATGATTAATTCATGGTTACAAAACAAGACAAGAAAAGCCTGATAAAATTTTAATGAGGATTTTTAACTTTTAAGGTTGATATGTATATGAATAGATAATGGCATTTTTATGCAGGGAATACCATGTTCTACATGCTATAAAAGTGTCAGTTCCATCTTCATAATAGCCAAACAAGAGGCAACTCACTGAAAAATGATTTATAGCTTCAGTTTTAACCCCAACATGTGTTAAACCCTTTGTTTTCAATTTTTAAATATATTAGCAGTTGCCACATTTGCTACATAAATGCACGTTGTCACTATTACCTGACAAATTGACAAACTTGTTTTAAAACACAAATGAGTGATGGTGCATGTAACATGATGATTCGTGATTCGTCAAACTCATAATTTCCATGGGAAGGGTATTTTCCAAAAGTATTATGTATACAAATTATATAAATAAGAGTTATGTTACATAAAAGATCAGGAAAATTAATATTTTTAAAACACTGGTCCAAAAAACTGTAAAAGCAGCAATCAAATAAATGTTCATAAATATCCAAAATATGAGGAATTTGTATGCCCAAAATGACATGAAACCAAAAGTCTACTGACCTAGAGTACATTGACCTATACATACTATATACATATCTGTGTACCACCATTTGTCACACTGAGGCCGACCTAGTTTTGAGTGTTTCTTACCCTCTGTCAAGTCACTGTTGATTGGGACAAAGTATGAACCAGGCATTCTCAACGGCAGTACACACAAGACGTACACATTCAAAACATAAAGAACCCAATTTCAGTAATTTGTAGTTCATTTCAAGGGTACGAGCCACTGATCCCATTGTTCATGTAATTGGTATATAAGTCAGATAAGGTACTACTCGATTTTAGTTTGGAAAGCAAATCCTTTGGAAACTGCATAAGGCCTGTTGACTTTTTTTTAACGTTTCCGTTGCATTATTTAATCAAATAGGCCTGTTGAATGTCCCAAAAAATATTTTCGGGTTACATAATCAGACATAAGTATTTAGAATGGAAGTGGAGAAAAATATGTATACAGTCAGCCTTATATATATATATATATATACACTGGTGTAGGCTGGTGACTTGACACCTTGTTCCACCATGATTAACTTGTGTAGAGTGTGACACTCCGAGAGTACCGACTCGTATCAGGTGCTTCCAAGACAGTAAATTCTAATCTATTTAAATTTAGTGTATGAGTCTATTTCTGGTCTCATAAACTGCCATTTTGAAAGAATTGGTTCACTGTGAGTCCTTCAAATATATAGTAAGCCTGTTAGTGTATGCGTCTATTTCTGGTGTTATAAAATGCCATTATGAAACTTGTGACTTTGAAACCTTCAAATATATAGTACAGCTGTTTCTCAAAGTCATTCAGAACATGTTTCAAGAATCCTGTACTGCCATACACAGCAGATGAAACAAGGCCTGACCAACAAATATTTTTTTATAAGAAATGAATTTTTTTTTTTTACTTTTTCCAAATTTGGCATTTTATTTGAAAACTTTACTGTTGACTTGGTTGACTACCTTTTCAAGCTTTTTAATACTGTTATATGACTGTTGGTATTTGCAATGTGATCTCACAGCTCGGAGGTATACAGTGAGATATGAGACTTATCTATCAATATTGAGCTATTTCCTGTAATACCACAGATCATATTGCCAGTAATTTGTCTTGAGAGCTCCTCCCCGAAATCAAATCGCTCTAAGGCGTAATATCCTTGAAATCAATCAGATACCGAAATAAACGGAAGTCATTGGGGTCAGAATGTCAGCGGATTTTCCGATTTGCAATCCGATAACCCTTGTTTATTGTCGACTATCCTTTTCCCATATCCCCTAAAACCAAAGAAGAGTACTCAATGTTTATCTAATTTGCACAAGTGACACCTTGAATCCCGGCTCCACACATGCAACGAGACACGTGTTGACATTTCATCCCAGTATGGTCTCCATGCTGAGAACGAGGCTCCATGTAATTGTCCATACGGCGCGTAACACTGCCCTTTAGTCCCTTCCCTTATTCTATACTGGGACAAAACACAAATATTATTCACAAGGTAAACTGTGCCTCTGCTCGGTGATAGAATTACAATCCTAGTTAATTTCGCTTCTCGGCTCGAAGCTCCGAGAGTAAAGATCCTTCCTTAGGGCTGATCCAGGCTTCCCCAATTAGGTTCCGTACCCTCAATGCCACAATGGGCAATTTCAACCTGCTCCGATTACTTCTCTTCCCTAACCCCCGTGCAAAACTCATATCAGATTCCTCCATACCCCCTGTTGTACCCGAAAATGTTTACATACAATTTTCAGGCAAATTTGTTGCCCTATTGTCGTGGGACTCAACAATGCATCCTTGGCAAAGCCCATGCCCTCTAGGTCCCGCCAATGCTGTATATGTTAAGTAAACTTTATTGAAGTCTGCTTAGTCAGAGTAATTATACGTCCATCACTTAGCAACCTTCCCACCCAGACACTTCCCGCAGACTATCAATCTCAGCGGGTCCCCCTGGTAACTCGAGCCCCGCCTAGTAACTCGATTTGAAATGTCTCCATTTTAATTTGGTTTACATAGTCTTAACTTATTTTCTATCCAAACAGAAAGTGTATTGTGCGAGGTGCTTGTGAAGGGGCTGTTGATGCTGGATAATAGGACAATGTTAACTATGTTACACGTATAATCACGGCACAATTGACACGACAACTTACACACTCATGTCTTCCCCCTTGTTTGGTTAGAAAACATGATCTCATCCACTTAGCTCTATGTGACACCCTGATAATATCGGGTAATCCTGCCTTGAGACCTATCTACGTGTCCCCAGGCCCGTCCGGGACCAGCCAGGCCTACAGGGATAACTGTTATGTCAAAAACAACAGGTCCTAGAACATCCCCTTGCATCATGCCTACTCAACTGTAAACTAAATTGTAAACAACAACAATGTCAAAAACGGTTTTAATCTAGTTTTTTAAGTTGTAAACGTAAACAACATTAGTGTCAAAAACATTAGTGTCTTTACCAACTTAATCAAAGTGCACAAATGTAAAGTAAATAAAATTGTTAAACAGTGTCATCTAATTTTCTCATTATAAATCAACAAAAACATGACATATCTCATCTCCTTGAAAAACAAGATTTTCTTGATAACAACTTCTTTGTTGTAAACATACACAACTTTTAATCTTAAGCAAGTATAAGCTTACTCTATTGTCAGGAGGAAAGACAGCCAAGTCTACTTTAAATGAAAAGTTGCCTGAAAGTGATCAGGTTAACGAAAAAAATATTTTCACACTTTTTTAAATTTGTCAATAAAATTCACAAAAAATTTTAACTTTAAATTCAAATAAAATTACAGAATTTCACGATTTCACACGGTAAAAAATGAGTGTCAATCTAGGTATAAGTATACCATAGTAACATCTATGTTGGTCTGAACTGACCCCACATTGGGTCAGTGCTTAAGTTCACCATCAAATGATAAAATTTGGAATAACTACTAAGAAATTTCACACAGTTCTAACATCAGTACCAAAATGTTAATTGAAAACAATTGAGTGTTTATCGAGGATCAAGTATATTGCATCAATCATCCAGTTTAGGCTCGGACACAAACCTTCTGTAGAGAGATGGAAATGTGGGTATCAAGCTATAATGAGCGATCATTAGGCTCGGAATTACCGCCTCCATTTTAATTGGGCAAGGACAGATGCTGAGAGACACAAAGAGGGCGTGGCCTGGCCATCTGTCCTCGTAAGTTTGTCCTCATGTGATCGTATTGTCAGTACTACATAACTGTCTCTTCCTATGGGAGCTCCACACCAAAGAGCTTCTACTATTGTCAAGGCAAAATTTTCAAAGGACACTTTTGATCTTATGGTTTAAATTTTCAAAGCACTGACGAGGAGATGTTTGCGACCTCTAGTGATCTTGTGGACAATAGGGGTCAATACGAGAGGTGTAATTTGGGCCGTGGAACAAGGCAATGATCTGATAAACTATGAATGTTATGTGTTTGTGATACCAAAGACTTGTAATTTGGAGGGGGACAAAATGTGGCCTTTCAGGAAACACTATAACAATTTGTTACTAAGAAATAACGCTGTAATTTGTACAAGGTTTCGTGTTGTTAACTTCTTTGTACTCAACTATAACCGGAGGGGAGATATCCACCTGTTATTAAATGACGATAGATTAGAGTCCCAACTCCTGCATCAGAATTTACTCAACATATACATTGAAGAATCTGTCAAGCACCAGGTTCTACAGTAATTAATGAATTAACGTTCTCGATAATCAGCACCAACACCGGGTTATGTCATAAGGAAAGTCCGCCAGCCCGGAACCTGGTAACTTTTGGTCCAGGTCGTAACAGCTTGAGGTTTTTCTTCAATTTTGCTATTAAATTGACGAAATTACACTTTGGGGCTGGCGGCTTTTCAAGATAATTTTTATACTCTGCCAACACCTAACCTCTCTCTTGCTACAAGTCCATATATTTTCACAATGAATATAAATATCTGATTTAAAAATTGCAAAACAAATTTGTTTTCATTTATATATTTACAATAATGTTCACTGATAATTCTTTACAAGTAAATTAATTTGAAATTTTAAGGTCAAAGGTTTTAGCCAACCTATGTACACGCAGTTAAATAAAATGATAACCTTTTTGTTTAAAAAGATTTGATTACTTAATTTACCTTGTTTTCGTACAATTTAAAGTTATTGGACCCGCTAATTTTCAGAATATTTCATAGACAGATTGTAAATGCCGAGAAACCAGTAGCAAAGTCTTCTACTCGATCATTGTCGATAGAGGAGACAGAACAGTGCAAGGGAGGTAACTCTTCTCAACCACAACTTGATTGAAGAGCTTGGCTGACTACATGTGTGAACCTAATGAATAAAATGATTGTTTGTTTACAGTTAACTGCTTCAAATTATCAACCTGAAAATGTTTTTATACTTTTATTATCATCTAAGGATTTAGATAATCAATATTCATATTAATCATGAATATATCTGAAAAGCATTACGAAGCAAATATAGATGTATTTTATGATTCCAAAAATAGCATAAAAAGATCTTTTGTTAAAGCATATGTTGCTTTCTAAATGAGATAGCATTTCATTGCTTATAATTAAATGAATTCTGTTTTATAATTATTTAATCAACTAATGCACTGACCTGCAATTAATACAACTATAAATTAAACATCAAATTATGAATGCATTTAATAATTTTGTTAAAACATATCAATGAATTGATTATGTTTTTAAAAATGATCTAATATACAAATACATTCATTGATATAGCTGAATTAACTATTAGTCAAGATCTGACATAAATATAAAACCAAGAGCTTATACGATATCATAAAATTGTAAATGCACTATTTGTTAAAAAGATAAACATGAATAAATTTTGTATTCAACCCATCGATTAACTGTGTCTAAGTAACAAATTAAGCAAGGGATTGCAATTAATATAACCATACAATAACATTTATTATTCAAGATCCGACATACACAAGGACAAGATGGCGATGTTTCAGTTGATAACGAATCTATTGTGATGTAAGCGGTAGACAGATGGGAAGGGAGGAAACACTTCATCTAGCGGAGTCCAAGTTTACCGAGTACACGACCATGAGAAAATATAATGCACACGATTAAACAATCCAGCGTGAGGCGTTAATGCATAAAGCGAATGTCCACCTCGTGTAGTCACTCCCTGTTTAGATGCAAGCATCAGACAACAGTCATACGTTACTGGCCCAGTTTCAAGAGTTTCTTCTCATTATCGTGACTTATTTCTTTGATGATTCGGCGTGAACTGTTGTAGCTGCAAGAGGAAATTTGTCATCATGCCATCTCGACACTGTCGTACCAAGCACTGCGGTGATAATAAATAAAAGCAACATCCCAGCATCTTTTTTCCAACTCGTAAAGAATCACTAGCAGGTGAAACATCCTTTTTTATTTAGCTTAGCGTAGTGTCTCCTCGGTGCAACTCTATCTACCAATGTCGAGAAGACTGAGAGAGGTATTACTGGGGTTCCTCAACAATTTACAAGGGGAACACTAAACACTCTTATCAATCTTTCATGAGAAAACAGTTGGGGGTTTCTGAGTGTAGTTTCGGACAAATTATGCTGTTTAACTGAAACAGTAATGTGCAAGGTGAAATATATTATCTGGGATATCTAAGCAATTGGCTCTGTTAACAAAAAATTTAGTTGATATCAAACTTTATCCTGGAATATTATGGCTATATTTGGCCAGTGGCAAACCCCAGATTTCATCAGTAAGATTTGCGATTCCTGTAAATTGCCCACTCAAAAGATTCAGTAGGCAAAGTGCTATCAAGTATAAAACCCATATGAAACAAACCTGAATGTGGCAAGAAACATTGTGACAAGAAGATGAAGATGAAGACATCATCTAAAATGTTTGTTTTCTCATTGCTGCAATAACTTAAACAACTTCAATAAACAAGTAAAGCAACTTGTACTGATGGTGTATTGATGGATGGTGTACTGATGGATGGTGTACTGATGATGTACTGATGGATGGAGAATTGATGAATGGTGTACTGATGAATGGTGTATTGATGAAGGGTGCACTGATGGATGGTGTACTGATGATGTACTGATGGATGGAGAATTGATGAATGGTGTACTGATGAATGGTGTATTGATGAAGGGTGCACTGATGGATGGTGTACTGATGGATTGTGTACTGATGGTGTATTGATGATTGGTGCACTGATGGATGATGTACTGATTGATGGTTTACGGATTGATGGTGTATTGATGGATGGTGTATTGATGATTGGTGTACTGATGGATGGTGTACGAATTGATGGTGTATTGATGATTGGTGAACTGATGGATGATGTACTGATGGATGGTGTATTGATTGATGGTGTACTGATGGTGTACTGATGGTGTACTGATGGATATTGTACTGATGGTGTATTGATGATTGGTCTACTGATGGATGGTGTACTAATGGATGGTGTACTAATGGATGGTGTACTGATGGTGTATTGATGATTGGTCTACTGATGAATGGTGTACTGATGGATGATGTACTGATGGATGGTGTACTGATGATTGGTGTACTGATGGATGGTGTATTGATGGATTGTGTACTGATGGTGTATTGATGATTGGTGTACGGATGGATGATGTACTGATGGATGATGTACTGATTGAATGTGTACTGATGGATGGTGTACTGATGGTGTATTGATGATTGGTGTACTGATGGATGGTGTGCTGATGGATGGTGTACTAATGGATGGTGTACTGATGGTGTATTGATGATTGGTCTACTGATGAATGGTGTACTGATGGATGATGTACTGATGGATGGTGTACTGATTGAATGTGTACTGATGGATGGTGTACTGATGGTGTAATGATGATTGGTGTACTGATGGATGATGTACTGATGGATGGTGTACTAATGGATGGTGTACTGATGGATGGTGTATTGATTTAATGTGTACTGATGGTGTACTGATGGTGTACTGATGGATGGTGTAGTGATGAATGGTGTATTGATTGACGATGTACTGATGGATGGTGTACTGATTGATAGTGTACTAATGGATGGTGTACTGATGGTGTATTGATGGTTTACTAATGTTGGACTGATGGATGGTGTACTGATGGATGGTGTACTGATGATTGGTGTACTGATGGATGGTGTATTGATGGATTGTGTACTGATGGCATACTGATTTATGGTGTATTGATGGATGGTGTACTGATGGCATACTGATGGTGTATTGATGGTGTACTGATGTCTTACTGATGGATGGTGTACTCATGGTGTACTGATGGTATAGTGATGGCGTACTGATGGTGTATTGGTGGTGTACTGATGTTGTACTGATGGATGGTGTACTTATGGTGTACTGATGGATGGTGTCATGATGGTGTACTGATAATGTATTGATGGATGGTGTACTGATGGTGTATTGACTGATGGTATACTGATGGAATACTGATGGTGTATTGATGGTGTACTGATGTTGTACTGATGGAAGGTGTAGTGATGGTGTACTGATGGATGGTGGTTTATAGATGGACGATGGATTGATGGTGTATGCTGATGAATGATGGATGGATGATGGTTGGATGGATGGCTGGTGTACAGTGTAAATATATGAGTTACTTACCCGACTCCGTACACTGAAGACATGACAGTAGTGCTTCTGAGTTTCTCGATCCTTTGTGATGTACGCAAAGAAGTTGAGGTGCTCAGAGTCCTGACACGCGCAGAATATGTTCGCTATTTCATGATCACAGATAACTTTCTGAAATTTGAGAAGTATAAAACGTATTAACTAATGACATTTTTATAACTAAATATTTTGCACTTAGTGCAGTGAATATTATTTTTGAACAATTTCAAGAATTAAATTATTGATCATATCATACTCAAGAAGCTTGAAAGTTTTTATTTGCATTATATATATTCTTTTATCAATACTTAACTTAACTCAATAATGACAAATGTAAGATGTCATAGATTTAACTATTGACTTGTATTCATTTTAGAGTATGTTTAATTCATTTTATTGTATATAAATGTATAAGTTTCGGCAGGGATTTTTAAATATTTAACCGTTTATATATCTAGACATTCCATTTAGATAACTAACATTTAAAATAATCCCATTTCTTATACTATGTGCTGTGGGATTGTAAGACAAAGATGGATTATCTCGAGGGTGATTAAAAATCAAATGTTTTGGAAAAAACATTTTGATAATTTTGAAAGTTTTTAAACAATTTATAACAAACTGATAATGAAATTTACATTTGAAAAAATTATTTACAAAGATTAGACACCGTTTCTTTGGCTGTAACATTTTTGATCGATAATGCAACAAACATTTGATGGCAACTTACCTTAGACTTGGCGTCAATAAACTTGACGCCTCTATAGGATATGGACAGCATAATGGTTGGAATTTTGGCAATCACTTCCGTGGATTTCTGGAATAAGTACATGTCACTTGAGTTAAAGCAGATTTTGTACCAGTAAAATATTTTGAATTCATGTGCACTGAAACTACCTAGTTTGTAAACTGATTAATTTTTTTAAATTGTGACGTAGGTAACCTGATGAACAGCAGATTCATTCAGTTAATTGAATGAATATGACTTATTACTTTAAAATTTTAACTTTCAACTTTTACGTTTAAACTTGTTTGATAAGTGCTAGTATATGCACCGAGATGTCACATTTATTGCAAAAAGTTGATATTTCTTGTTCTTCATAACATCAGTTTTTTAAACGGTGTAATTAAAAATCAAATTAAGATTAATTATGTTTATAAAATTATGAATTTGTATCTGTCCATAAATCCTATATTTAGTACTCAATTTTAGTTAATGTAAAATCGCCTTTTATGCAAGTGATTATTTCTTTCATGCTTTTAATGCTTTTCCTACAAAACTTTGATGTCATCCAAATACATGTACAATAAAAACTGTATCAAAATTATAAATGTATAAGAACAGCTCAATATGCAGGGAAATACTGAGCTGCTTCATTGAAGTCCAACATAACAACATTATTTGATTTGGGCTATAACAGCTGATCTTATTGCTCACCAGTCAGACAACTTTAAATAAATGTTTATTTTCATCATAAAAGTCACACCTTCGCATGAATTTATGTTTTGTTTATTTCCTTCCCAGCAAGACAATTTGGAGCTAAAATGGTCTATTTACAAATACCGACATCCAAATACTTGTACGGCATTTAACGTCACTATTACATTGCTGCTTTTTTTGTGCTTCTAACACCACCTCAGCATGCGTAATATTTTTGCATGTGTTTTGTGAGAATAAGTTTCCGACCGTGTTATTGCACACACTTCAAAGTTTACACATTGTTCCATGTGTGTCACCAATTTAACAGCTGTAGTAAATCTCCATCCCCTTTAAATTCCAATTTCATTCCAATTTCTTTGTTTTTTAGGGTTCTCACACTTTGGGAGGCAAATCAAAATCTCAAATTTACAGCGTACCAATTTCAGTTTTAAAAATTTATTACTGGGGCAGATGCAGAAATCTTGTTTGGATGTAATGAGTCTTAGTGGAAGAAATTAAGATGGGTTGCAGATTGTTTCAAGTGGTAAAGGCAACACAAAGGCTGCACAGAGCTTGAGCGTAGTGTCATCAAGCCCAGTCTTTTAAGTGAAAGCTAATGAAGTGGAAATAATTAGTCCCACGGACCAAATGGACTGCATCACTCCTTCCCTTATCCCAGCACTGCGACGAGTTTACGCTTGGATGAACTCATCATTCGAGTCTGGAGCAATATGGAGGATCTGGTCATCCCAACGTTTCAGGGCCAAAAGTCGGCCATTTTGCTCCTCAGATAAGCAGAAGTTGGCCTCTATTCGAAATTCTGGCCGTGGCAGACGCGAGAGAGAAACAAACGAGTGTCGTCTGCCTGTCAGGCGGTGTCCACATGAGTGGGCAATGAATATATGCCGGCATTATCTCCCTTCTCTCCTCTTTCTCATTTCCTTTTTTGTCCATCAGAACCCGCGCTGAGATACAAAATAGCCTGAGTTAATCAATGCCTCAACATTGAAAATTGTTTAATCGATCAAGAAAAGGTTATAAACTACCGTGCATGCCAGGCTGGAAATTGCATCATCTGTGAAAGAATTGATAATCCGTTGGACGATTTGGTTATCGCTGTGAAAAATGCTGCTGAGGTGAAATCAGGCAGAACATCCCTGTGACAAGTGCATTCGATTGGTCGGCCTCTGACACCAGCCGACAGATTTATGACAGATTTCATGTTTGCCAAAATAGCCAAACTAGATCCTAGACAGTCCGCATTATTTGCTCTGACCCCTGCTGAAAAAGACGGCAAGCTAAATCGCAGGAAATTCGATCGTTTCGGCGTTGCTTAATCATTATGAAATGGACCTGATGTATTGAAACGTAATCTTGAACTTCTAAAACGTAGAAGCTCATCTTTTCTGGATAACTCATTAGACCGGTGCGAACACTCTATACGTTGTTTGTATGCAAGCGTGGCGAGACAAGATCCAATTACATTCCACACTGCCCACAGAGGTCAGTCAAGGTTGCGCAGATGCATCGCCGCACTACCTAGCAACAATAAATGCATGTGCATCGCCGCACATTCCTTGGCAAACACAGCCTCAGATAACCTCCTTGCTCGAACCCTGTCGTGACGATGTCAGCATGAATACGATATTTTAAGGTTCCTCAAAAAAACGTCGCATTTGACAATTGCGTAACATTTCACAAAAAAATCAAATTTTGATTTTACTGCATGAACCTGAAAACAAGCTACTTTATTCTCGTTGAATGAAAATCAATTGATGCTTTATTTTGGCTGACAAACTCGTCTTTGAGGAAGAGAAGTGTGATGGAAACTGGCTTAGTGATTTACACAATTATTTAATTAGTTGTGAAATCGAGGAACATTGGGTCTGTTGAACGGTCAGCAATGTTTAAATCAATCTCCAACTCGCTATTTCTGGCAGATATCAAAGACACGGATTTGTTGCAGCGTTTTCCAGAAAGAAAAACATCGATCAATATTTTGGCCTGCTCGTTTCATTAATTCGCATTGAACTATCACTTAAACTGACAGAATCTTACACAAAAAGCTCTTTCAATAACAGAAACCACTATTTATAAAACCTTAAATTCGGATGAACAGAGAAAACAATATTTTTGCTTCAGTTTGTCAAAATGTTTCAATAATACAAATTTAAATGCCAAAGTTGATTAATTTTCACTTTTCATCTTTCCATGGTGTAATCATGATTCACATTGTCTCATATCAAAATTGAAAGTTTGCAAAAGACAACTTTTTCTTAAGAAACATATGTTTAAGATAGGAGAAACAAGCTCTATGGATTTACAATTCTTTATTGCAGGAGTGTGACGTTTTAGTGTAGATATTAACACTGTTATCAAGCAAAGGATGCCTGAAAACACTACCTATATGCATCTCTACTGAAACACTGTTGTTCTGTAATAAAGAAGTTGTAAATTCAAAGAACCTGTTTCTACTTTAACAGTGTTATATATTTGAGATTACCTCACTGTCCCCAAATGTAACAATGTTAGATTTGTTCACTATCTAAATTGAATATATTTATGTTGTTTTCCTTCATCAAATCAACTTTCTAAATGCTTCTAAATGTCAAAATATTTTAAAGTTTAATATTCTTAAGAGTTGAAATAATAATTTTATTTCCATCACTTTTCATTTTCAAATTTTCTTTCTCGTTGAATGCATCAAATGCAACATTTACAAATTGACACGCTTCAAAAGTTTACTCAGAAAATCAGTTTATTAGGAAAACTCTTCATTATTCACGCAATTAAAATTTATTATTGGTGTCAAACAAATCCTAAGGTGTTCATTTCTTTGAGGAATAAATGCCTCCTTTTTATTAGGGAAAAACAATTTCAATAAGTGCATCTATAAAGCACATTTTACACGGAGCGTCTACAATTTTGAGAGGAGCTAGAAACGAGGCAAGTGTTTACGATAGATCCATCTTGCTGTAATAATCATGCGTGATACGCTTCAATACCCTCCATACTTTGATATTAATACGCAAGTATTTTATTGTTTATATTACGAAGCTCATAAAAACTCTGCACTCTCTGGCCCCGGTATTCCGGGATAAAATCAAGAAATGGACCGAACACAGGAAATGATTTGCCGAAGCTATTGTACAACACTAATTTTGTTTGGGTTACGATATTGCCTTGCTAGGAGAACCGTTCTCGTAAATATCCGTTGTAAAAGGGAAAACCATTTAGAATTAGGCAACAATATTTTGATATTAATTAGCCCAAAGCCTTCATGTATCATTAAACCTAATACATGAGACAAGCTAGACGTATCTTATGAAGGCTTTTGCTGCGATGTAGGGAACTATGGGTAACTTACGAGCTGGCTGATGTTGCCGAGACAATAGGTCAGCGGTTAACTGTTCGTAAATCAGCCAAACTTTACGACCTTGTATGGTGAGCACTGAATATCGCTTACATTATCAGGTGGAGTTATAAAGGGAAATATTGCTGGAATTTCATAGAGGAGGTTTACTGGCCATCAATGGACTCATTACAGAAACTAATAAGCACACAGAGAATTGGAAGTGTTTATTGGTCAATGCCGCCTTAATCAAAACCTGAAATCTATACGCTTCTTCACCTCTTGTTTCAAGTTCTTTCATCGCTTGACTTACACATTGAGAATTCAAGGGAGAATCAATGTTATGATTCCAATTTTATATATTTTGTTGTTTCACTATTTGCAGGGGGAGGGGAGGGGGAGGGGGAGGGGGGACCAATTTAAGTTCAGGTTTGGATGAGTAGAGTAATGTGTGAATCGAGTACCCACAAATAAAAGCAATTATAGAGACTTTCAAAATATTTAAACATAATATAATGTTTACTTCTACCTGACATGAGGTAATGTGAGAATGTATTGACGGTTTAAACATAATAAGCAAATTTATGATTTTAAAAACCTTTTTTTAATTTTCAGATAGATTAGAAAAACAATAATCCAATATTCAATGTCAATGTCTATGTTGATAAATTAATATCCCTACTAAGAATTGGATCACCTAAATTTACATCTTTCATATACATTCGTCCATATATTCCATCTCTGGATGACATATATGTCAAAGGTTAGATACACACATTTTGATTGGTTATATCCCTATTCATTTGACCTTGCACTTGACATGTAGTCTTTTACCTGGTGATGGTAACATTGCTTCGACCATTGTCAAGTGTATGCTTAGCGATTTAATGCTCAACGTGACTATCTCGGGTAAACCTCCGTTCCAAGCATAGGGGAGCTAGACCACGGCGAGCACGATCGTCGAGTATATGCTATGATATGAGTTATAAAATATTGACCTTTTTTAAATTTACGAATATATCAAAATACTTCCAAAGTAAATGTTAGCCTTTTGAGCCAAATTTGATCCTCATGAAAGTGTGTACACCTAGGATAACATGAAACCTGGTGCTAGTGTTGCACGCCAACTTGACCACATCACAAACAAACACAAGTTTATTTCTTCTGCATAGAATGAACACCTGTTCACTATTCTTCAGCGATATCACTCCATATCTTTGCTTTCATTTTACACGTACATCAAGTATACTTTACATATATCTTATGCATGATTATTTTTTTTAATTATCTATCAGTTAGAAGTCAACATCCTCTGTTTAATAAAGTATTTTTCAACTGTGCAATTATACATTCCAACTGTCAGTTCTAAAAACTGATTTGCATATTTTTAAGAACTGAAATTTATCATATCTATTGGGTATATGGAAAGAGTAAAGAAACAGTGAAACATTCAACTTTATCCAGCATATTATCATAGCAGATTTCAAATGCACCACCACGTTTTCATGTCATAAATCAATACAAATGCCAATAAAATATTTTTGAAAAATCGTTGAAATCAAACCAAATATTAAGAAAATAAACAAGAGAAAAAAACCTGAAAACTGGAATGAGCATGCAATGAACAACCAAACCACCAAACTTTCACCAAAAATCAACAAAACCCAAAACATTTCAAGATTCTCCGGCAAAAACAAAATAATTTAAGCATACCTCCAAGTATTCATCTACAAATTTTTTGCAGTATCTGCCCATGACCTGTTGACAAATCAACCTCAAGAATTAAATAAAAACAAAACAAAACAAAAGAGTCAAAATCCCATATTGAAGTAAACCTATGTCAGGAGGAAGCAATATTGAGTGATCTTGCTAAGTTCTATCCCGTTTTGTAAGGAAACAAATAGGTTATCTATCATGAAATCAAAGTAAAAATGTATCTGTTTTTAATGTCAACGGATTTTATTGGAATACAATTTTACATATTTATACTTAATTTTATTTTAAAAGTCTAAATCCAGATAATATTTTCAACAGATTTGTCCCTATCAAGTAATAATTAACACAAATTGGAACAAGCAATTTTAGCATTTTCAAAAATGTGCAGTATCGTAATATATGAAAATATGACAAGGTACCACACATTATAACTCGCCCAGTGAAGAATCCCTGTTTCCTAAATCTACGATGTTATTACACATTGCGTAATAACATCGCATGTTTCCAATTGACTTGACGTCATAATGGTTAAAATACGAGATCCCAATATCCGTGCCCAATGGCAATTGAGTGTGTCTCTTTTATCAATGAGTTTGTGCAATTAAGTGTGATTTAAATTTAAAGTACTCTGGTAATAAATAAAATACTCGGTCGTGTTCATTAACATACTTATGAAACGGTATCAGAAACCAACTCAGTTTTGCTCATCAAATACCTTACCACTCATTGTTTTATAAATATGTTATTCAACGGAACATTGTTTAGTATTCTCTATTCATTTATTATATTTCTAATAATGAAATATGTCATTTATTGGTTGACATAACTTCTGTATTTTCACTCAGTGAAATAATATTTCGTTCTACTCAGTGAAATAACACTTTCAATCAGCTGCACCTGTCGTGACAATAACAATTTCACTCGATGAGATAAACATGTTATTTGACTATAAATATCAAATATCGCCTATGTTTGGCTCTTGTTTTAATGATATCAACACATTGATAAACTACTTCCCCCACAACTTGCACCAGAGTATCACTGGCTAAGTTAAGACTTGTTGCATTTCATCAGTTTTTCTGTGCCAGCAAAGCAGCGTGCTGCACCTGGACTCGGTAGTGCTATCCCAAATCTCTTTGGGCTTAAGGTAAACTTTAGTTTAATATGCTTTGTGAAAGGAGCCCAAGGTATATTCTGAGATCCACATGTAAAGAAATGAAACAAAGTCAGATGTTAGTGATGTTGTTAATGTAAATGAATACTGACTTTTTAACTTATATCAGTGTACAGAAGAGGCTTTATCTTGTAACTTGGCAACTTTTTTGTCTGGGCTGTTATTTACTAGGCCTATGTCATTTTTATTCCTCTTTAAGGCTGACTAATTTTCACTCATATTTCATACACACTTTGCCAGTTCCTTGTACGCCTGGGATGAGTATTGTTTTCTACCCGGGTCCCCGGATCCCTGATCCCCTATTACTCTATTCTACCCGGATACCCAATTTGTTGATCCCTGACATCAGGTTTGAAAGATTTTGTAATAATTTCTTCAGTTGGTGGGCTAAAGTATGGAGCTAAAAGGTTCAAGCATAGATAGAGCCTTAGACATAAAAACAATTTATAATAAAAATTGTCTTTATAATATTGTGTTGGAGTCTTCAAACACATTGCAATCTT
Source organism: Gibbula magus (assembly GCA_936450465.1). Lineage (NCBI taxonomy): Eukaryota > Metazoa > Mollusca > Gastropoda > Trochida > Trochidae > Gibbula > Gibbula magus. The sequence continues at coordinate 6,157,604 of OW388304.1, forward strand.
TTTATAATGAAGAATTACAAATAAGACTGTTTTATAATTAGTCACATGATTACAAGACCAGGTGATGAAATGGGTACCAAGGTCCTTCTCAGTACCCATCGGTCCCGGGTATCAGGGTACCCTTCACAGCCCTGATTCCTTGGTGGGTAAAATATTCCTTACAGAAGGGAATGGAAGTTTTGAAACTTCCAGCAATGGAGTTATTATTGCACCAAACCACTCATTTAAAGCACACTTTCAAATAATTTTTTCTGGAGTCATGAGTGGAGGGAGTGAGTTATTGTTAAACACCGCTTGGGCAGTATCGCAGCCATTACTGGTGAAAGTCATAAGCAGCACTCATATGCATTGTCTCAATGTCAGATAGATTATCAATCATAATTTGTAGTAGTTGTAGATTCGAGCTTTGGTTCTAAAACTAGAGAAATACATGCTATTACCAAAGATATTTCCTTTAACATTCCATATCTAACGGGAAACATAAGCAGCTATGAAATATCACAGTTTCTAAGAACGAACCATGCTTTTAGTAAATAATCTTACTTAGTATTTACACAGTTTGGTTGGTTACTTTGTTATAACAACACTGAAAACATCGCAAAGTTCATATGAACGTGCAGTGACATATCATGCAAAAAAGATTCTGTTAAAACAAAAACAAAACTTTCGAAACTATAAAAACAAAATTTTGCTTGCAAACAGAACTCAAACGTAAACAATAAATAAAGATTTGAAATGGGCAGTCTAATACATCAAAAGCTGGACAATCAATCTTAATTTGGACAAACCTGAAGTTTTCGCCGTAGCCTTTGCTGGTAAAAAGAATTAAAGTTTTACAAATTTGTTTTCAAACTACCTGAATTACATCTCTGAAGCTAAAGGGAGATAACTTGACGTTTCGTCAGAATTATTTTGCTTTTCAACAAATGCCATATCAAAACAATATTGGACTTATGAAGAACCGTGCTTCAAAACAATGTCTATTTACATTATTTAACATCAAATTGTTCGACTCATCTGCATATCCAACTTGGCTCCGATACAAGAATCTCAGTCTAAACATTGTAAAAACCTGTTCCTAATCATTTCTCTATGAAAAACTATGTTTAAAGCAGGAATAGAAATAGACTATTCCTATTAGTCCTCATCTCAATCAATAAACTAACAAGATTGTAAACTTACTTCAAAAAGTTTGCGACTTTGATTCTAGTTTGTCCGAGATGTACGAGTGCTACAAGTCAATGTCTTGATATATCCACCGACTACCTACCTTCAGTTTAGAGATCCCCTCTTGTGTAGATTCGGGACCATTCAGCTCCTTCACAAGTGTGGACCCCAAATACTGAAACACACGGGGTAAATATCTGATTGTTTGAAAATACAAGTACATTGGGTTTAATAAAAAGATGAGTGCAGTGCCAGTTAAGGTGTTATCCTTATATTAGAAGGAAGCAAGACATATACCACATTTTAACGTTTTGTTTTAATAACAATTGAAACCTTGAGCGTCCATGGTTCAAAATAGACTATTTACCTGAGCAGTACAGACTTTATTTCCTGAGCAGTATAGACTATTTACCTGAGCAGTATAGACTATTTACCTGAGCAGTACAGACTATTTACCTGAGAAGTATAGACTATTTACCTAAGAAGTATAGACTATTTACCTGAGCAGTACAGACTATTTACCTGAGCAGTATAGAATATTTACCTGAGCAGTATATAGACTATTTACCTGAGCAATACAGACTATTTACCTGAGCAGTGTAGACTATTTACCTGAACAGTATAGACTATTTACCTGAGCAGTATAGACTATTTACCTGAGAAGTATAGATTATTTACCTGAGCAGTACAGACTATTTACCTGAGCAGTATAGACTATTTACCTGAGCAGTATAGTTACAGCAGCCCTTGATGAGGATCTCTGGTCGATGGCGCCACTGTCGGACTGACCCTGTAGTATGAGCCAGGTGTGGGGGGCGGATATGTATTGTGCTGTCTCGGATATTCTGGCCCTGTGGATCCAACAAAATGATTTAGGAAATAAGATTGCAATGTCAAAAATCTAAATGTTTGGAGTACTTAAGAACTTATCTTGTCAAATTAAACCAAATGTAAAAAGTAAGGTGAAAAGTGCCTTTCAAAAGAATTTCAGCTTTGAGATGCAACGGTACTGGAGAAGAAGTCGAAAATATCAAAAGTGAATAGATGCCAGATAATAATAATAGTTTATTAACTTTTCAAATCTATATTCATTGAGGCATCTCAATTGAAGTGTTCATGTCACATAAAATCCCTGATTATCTTTCCTTAGCAGACCTACCTGGCCACTAGCATAATGACTCTTACTGAACATGCAACAGTAATTCCTGTATGTTAATTTATAGAATAACTTTGTTGCCTGATCTGAACAGTAGCAAGAAATTCTGGGAAGTATTTCAATCAAACGAAGTGTTGTTAGATATAAAATCCCTTTCCAAACTGAGTAATTGACTTTCCACTGACTGTCCCAAAACAATAGCAAGGAATTCAAGGAAATATCTCTCAAACAAATTACCCAAACCGTTATGTTATCTCCTGTAAACTGAACACTACGATTAAGGTAAGTTTCCCTCACCAGGTGGATCATGCCTGAAGATCAAAAAATGAAAATGTCAGTGGCTCGGATCTTGGGATTGACAGCCTTTTAGATAAACTGTTATCTCTTCAAAACTTCTCAAAGTCAGCTTGACATTATTCAACTTCCCCCTCAAGACGTACACAACTCACACCCATCTCCATCCCTGCCTAATTTGAGTCTTGAGCCACATTTCCTTAACTTTTCTAAACTAGTGGTGCTTCGCACTACTTAAACTTTAAAGAGTGCTCTACTATGCTAGCATAGAAAGTTACAGAAATGCAGCAAGGCTTAAATTAGCCAATGATGGAGACTGGAGCATGTTATGGCTTTCTAGGGAAAGTTGGGCATTATCTTGATGGCAATAGTCCTAGTTCTGTTCTCAGACTTACCTGACTGAGACCATCGTTGCCTGTCCCGAACATGAGCAATGGGTTCTGGGAAGGCTCAGAGAGAGGATCATCGACGGCTGTGGATCGGACCCCCGTGTAATCCTTGTAGAGATCGATGTGGTCAAATGGAGAGATCACCTCCACACCCTGGCTGATAGGCTTCTTGAGAATATTCTGGAACACAGAACAGGTAACAGAAATTAACTTGTTGATAAAGACAGTCACATGATTAACACAGTTTTTAAAAATATTTGAAACAAGAATATATATTAACTAATCTGAGAAGAAACTGGTTAAATTTGTTACCAGATAAACTTTTGAAGTTGAAAAACATCATTAAACACTGTTACTTCAGGGTATCTGATCCCCTAAGCAGTTTTCACCTCGTATTTCTGCTGAAGGTTAGTTTCTCATCACTATTAATAGCATGTATGTTGTCAGCCAATGAAATGTCATGATTAGAAATGTGATCATTGGTTTTCTCATCCAGACACTGCCGATATTGCTCAATCAAAAGTCATTATTTTCTATGGCTTGTTATTCATAGAAATATAAGATGCAAAAGCAATAGAATAGCCAGGGGATTGAAGTAGCCTTACAAATACACTGATAAAGCAAGATGCAGCGACCAAGAAGATAGATACTCACGGGACTATTAGAGTTGCCAATGCGTTCCGGCGCCGGTCTGTCTCCTAATGACGCTAGTATACGTTTCCTATGTCCTATTGACGTTATATCTAATACCTGAAACATGAATCAAATAAATGTAAATCTTCAGATGTTTGAAATGAAAATATCATGCTAAAATGTTAACGTTTAAAACACAAAAAGATGTTGGGAATACTCTAGACCAAATTCCCAATGCAAGGCATAACTCTTGCCAGTCTCCATTACTGGCTGATTTAGGCCTTGCAGTATTTCCTTAAAAAATCTGTGTTTAGAAATCCAGGTCCACAACAAAGCGAGGGAAATACCACAAGAGTTAAATCAGCCAGTAATGCAGACTGGCAAGAGTTATGCCTTGCGTTTGGAAGTTGACTCTAGACTCTAGATAATATAATCTGCGATTAGATGAACTTTAATCATTTAATATATATCATTTCATTACTATACTATTAAAATAAAAATAATTATTTTATTCTAACAACTCTCAAGGCATTTTTAAATAATCTTGAATAAAACTAATTATATTCAACAAAAAAAGAGCTGTTGGTTCTGTAGCTCATTAGTTTTTCAGGATATATATTACGAGGTAATTATTATCTAAACCCAAAACACCAAAACTGACCACTGTTAGTGAGACAAGAAGACCTTGACAAACTAGACATCGTCCTATTCCATAAGCCCTTCCATGATAAGCTTAAAATGATTTTCACAACTTGTGTTTCACGGGATTATACAGTTTTCAATAATAATAGAAATAACCTTTCTACTTACATTAGTTAATTCTAACTCCCAGACTTTGACGACACGTTCCATGGTGTCGTATTTATGCGTCGTGAAAGTATCGAGGTATTGTTCCAATCGGAGGGACTTCAACCATTGTTCTACTGATGGGGGCAGTTTCTGTTGGTCTGATGAGAAAAAGATAGTCATTTCATGATAAATACCTTCAACAGAGTTAAAAGTAGTAATTGAGGCGATGGATTTCAAAATGTTAATGAGTAGAAGATTTTAACAGGATCTTAAACCTGAATCTCACAAAACATCCGTGATGATGACTAGCTGGGCTGAACAGAAATATGTTCTAAAGAGACAGAATGAGTTGACTAGGTGGAGAAGAAATTCAAACTCTGGCACATACATTTAATTTTTTAATATTTATACTTTAGATTACTGCCATGTAATTATGTACAAATATATTTTAACCATGTTTAACCACTTTGACTTCTGCAAAGTGATTGCTACCAAGAAACCAGCTAGGTAAACAAGAGTTACCTCCCTTATGTAACAACATAGTTTTGAATAAGAATTAAAAGGGTCGAAGTTTTCTTTCTTGAACGTGGACTGAGTTGTGTTTTGTCAAATCAATTTTTTAAAATAGAATAAAACACCATCCTGTACATCTGGTTCTAAGAAGAAAGTTAGTCCAACCACAACTCCAACTCTCCAATGGCAATGTTTTACTCACATGCACTGGTTTGCTAATTATGTTGTGCCACACAACATTCATAATCTGAGTTGAGGAACAGCTGTAGCTATTCAAATGAACCCTCGCAGGTGAACTTAGGTAGGAAATCTCAGTCAGTCTCACCTATAGGTTGTAGTTTGGGCAGTGACGCTGCAGCCACTAGAAGCTTTTTCCGATGTTCCTTCTCTGTGATTCCGATCGTCTCCAGGTCCTGCTCCTCCATGACTTTACCTCCCTGTGGAAACACATCATCAACATCATCATCATTATCATCATCACCATCTTTATCATAATCATTGTCATCACCATCATCATCATCAACATCATCGTCATCACCATCAACATCATCATCAGCATTACCATCATTGTCATAATCACCATCATCATCATCATCATCATTATCATCAATATCATCATCATTGTCATCACCATCTTCATTATTATCATCAGTCACCGTCATTATCAACATTATCAACATCATCATCACAAACATCATCAACATCATCATCGTCATCATCACAAACATCGACAACATCATCATCGTCATCACCACCACCACCACCACCATCATCAGCATCATAATCCTAACCTCAGTTTCAGAATTCACAAATTCAGTTCAAATGGGTTTTTTTATGATGAAGAGAATGATTCAGGATATTTATTGAACATCCCGATCTGCATCAAGGGTAGGTTCTTGTTGCGACCACTATATCCCCCCGAGTGTGGCTCCTCCATTCCTTCACTCTCAGCCCAGGGCCCCCTTCCACGAAGCTCTAAGATGATCGTGAGTCACTAAGGTAACCTTAGTGCAATGTTAAAGGATGGGAGTTAAGGTTAACCTTAGTAAAGGTTGCTTTGTGAAATCAGGCCCAGGTCTTTAGTGCTAACATTGGATAGGAAAATTGGACCAAGGGTGCCATCCACAGTTACAATCGATTGTAGAGCTACGAATATGTGTGAAACAAATCACAATTCCATCGAACCATGGAATTTTGTTTTCAGTTCAGTACTCTGTATTCAAAGAGCATTTTCGGTTCATACCTCACAAAAATATTTTTTGGTATATTTTGCCTTTTAATAATAACAAGAAGACATAGTCATCAACATCCCCCGCCAGACACAAGAAATGAGAACAAGGGCAATAATTCAAGAAGAAATAATTGTGCGCTGCTCATTTTCTTTCCATTAAGGTAACAATATCCTCAAGCCACACAACTGATTTGATGTTAAACAATGTCTGAGAAAAGCTATATCCTTGGATACTTGAAACAGAGTCGAAAAAGCGGAACAAGGGGAATAACTCCGGAAAAAATAATCACATGCTTCTTTTTTTCAAATTCAGTCAAGGTATCGATGGCCTTAAAGTACACACCAAATTGGGTAATCCTATCTTAAATAGTCTCTGAGAAAAGCTGTCCCCTTTAGAGATAGCATGAACCGAGTCAAAACATACGGAACAAGGGCAATAACTCCGGAAAAAATAATCACACAGTTCTTATTTTCGAACTCCATCAAGGTATTTATGTCCACAAGCCACACACCAAATTTGGAAACTCTATCTTAAACAGTTTCTGAGAAAACTGTCCCCTTTGGAGATACCATGAACAGAGTCCAAAAATACGGAACAAGGGTAATAACTCCGGAAAAAATAATCACACGGTTCTTATTTTCGAACTCCATCGAGGTATTTATGTCCACAAGCCACACACCAAATTTGGTTGTCCTATCTTAAATAGTTTCTGAGAAAAAGTGTCCCCATTATAGCGGACGGACGGACGGACGCACGGACGGACGGACGGACGCACGGACGGACGGACGGATGGAGCCCAAACCTATATCCCCCTTCCACTTCGTGGCGGGGGATAATAATAAAATCATCATAATTCATTTATAGAGCGCCTAATATCTACCATCAAGATGCTCAGTGGTGCTATAAATTCACATTATTACCCTGGTATAAGGACCAACATCGTTCCTTTTTCATTCTCAACTCCCCTTGGAGAATGCAACCTGAGCTACCAACCAAGGCGCTCGAAGGTTATCTGTCACATTGCCTTCACTTCCAAACCAGATACTCAATTGTACTGCTGATCATGAGTGAACAGAGGTACATTTCGAATAAAGTCTCTTGCCCAAGATGACACCAGGAGCCTCTCAACTCATGTCTCAGTGTGGGCCAGGGAATCACCCTTCAAACTCTCAGAACCGAAACTTAAGTGTACAGTTTCACCCCAATCTACAATCTATTGCAGCCAATGATTAATGAAAGGGCTACAACAGATGGACATTCCCTATGGACCTATACCCCCTTCTGGTTCTGCCATTGATATATTTGATTCTTTACAAATACTCACCAGGAAGTCGGTATCGTCGAATCCGTTAGCTACGAGAGTGTTCTCATACTGCCCGAGTCCCATACACTCCAGCCACTCCCCGACACTCTGGATCTTGTTGCTGGCTGGTAGGTAAATATGTACATGTCAAACACATCTCATAAAATGTGACAGCGAGGAGAATATAGAACTACATTAGGGAATTGTTTAATTATTCAATTATGGAGGACAAATATAAAATAGTTGTGCAATAATTTTTACTCAATACAGGACATCTTAGAAGTGGAAAATAATATCTCAAAATCAAAAAAGATTTAATTAATATGCTTTATATATCTATGGCGAGTCAACACAGAAAATATTTTGATTCTACTTTTTGTATTAAATTTCATAAAGCATAAATACATCAACACTTTATTATTTGTTTCAGTGCAAACAATTATTTGCATATTTTATCTTCGAAATACAAATTCTTTTTCCTAAATACAAAAGTGCCACAACTTTTCAAGAAAATACTGATTGAAGAGACATAAAATCTCTGATATTTGCCCCACAGCTTGACAATGTTGCATCTGAAGAAAATGTCATGGGTAAACTTTCTGTCATTTTACTTCCTAAGTCAAGATTGAGATCTTTCAATGAATTTTTTCTTTGAAAAGTTGTGGCCTACAAATGTTTTGACAGCACAACATGAAATGGTAAATGTACAAAACATACGTTCATCTTCAAAATCCGATACTATTCCAGGAGAGGTGGGAGGGGAAAGAATATTAGTACAAATTAGTGGCCACGATAATAGTCCTTCGCGTAGTTAATGTAATAAAATTTTAATAAAAACATTCTAAATATTTATAAATATAAATATGATATTAAAAAAATAAAAATAAAAATACCAAAATTCTCCAAAATCAATTGCAAAATAACTTTTAACATTTGGTTCATATTTAATTGTTTTCAGTGAAAAAACACATTTTTATTTATTTTTTATAAGTCCAAAGAATAAAAGTGCATTTACTTATATGGTGACTTAATTCATCCAGTGACAAAAAAGAAAAAGAAACATTTAACAGATACAAACAAAATGAATGTTCCAATTCTGAAAATACTTCAAAACTTGTTTTCCTTCATATACAGTATTTGTACTAGATGTTAGTTTTTACAATTTGAAGAATAAAACATTCACTTGTTGAATACACTGAAGGCAATCAAAAACTTAACACCAAAATATCCGATTTTTATCATTAATACGAATTATCTATTCTACTTTGACAACATAAATTCCTAATACCAAAAAGTGTATTAATACAAGTTTCTATTCTACTAAAAACTAAATCTCAATCCAAAAAGGTGAGAGAAAAATACTACCGAACTGGTGCAAGATGTACACCTACATGCAGAAACCGTGCAGAGTGCGGACTGTTTTAAAAGCTTAGAATGGACATACTTTTGAGAGGTTTGGGGGCAAGGTTTGTACCTGCCAGTAAGCGTGCAAAGTCTGCCTCGTACTCGCGGACAAAGACGGATTCACGCGCCAAACCGACCCCAAACTCGGCGAATGTAGCAGCAATCTAGAAAACATACACAGTGAGAAGAGAGGGGTAATTAAGAGACGAGGGTGGTTCAGAGAATTTGTCTGTTTTTTTATAGGTTCCTGGAAAGGTTTTTCTCGAGTGATAGAATAACATTAGCATGGGCTAAGTCTGGAAGGACAGCAAACAGAAGGAAGGATTTGCTGATAAATTTGTCATATATATGGTTTACTAGCCATTTGTAAATATAATATATTTAAAATTACTTGAAATTTGAAATTTTGTTCAGTGAAATTTTGAAATAACCTATCTAGAGAAATGAAGCAGATTTTTTTTATAAACCTGTCATTGAAATGATTTTAAAAATTACAAGCCAAACAGAAAATCAAATTGTTAAAAAATATGTATTTGAAAATAAACTTTGAAGTATATTTTGATGTTTCAAAGGTACATTTCAAATTCAGTTCAAATTGGTCTTGGAGTTCATAATTTCAAATTTCAGAGAGTTATCTCCCTTTGACCACAAGAAATCAAGGCCCTGATGAGAAGGAAGAAAGGCAGAGATTTGTATCTATCTAGAGCAGCAGTCACATGCTAAATGTCATCCAAGATCAGTTCAATATGCACTATGATCAAGTCAGTTTCTATCTACACTCGGAGATGCAGCAGTTCATTCCGCTATAGCTTCAGGCTGAAATAAGACACGGGCTGTCTCATGAAAGTTTCTTTTGTCTAAGATCATTCCAAACTTGTCTTGTTAGTTAGTCTATTGTCCAGGGTGACGTTCCACCAACCAATCTTAGTCCTAAGATCAATCGTAAGCCCATCCCATAACATTGGTAAAGATTGATCTTACGGCTAAGATCGGCTGGTGGAATGAATGGGCTGATGATCAATTTCAGCGCTAAGATCGGTTCTTAGAAGTGCCGGACACTGTGTTTTCAAAGCTCTCTTAGCTCTAATATTGTTGTAAGTCAATGTATGGTACTTACGACTATCTTAGCACTAAGAGAGGTTCATTCCTCAAACCCATCTTAGCCCTACAATCAATCTTTGGAGCTTGTAAGATTTGGAGCTTGTAAGATTACAATACCCTATATAAACGGTATCAGAGGTCATAAGAGATCTTAAAAACAAGAAGCTTTCATGAGAATGGCCCAAGAGTTATTGTCGGGCGGGCAGGCAGGTTGAAATCTCCGCTAGTCTGTCTTGCATGCACATGATGCTGGGGTGTCTCAAAACTGTCACTTGACCAATTTAGGAAATTAAGGAAATTTTTAGAACTAAAACTTGAAATTTAAAACTTTGGATTTTCTGTCGAGAAATAGTCATATCAACATGTGATAAGGATAAAAATATAAAAAGATTTTGGACATAGAGATGCGCTACATTATTGAGGGTACTGAGGCAGTGAGAGACAACTGTGTATTTGATTTAACCCGTTTTGCCCATCACGGTCATGTTCAAGTATGGAAAGTGAACACAATTAACATTGTACTTGCTGTCTGAGTTACTGTCAAACCAGTCTCCAACCTACAGGAACCACAACTTGGTAACAAAAGGAATAATACAGGATTGAACAAAGGCTTATTTTAGAGTGCCTAGGGGGACTTGTGGGTCTTTGACAGTTTTGAGAGCAACCCCCGGTTATTGTCAATCGTCTGCCATGCATGGGACGGACTAGAGGTCAGATGTGTCAAGGCGAGTGCTATCGGTTGGTCAGGTCTTGTACCTCGCTCTGAAAGCAACTTCTCCATATGTGCCTCGAACAGGGCGTAATCGGTACACAGGCTGAAACGCCCCCCGTAACTCGACACGATCGCTGCAATCTGCATAATCAATTCTAATAAATTGTTAACAAATTCTGAAATGATGAAATGTTAAAAAATCGGTTGTCTCAGATATATATAGATATATGTATAAAATAAAATAATAATAATAATTACACATTTTGTCCCCATTACAATGTAAATCTTGCATGGATATTCAGGTTTCGCCAATGACACCCGGCAGCCACTGGGCAGTGCCAGTTCAAGCATTGTTCTATCCTTATAATGCTAGGTATCAAGCAAGGAAGCAACAACTCCCATCTTTTAACGTCTTTTGGTATGACGCGGCCGGGAATCAAACACCGACCTCCCGGATGATGAGAGGACGCTCTACCAAATGAGCTACATCCTGGGTTTGTTCTATGAATGGTTCCTATACATATGGTAATATGTTGATCACATATAAGAAGACATTCACTTTATCTGAACATGCATGTAAATTATCGTAAACTTGACAATGAAGGCACGAATAGCCTTCTTTTTGTCAATAATTCCAAATTTGTAACATAAAACACAATATTTCTCAAAATGTTAATAATTAGCATAATTAAGTATTTGTATGTTATAATCCCAATAAAATAAATAATAAATGCAAATCAAAGAAATATTTTCAAAGACAACTCACGTTGGCCCACTCCTCACTCTCGTCCATATTCCCGTCATCATGCTTCACGTGACCATTATTCTCGACCGCGGCAGCGTTGTTCTTAAGAGCATCGTCAAGACCAGCGAGGACGGAGGCGGGGTCGATAGTATCCTTATCCTCCTCCCGCTCCATCACCGGGTCAAAACTCAGGAAGGACGACGGGACCGACTGACGCTTCGTCTTAATCCGCCGCACTACATCGCTCTCGCAGATCTGTGACACCACATTCCGGGGCCCGCCCGGTGTTGAACCTCGCAACAAACCTGTCAAAGAAGAGTTAAAGTTTTAGTATGATATTCAAAATTTTACAATTTGTGTATTAACAGGCATGTATGAATTGGGAAGATAAAAGATTCTGGAGCGGCAAATGTTGATCATTGATGCAGACCTGCAAGGGAAAAGATTTAAAGAGAGGATTCTATCGGGTCATTTTTCGTTGATTTTTGTTAAATACACATTTTCATATTTCACATAATGCACAAACACAAAACAGTGGAAACAGATTTTAAAAGCACCCCGAAAAAAAACCCAAACAAAACATCAAATCATAAACGTTCATGATAATTTTAAAGCTCATGAAATTTATGTGCCAGGTCCATGCCAACCGCTTCATACCAAAACATTGCTGTATACATATCATTTTCATCTGCTGGAATTCTGAGTGAATGTAAAGCAACTCCGACCCATACACATGTCTGATACACATGTAATTCCTAGTCACCACCAGTGGAGCAGCCTTGTAACAGTGAGCTCATCATTGATCTGTGTACAGGGATGTCTCTTATGAGTAACACTACAGAGTGTCTTTCTCAAAGGGTTGATAAAACACAAACACAAACCTTCAAAATTAGAAATTAACAAAAGCGTCAAATAATCCATTCCAATGTTCTCCAAAGGTTATGTTAAATCAATCCTTTCAAGTTACCCTTTAGTTCAAGTCTCCGCGAACTGACCCCCGCCCTCCCAAAAATGGTTCCCCACTAGGGTTATCAGTGACCAATAGATAGGATATTCATCATTACACCATCAAATAACACTCTACAGCTTCAATGTAAGATTTCACTGAAGAATGCTCTTCAAGATGAGGTTCGAACGCTGTAAGGGACCTGACTATTACATGTCCCCTTCCTTCCTATTACATTTTCCACTATTTAAATGACTGTACTTCAAAACTTTGTGACAACGTCACATCATTGAACAGACCCATTTGTCTTCAATACATGATACCACTGAATAAACCTCAAGATGTGATATTGACACAGACATCATCCCTGAGCACCGTACATCCTCCAACCGGTCGGTATTTCTGTGAGGGAGTGGTTCTGCTTCACCCTGTTGGCAGAAGTTTCCTCTCACAGAAATATCAAATTATATCGATATAAATCATTCTACGGCGTCTCAAATATCTTTAGAAAATGCCTAGGTAAACAAATTCTCATTCTTCACCTCTGGTATTTGGCCATGGCTCGAATGTCATGGCAAATTAAAGCCGCCCAGCCTAATGTTTTGGCATTTAAGAAAATGCCTCTAAGAAAAAATATACAATTTCATTGAAAGAGAGCTTACTGTATCTGACAGAGATTTACTACATGTGAAACAGTGAAAAGAGTTCTTCCTTCATTGCCATTGCTGAAAGAATGGTTTATGTAGGGGAATTGTGATTCCAGTAAAGTGAACACACATAATGGTTTGTGTAGGGGAATTGTGACTCAGTGAAGTGGACACACAAAATGGTTTGTGTAGGGAAATTGTGACTCCAGTAAAGTGGACACACAGAATGGTTTGTGTAGGGGAATTGTGACTCCAGTAAAGTGGACACACAGAATGGTTTGTGTAGGGGAATTGTGACTCCAGTAAAGTGGACACACAGAATGGTTTGTGTAGGGGAATTGTGACTCCAGTAAAGTGGACACACAGAATGGTTTGTGTAGGGGAATTGTGACTCCAGTAAAGTGAACACACAGAATGGTTTGTGTAGGGGAATTGTGACTCCAGTAAAGTGGACACACTGAATTGGTTTGGCAATAATGATTCACACTTCATGTAAACTTTTCCATATTCCATAAAAAAAAGTCTCAAATTTATGCCAATCTGTTCTCATGCATCCCACACGCTCCCATCCCTATCTTTCTCCCTTCTATTCAAGTGTAAAGAGATGTAGATTTCCATCTTTATCTGTCTGTCTCCAAACCTCATGCAAGACATCTCCACATCGCATATAAATCCCTCTACTGAAGATCTCCAAATATTCAAGTCACAAATCCAAGATTATTCACTTTGAGTTCATTGCTGTAAATAAGCAACTCAGAATGGTTAACTCCTATTTGACTCACCAGCAAATGTGTACACTACCCTTATCCCAGACAAATCTCTTGCTATGCATCTTCCTTTACTTAACTCCCCTTCCTGAAACCCCATCATCTTTCAGACTGCAGAGAGCTGGGTTCAGACTGCAGAGAGCTGGGTTCAGACAGGGTGTAGTGTTCCCTCATCATCTGTCTGTCTATTTCTCCACACCCCATGTAAAACATCCCCCAGCTCTTCAGTTCGCTAGTACCCAACACCTGGCAGCTAATTGAAATATAACATGACAAATGGACTCTAATATTGCAGCTATGAGCACATACATCACCCCCATACAGGGTACCAGATGTAATACATCAAACAGAATCATACCTACACCATGTGAAACTCGTCAACTCCTTGCTGGAGTCTCATTTCTCTCTGTATAGAGATATATATGTTTGAAGATACTATTTTTATATACTTTCTACAGTTTGCTTGTATATGATGGTTTCATTTATCAAATAACTTAAGCTCTTTTAATACAAACTGTTTTTTAAACTAAAACAAATTTTTGAACAAGTGCGAAATATATATAAGACATAAGATAGAATACATTATGGTAAGGTACCTGCATGTATTAATTCCGACTGAAAAACCTGCAAAAAGGTCTCAAATAATGCCATATTTTGTTCACATTCAAGCAGATAATTCTCTAACAAGTCAAAATTAAGCATCTATTTGCCATAGTTTCAAACTAAGTTACAGTCAGCAACAAGTCCTACTCAACCTCCCTACAGTTCACACTCACAGAACCTGGTCCTCAAGAGTTACTCATGTGTTGATTTGTACAAAAGGTTTCTCTCGTGGAAGAACTCTTTGCCTTCTTTTTCTTATTTTGTCCTCCCAATATCCTGAAGAATTAAGCACCAGAGAGAACCAATAATTCTCCAGAAGAACTTTTTCGAAAGAATCCTGATTTTCAACCATTAGAAATCTTCAAATTTCAAGTTCTGGAGCCCTGAGGACATTTGTTCTTCTCATTGAGGACCACCTGGGGAGAGGACAGTGTTTTCAGAAGGAGAACTGGCCTCACTTCACCCCAGCGACCTCCATTAAACTGAGATCTTCCAGTCCACTCCCACTTCTATTGCTCTCGCCCGCCCACTCTCTTTGATTTCACACGTTGTTTCACGGAAAGAATTCTAAGATTTGTGTATGAACAATGATTCAGTGAAGACTTTTTTGGGGGATGAAATCTGTAATCGTTTCCATCTCATAACTCCCGTATCTCTTGAACAAGTTCAGTTTCCTCAGAAATAAAAGAAATATTTTGTAATGGACAAATATTTCTCATAATAGTTCGATTTTTTTTGCTCCTTCAATTCGATCCAAAACTTGTGATTCTAAGATAAACAATTACAATGTTTCATTGAAGATTTATATAAACATATCAATATCATGCCCCCGATCCACATTTTTCTTTTCTTTCTTTTAAATTTTACTCAAAACATGCACTAATGGTAACAAATTCATCTCGTAATGGATGTCATGTTGACTCTTTTCTTACAAGATCCTGGGGTATTCTAGGATAGCTGAACTTTAGCCAATAGCATATCTGGATTATTGTAACGAGTGATGATTCCTGTTAATTGGCCGCCCTGCATGGTTTGGCAATATAATAATTAATTATATGATTGCAGGTGAAATACCGGGATCTATCAATGAAAATAAACCGTGTTATCAGTCACTAGTGAAAATAACAATGGAACGTGTTATCAGTCACTAGTGACTGATATAACAATGACCTGACGTCATAAAACAATGCTCTGACGTCATGACACGTTCATGATGTCACATTGTTGCTGAGGCGACAGGCTCATTCTGGAGCCGACTTAACGTAAATGTAAGTCTATTTCGGTGAATATGCAACAATTTGGTCATATAATAAATACCATGTTGAGGTCTGCGCCACTCGTGAAAATATAACCTTTCTTCCTCACTCGATGAGATACACATGGTATTAGTCAAGAAAAGCCAAATATCCTCTAAATACTTCATTGCTTTCTCAAGAATTTGTTTTACATCAAAGCAGAGCTTAACATAGATATACAAGTACATGACATATTCATATTAATACATAGGGGCCTACACTTAATTTTCACCTTTATTTACAAAAGAAATTGTTTATTTCTAAACTAAATGCACTAAAAATCATTTTAAACTTGAAATCACCAAAGCATTATTTATGTATTTCATGGATAAATCATGAAACTAACACATTTCTGACTATACTCACAGGTTTATGTACACTAAGTTAACATGAGTATCTCCATACGAGCCAGCCGTGTACCAGCACAGTGATACAGACAGATACACTTAGAGAGTAAAGTGATACTGCTGATACAACTGTTAGCCCGCTATGTGATACGAGTAATTGTAGCTAGAAGGGGAATACGAGGAGATACACTTGTTGGAAGTAATCCAATCACTTTGAGTGATGAAAGATAAGCAGATAGCTCCGTTAACGGTTAAGGTCTCATCTTAACACTTACACATGTAGGACAATCAAGTCAGATGATGTAATCTAGACTAAAACTGAGACTATGGAATTTTAACAATTACGGTACCTTCCTCCCTATGATTTTATTTCTTTTAGCTTTCAGTTTACCTAGACTTGCTGAAGAAGGACTCAGACTTTATTAAGGCTCTTGTTTCATACACTGCAGTCATGGGGCAGGATGAGATGAAAACCAACACAAAAACTTAAAATCTATACAGTATATATCCCCTTCACCTGGACTGAAATATAGTTATGATGTAAACTAACAGTGTAGTCCCTTTTAGCCAGATTAAAATTTAATATACGTCCTTTTTAAAAATAATACATGGAATGTCTTCCTTTGATTATCTTTGGTCTGCAATACAGTGTGAATAAAATCGATAGCATTGCTAAGGATTTTCAATTTGTAAAGTTCATAGTGCAGGTCTTGCACTATCCAGATGAACATAGGAGTTGCCAAGGATTTTCTATTTTTATATAAAGTTCCATGTCTCCAGACTATAACTGTAAGGACATCTAAACATTGTTTTCAAAAGAATGAGGAATTGAATCTTGAATATCTTGCAGAGGTAATATGATTTTGGAATCATTTCATTAAAATTTCTTTATTTAGTTATCCAATTAACCTTTAAATACTTGATATGTTTTGCTGCTTTTTTCACAAGTAGCCATGAAATCAATACATCTCATAATGTGGTAATTTGTTTCATTACATATCCTAAATTCCAACATAATGCCAAAAGAATCGAAAAACAAATTGGCCATACATGACATGATTTAAGAAAAAGCAAACAATCTAGATTCAAACATCTATCTTTTCCGGGGTTTCAAATTTCAAAATGTCACTAAGAACATTTTACTGTGTTTTACAGAATTTTTCATCTTTTTTTCTTTAGAACATATCCTATCTGGAGCCAAAGAAGGAATCCAGACCAAAACAGATACCCTGGAAATGTTTTCACACATAACAGCTTAAATATCACATTGTGATCTAAAAACAAGATAGGTGAAACATTTGGGTGGTGACCAGAAATGCATTACCTCCCATGAATCCCAACAGAGGGCGCACTTATCATGTAAACTCCATACACTGACATTGGAACAGCTGCATGAGCTACGGGGAGCTGCAAGGAATTATTAGAATGGAAAACTAGCAAGGGAGCAATACGAAAACAGTCACCTGGACGCTAAACTGACAGTGCAGAACTCGACACACTGTTATCTCTTCAGATACACAGCATTCGCCATAGGAGATTAGGTAGCATGTGATGTGTAGAGCTGGTATATTTGGAAACAGAAAAACAAGAACAATGTTTTGTCTGAAAGTAAAATTCCAGAATCTCCTCATGAATGACGTCATACACAACCATAAAATTTCTCCAAAGAACTCAAAGAAGGTTAAATTAACCATGAAAATGAGCTTACAAGACAATCTGGCTGCTAAATTGCAGTTCCAAAAAAAATAACCAACCATTTATCTGTGCATACCTATAATGAAAAATAATTAAGTAGTGATTTATAGATATTTGAGAAAATAACGGCTTTAAAAAAAAAAATGTCGTTTAAAATTTAACTAACACCTTGAAGAACCAACAAAGATTGATGAACAGAACACTGTCTTAATATAATACTCAATGTGCAATACTTTCAGTGGCAAAGGTTTCAAACTTCAACCAAACATACAGAGGAGTGACCTGGTGTTTAACACCTCTTTCAAGAGTATTTCACTGAAACCACTAGTTGCTTGTATTGTTGCAGGGAGAACGCCTGTACCACCATTGTGGATACTCATTGTGATGAAATCTGAAAGCATCGGCTGGAACTAGCAAACCATGAGTTTGTAACTTAGTGAAATCCAGTGAAAAAATATTGCACTCAAACCTTACTGCATGTAGAACAGTTCTCTACAGCAGACAAAGTTGCTGAGACCCTGGTGGATTTAAATAACAAAATGCTCACAACTAAAACAACTTCAAAAACAAGAAAAGTTGGAAGAGTATCCCAAGAGAGGTGTGTTTTAATTACTGTAAGAAGAGAGCCCAAGAGAACCCTTTTCAAGTTGAACTGGAAGTGTGGGAGATGAAGAGAGGAAGATGACGTGTCTATCTCACGTCTATCTAACGTCTATCTCACGTCTATCTAACGTCAGATACGTGTCCGTCTCATCTGACGGAGGATCGCTCTAATATCTCCAACCAACTTACAGAGCGGAATACAGTCCACACCTTTCTTCTTTCAACTCTTCCAGTCTATAGACGATGCTCGGCAGAAATAGACTTAGCTTAGATAGACGTACACTGTCTGTCTGTTAGACCATATCTATCTTCATGGTGTCTTTGATTAGTTAGTCTGCTGAGTCATCAACAGAGAAGAAAAAGATCATAGAAAGACGATTTCCTCCCCAACGCCCCCTTCCTACTGTCTTCTTATAAAATAATGATAATCATGAATTTTGATGGTTTGTACCTTTTGTTTTCAAAATGATAGTTATCATAAAGTCCTGGAAAATTCATTATATCAATATCCTAACTTTTCTGAGTTTTTTTTCAAAATTTTAACTCCTCTTCTGTCATTTGCCATTGCAAAGTATGAATAACAACCAACCTTCTTATAAAATTCAGTGAGTTTGTCAATGTTATGACAGCATGTAATGAAAATAAACTTGACTGCAAAATCTGGCACTTTTATCCATTTGACATCTGTGAAGATTTGCATATTTAACAAGCTAGGTCAAGCTGACTTTCTTACAACCGGAATCCCTTTCCTTAACAGATTGTCAGATGTCTATCAACACCAGACCATAGACTGTCTCCCAGTTTTCTCAAACAGATTGTCACACGTGTATCAACAGTCCAGACCCGAGATTGTCCCCAGATCTTCTTACACAAATTGTCACAGGTGTATTGGACCATTAGCAATCCACTGGATCAACTGACCTTACCACAT
The DNA here is from genome assembly GCA_936450465.1 of Gibbula magus. Taxonomy (NCBI): domain Eukaryota; kingdom Metazoa; phylum Mollusca; class Gastropoda; order Trochida; family Trochidae; genus Gibbula; species Gibbula magus. The sequence goes on from OW388304.1 coordinate 6,176,876, forward strand.
TTGCGAAATCCAGCTAAATTCTTTAACCACAGATCCTGGGTTATTTCAGGAGAGTCAATCTTAACCCAGTCTATCTTAGCAAGATTATTCCCTTCTTAACAGTTTGTGAGTCCTGTGAATTGGCCATCCAGATTGGTTTTTGAATTAATTCATTAAAAAAAATTAAAAAATTAAATTCCTGTCAAATGCAGTATAGTATTAAATTAAATACAGTTTAACATCTATAAAGTCAGCATGGTACGTCAAGGTGAGGTGAGGCAAGGCGCTTTTAATAGTATTTCACTTATATCAGGGCTGGTAGTATTATGGCAGGGGAAAAGCTGCAACACCATGTGGCTATGCATTGCGGTGAAACCTGCTAGCAACAGCTGGAACTAGCGAACCATGGGTGGTACTGCACTGAAGTTCAGTGTAGCATTGCACCCACACCTTACTGTGTGTTGAACATTTCTCTACCGCAGACGAATTTGCCGTGCCCTTGGCGGGGTTCGAACGACGGATCTCTTCATCCAAATGTAACTTCAAAATGTAAATATTCCAAAGAAAAAGAGATTCAATTGAAAATGTCTGAATTTCTTCCATCAACATAGTTCAAAAGTGCCATAAACAAATAGACAAAAAATAAAACCAAATTGGATTTAAGAGATTTTTCAACTTTCAGATTATTCAAGAAGTTGAGATGTTCCAGAAACAAACTGACAATGACAGAACACTGGCACTTCAAAACTAAACTTAACTTTACTTAACTTAATCTGCTTGAGAACGTTGAACATCCTCTATCATCAAGTTCGAGTTAAGATTCCCATCGAGGTTTGAAGAAATGATAGATCGATATAAAGGTATTTTTACCTGCACACTGTGTTAACAATGAATACAGGGGGGAATTTCCATCTGTTGAGCTCATATTAATGTTTTCTACAGGACAGGTGTCAGGAATCAATATTTCTGAATTCTTGAAACATGGTAAAGGGCTTTTTACTCTTTCCCAAATATTTCACATTTATCTCAGCAGCTTAATGCATTGCAAGAAGACAATCTGCAACGGCATTGTGGCTTTATATTACAATGAACCGCTTAATGTCAGCTAAAACCAGTGAACCGTAAGTATATCTCACAACACAGAAACGTATTAGCAAACGGTGAAATTTCAAATTTATAAAAATATTTGAAGATTTAAGGATATTAACTTTAAGGTGAGGTGAGGTGGGTTGGGTTTAATGCCGCTTTCAAGAGTATTTCATTTATATCGCGGCTGCTAGTATTATTGCAGGGAGAAAACCCACAACGTCATGGTGGCTATGCATTGCAGTGAAACCTGCAAGCATCGACTGGACCCTTGAAGAAATCCTCAAGAAAGATAAATATTTCCCAAATAAAAATGTTATAGCTATTTACTTCTTTGCTAATTCTAAATTCAAAGAGATCACATTGAAATAATTATAATAAAGCACACCTTGTACGAAGACAGTGTAAGCTCCGATGTCGGCAGAGAGGAAGGACGATTTGAGATACTTGAAGTAACTCCATGTATACACATGGATCGACAGGTACACCATTGTGGAGATTGTTCTCTAGGTATTGATGTCCAGTAGAAATGGTTCTTAAGTTGATTCAAATAAAAAATTTGTGGATATTTCCATGTTGATATGGTAGATTCAGCAGATCAAATGGTTCTCTGCACAGAGCTTCATTGAAGTTCACAAGCATCTAGTTCAGTGGAAACATCTACTGACTTCCATCAGTAACCCACATGTAGATCTCTGCAGATGATCAGTGAGATAAACAATCATAGGGAACTATCAATGGTTGAACTCCTATAATGCTGTGTTGTAGTCAGAAATGTTCCTTGGTCTATTCACCCATTTTTTAATGTATATTCAAACCAATGCAAAGGGTCCCAGTTTGAAAGTAAAAATTATTTTGACTTCACACCTTGTAGGAATAACTGTGTTGTAGTCAGAAATGTTCCTTGGTCTATTCACCCATTTTTTCTGTATACTCAAATCAAAACAGAGGGTCCAATTTGAAAATTGAGGCAAAGGGTTCCTGAATATGAGAATTGTGCAAAAAGATCCCCTGTCTCACCTTGCAACACTGCAAGGTGTTACTGCTTTGTTAGATAGTATAAGAAACCAAGTCAAGGTCAGTGAACCATAGCAAACACATTGAGCTTCTCTGCAGTCATTGAGAGCATTGGAATCAATATTAGCACACTCATCACCTGGTCTACAGGAGAGTTCACTGTTACAGCATCTATGCTTAGTACAAGGTCCATGATAAGGTACATCATCACACAAACCCAGAGAACGACCTCCTTGTCACCTCCAACGAGAGTTGTAACCACAGGAAAGAAAGTAACTCCAGCATATGATTCTGATGTTCTGATTGCACTGAAAAGTCCCAGTCACAAACTCACTTTCATCCATTATGTCACACAAACCAAACTGCAGTAAAAAAAATTCAGATTAATTCTATCAGGTCCTTACAACACTTTTGTACTTTGATGTCATCAAGGTAGGTACTAAAAGATTTGGTCCTCAAGGAAGAGAAGTTCCAAAGAAACAGTGCAAATGCATTGAACAAGTCATTGAATCAAGACACACTGCAGATCAAATCCAAGTATTTAACATTTTGCACTTGGATGTCAGCTGTTGAATCTTCTCCAGAAATTGCAGAGAACCGCCCAGTTGCATGAAATAAGTCAAGTATACATCAAGTAGGTCAATTTCACATATCAGGTGTACAAGGTCTAAACATGCATACTCTACTCATCTACACTTTCTATGTCATCTTGGTAGATGCCTTAACGCAAATAATATAAATTTCAAGAAAATTCATCCTTGCATCCTCGAAATATGAAGCATTTCCAAGTCTCTTCTGCACCGGCACTGTCACTAGGTATACACCGACCAGAAATGTACCTGAGATCCAGATTGTGTACATTAACTCACGTCACAACTAAAATCATCTAAGCCCCAATTCACTGGCATTTAGTGTCATATAACACAGCTTTAAGATTGAGTTCCTAATACAACCTGTGCAGGTCAAGTTCATTTATCAAGCACTGGGATTCACATGGAGCTATAGATCCTGCACAATAGTTCACCCACATTCACCTCACACAGCTGTCAGCTCCATGCACATGATGGTATGAATTACTGCTGACTTAGTTATAAATCTATCCCTATTTGAAATGCTAATGAGTCAACATACAACATCATTCATAGGGACTGGTGTCACTATCAGACATGCAACACACCAACCAGTGATTACCGCATCCATCAGTCACATAAAATGAAATTCAACGAGCAATTTTTTCCTCAAATTGCAAACAAAAAAAACCATTCTGGTTGACATTTTTCAATGAAAATGATTGAAACTTGTCACAAAGTGAAAATTTCTCCCACAAGTGAAATAATTCATTAGAGCACCCTTCACGCTCTAGTTACTACTAGTCCGTAGCACTAGGTACATAGTTCTTGTGTTTTGCTATTTGTAATAGCGTGATGTTGACGTACAATCCACGTGATTGGTTATTGATCAGTACCCAATAGAGAGGCCAACATTAACTCGGTGAGGTAACGGACATCATAATCTCGCTGGTGTCTACAGAGAATAATCCTCAATCAATTGAGATTTCGAGTCAATTACACCCTCCATCAATTACAATTACTGATAAGTCAACTTTACAGTATGGCTAACAGATAGTTCAGTTGTTGAATAAGGTACTAAGTAAACCATGAGAATCCACAGCCGATTGTAAATTATTATTGATCCGAGTTATGTAGGACAATAAACCATCGGTGAAGTCACAGAATTGAATAAAACCAATAACAACCAACCAATGTCAGCTATCTGTTAATACATAAATGAATATTTAATTTTCAACAATATGTATAAGACCGGCTAGGCCAGAAAATACAACAGTAGGTAAAACAATCAAACCTTTCCAATATTGACAGTTTGAAACATGTGTAATCCTTATTTATAGAACCAATATAAACTATTACGACATACAGAAATCAATAGTTCAAGTGAATGTTTTCTGCTATGCATCTACTAGCACTACATACAATTCCATTCATCGGTACTGATTACTGTTAATGTACTGTGGACCAGGAATAGCATTGATCCACGTTCATTATCATTGTAACACTCTCATAGCATACAGGACAATGAACTCTTAGCTGTGTAGTTGGATACATCATAATCTCAGTGGCTATATTGCTATTTAGGACTATCTGGTAGCTCACCCCCCAAATACCCTAACTCATAGCTGTATATCTGCAGGTGTGCCAGTTATTCAAGTTTAAATTTCATGTTTCAACCAGGTTATAATCGTGTGGACCAACAATTTATGACATTCATTTCTTAATTAACCACCTTTTAACCATCTTGTCTTATTTTTAAAATTATGTCAGAATTATGCCTGAATTGTTATGACAACACACATCTTTGGCTGAAGTCATTAAATACAGGTATCCCTAACCGTTAACTGTTTCTAACAGTTAATACCAAATGGAAGTAGATGACTGTCCCTAGTGTGTACACATTTTCTTTCAAATAGATAAACTCATTCAAAGACCCAAAGAAAGCTAATTTTACCTACTCATCTGACAATGCAGACAAACAGTACTTACTTACCTACGCACACCTGAATAACAATGGAGGTAACAACAAATAACCCATGTTGGTTTTGGCAGGTAAATCACCCATTTCCGTGGCAACCCACGTGCCAGAGAATTCAGTGCACCAGGTGCTCCTTCCTGTCCGTCTTACCCAGAATCCTTCACTCCCAGACAATCCGCGCTGTAATGTTTACCTTGAGGTAGACGCATTTACCTGTATTTATTTAAAGCACCTTTATATAGTAGACAGGTGACAAAACATTACCTATATAAGAGATGAATGGAGAAGATGCTGTGACTGCTGTCAGATAACTTATCTTACATGTTTAAATCAATTGGCAGCAAGGATAGTCCAGAGACGGTTCAACTACACTGCCTGGTTATCTATCAGAAAAATAGATCACGAGGGACAGTAAATACAGCCAGATAACATTTAATGTGATAGTTCTCATTTCCAGATTTCTTATGCCATTTTTCCTGTTTTAAACAGATGATCTAATAAATAAATAAATAAATAAATTATATTAACATAAGTTTTCTAGAATGTATCAAGGCAAAACATATCCTCATCATTGCAATACCTGCCAGTAACATACATGTGTTCAATATTCTCAAAATATTATCTTTTTCTGGAACAGTATCACTTCACAAGTCACTTGGGTGAAGAAACGTATTAACTTGTATTCCAAGAATGTCTTTCTGTTGAACAGTATATCATGACTTCTAACATTCAGTTTACATTTACCTGCATTCCAATGATGGTTTCCTTCCTCTAGAAGACAAGAATAGAAGAATTCCCACAGGTATATTCACCATAAAGTATTGTTGATCAACACACAGGTAAGTATCCTAAACGAATTGCCACTGAAAAAATTCACCCCCAATACAAGAACCGGTCATAGTTTGACAGAAGCATGGGCAGAATTCCTTTGAACGTATCTAACAAAGTTGAACGTACACAAAAATATCTAACCAACTGCAGATCCTATCAGCTCACAGGAACAAATGTCAATGTTTTTGCCGCCAGAATTCCAGGTATAAGTATCCTAAAAGAGTTGCCACTGAAATATTCAACCCTTATAAGAACCACTGGCATAGTTTGACAGAAGCATGAGTAGAATTCCATTGAACGTATCCATCAAAGTTCAACTTATAAAAAAATATCTAACCAACTGCAGATCCTATCAGCTCTCAAGAACAAATGTCAATGTTTCTGCCGCCAGAATTCCAGGTAAGTATCCTAAAAGAATTGATACTGAAATATTCAACCCTTATAAGAACCACTGGCATAATTCCTTTGAACATGTCCATCAAAGTTCAACTTATACAAAAATATCTAACCAACTGCAGATCCTATCAGCTCTCAGGAACAAATGTCAATGTTTCTGCCGCCGGAATTCCAGGAACAAAGTATCTCTCTACAAGAAGCATAACCAGATTCTCATGAATAAATTCAACACTGAAAGGTGAAGCCTCACCTGAGAAAATATCTACCTGAATACCTACAAACACAATTACTGCCAGGTGTGATCAATAAACCGATCAGTCTACACTGACACTGATAGCTTCAGTCTAACATCATTGGAAGAGATCAGATGAGAGATGAACTAGCTGTAAACTTTGCTGAACACTAACAATACAGTAGCAATTAAAGGGACACTGTGTCGAGGATAAAAATCAGATTATGTGTATCTACCTAGCCTCATTAACATGTCACAGACACCCAATTTCAGACACTAGATGTAAATGGTAATAAAAACTTATGCATATAGACAGTGAAGCGAAGTGTAATTCGTTAGCAGACACTTTAATCAGCTTAGTTAGATAAAGATGAGACTCTTTTTTATCCTCGACGCGGTGTCCCTTCAAAGATTATCTTTCAACCTTGACAAATTTCAGTAATTGTCTTACCTGAGAAAATACATGAAGGTACAAACTTGCCAAGTAGAAGCTTAATTATTTAAAGAATAGGTCATTTAAATAAACTTCATAAAATAAGTTATATCTTTCTGGTAAAAGCAAAAAAGGTAATTGACTTACCTGAGAAGATACTTGTGTCACCTTTCCTATACCTATATGTACCTATATATTGCACGGCTTGAGATCAATAGATACATACCAATGCCCTCAGAGTTGCAAGTTGAAGGTGATCGATGCTCACCTATGTATATGTTGCATTAGCTTTTATGTGATACTAGATAGATTTTACCATAACTTGTGAGGGTAATATGGATGTGATATTGATTGTTACGGGTCGTCTGGAAACTGACGTCTCTCCTGAGAATACCTATATGTACCTGAATAGGCGTACCAGGTGGAAAGTAATAAACTTAGGAATTGAAAATGTAACTGTATCATGCTTATCTGTGTATAAAATAAGTCTTCTAGTAAACCTATTGACAGAAGGAGTTTAGTTAAAATGTAATACTGTTTGGAACAACAGGAAACTTGTACATTATAAGCAATTTGATGAATTTTCTATGAACCCTGGAAATTAAAGAATCTTTTGATAAATTTACTTACTTAAATACTTACATTAATTACTTAAAAGATATTACAAACTTGTTTACCATGAGAAAACAAGATTTTCTGGATAACAACTTAATTATGAACACGTATGATGTTTCGAAGTATATGCTTACTCATTCATCAGGTGAATTGTTGAAGAGTTAAAAGTATCTTACACAATGGTAAAACATTTACCTGGACTTGAGCCTAACGAAGCATGGTCTACTGGTTCTTGCTTTCCTTCTAATCCCTCCCTCTAGTTAAGTGCTTGGTAGGTACATTTACCTGGACCTAACGAGGCATGGTTTGGTTACAGGTACCTGGTTCCATGCTTCCCCTCTAATTCCCACCTCTGGTTTAGAGATAGTAGGTATAGATCACCTTTATAGGTAGCACATGTGAGATCCTCCCTGCTCAGCTAGTTCTCACTAGCATCTCTCTTATTGATGCACTTTGTTCAATTTCTCTCTGAGTAGAACAACCCCCAAAAGTAAAAACCCTGTCAAACTAATTCAGGACAGACAGACACAGATGGAAGTCTTCATAGCTTTCTTATGTTAAAAAGGCTCCCTGCTCAGCTTGTGGACATTGAGAGCTCATGTAATTCTTCGTAATGTTCTGAAAGTTACACTGTTGTAGCTGCACTTTGTTAAATCTAATTTCACAATACAAATTCCTCCTTCTTCTTGATAATGAAATAATGGATGGTGCTGTGCGTGGAAGACGTGAGTGAAGGGAAACGTAGAGGTATCATGTTTTTAACGAGGCTCCCTGCATAGTTGTAGAAACTTAGAGTCACAGCACTGATAGGTGCACTTGTTAAATCTACATACACAATACAGGAATAACTCCATAATGGAATAAGGAGCCACGGTACACCATGTCTTGTACGAGGAATTCCTTGAGAGAGGATTACCTCAGTTTGAGTGGTCTGGTCTGTAGTTATATGGCTCCTTAGCTGTTAAGTAGTACATTTGGAACACATTGCTTTTAGTGTCATATTGACAAGCATAATGCATAAATGGGAATATTCTCTCTATTTCCTTTTCATGAAAAATCCATAGTTGAACTGGCCCTTTAACCTTAAATTCTTACACATACATCATGATTGTAAGTCTTAGTTAACGCTAGCAAAATGTAAAAGAATGGCTTTATGTAAAGGTTGTTATGTGAAATGAACCCCTGAACTAGTGCTGTTAAGGTATCATGTGTTTATTGAGGCACCCTGCTCGGTTTACACTGAAGTAAATGCACTCTGTTAATGTAGATACAGGAATGACATGGATTGAGGAAGTTCTATAGTACATGCTCTACTGAGGAATTTATTAATATTGCATGAAAACATGAAGATTGTGAATTCTTTTGATTCTCTTGAGAATTGTTTTAAGTATTAATATAAATTTTCCTCAAAATAGGTAATATTAATGAATGTATTTGTAGATAAGTAATAAATTTGAATAAGTTGGGATATGGAATGGTTTTTTAGTATAATACAATCTCTTAAATATTTATTCTGTTTCTTAAAATCAACTATGTCAGATGAAAACACAAAATGTACACAACAACACATGATCACCTAAAACTTGATCCAAAATTGTAAGAAAAGCACAAGGGGCATTCTAGACATAACAATATATCATTCAAAGAAAGGCTGGAATAGGCATAGACAAAACAGAATGTTTCCTTGGATATCAGGAATACAATAAGTCTACCATATTGCACTGACCAAGGTCAAACTGTCCATTCTGTCAGTTTTATGGAGACCATTCATCACTGTAGACCCAGGATATGGCAAGTGAAAGCACCTCGAGGAATGCTGTATCACACCTACTGGACACGAACCACGTGTGGTGCATCTCACCTCATCAGGACCACCTCGAAAACTGGTGGTAAACTCTGCATGTGGCAAAGTGGTGGTATGTCCACTCAAAGTAACAGAAAAAGATGGAAATTGTTGCTTCCATGCTTGATACTCAGTGATATATTACATCGATGGATACCATGCAAGAATATTTACTGAGAAAACATATTCCATTAACTGATCTATCATGATAACCAAAATACGCACTCTGTCCTTCAATTCACAGACCAAGCAACTATAACTGTAATACCAAAAGACGGCGCTTGACGACCTGTCTAAATTGTGTTATGAAGGAATAGCAACATGGGGATACACTGAAGGATACTGAGTGGGACCAACAGGAGTTGGTATAAAATTAAAAGGAGGAAAGAGCCGCCGCAAAAAGACCAGAAAAGTAATGTTACATGTTTCGGAGCCGATTGACTCCTTCAACTGACTATCAAGAATAGACCTGCAATAAACTCTCATCAAACAAAGCCTTGCAGAAAGTCTGAACGTTTTTTGTCCCTCCAGCGAGACCACTTTGAGATTCTTTGAAGTGTGTTTTGACATGGTGGCTCCAATCAGTGGAGTGTTAGGTACAAGCTCCAGCAGATGGGTCCGTCTTGATCTAGTCCGTACATAGACATTTAACCTGGCACTGCTCTAGTCTACAACTCCACATTACACGAGAAACATATGGTAGGGCCAGGAGTCAAGTAGTTGCAGGAACAAAGTGGTTTCTATCCAGTTCTAGTCCATAAATCTGAACGTAAGCTGAGTTTGCAAAATATCACTTTAATGCTCTGTGACATTTTAACATGAAAAACATGTTCCTTTTTACAATACATATATGAAGAACAAACTTTTAAATCGTTAATTTAATGAAAGGAGAAGGCCCAAAAAACTTATTAATCTCCATTGGTAGTCTTTTTAAGAACTCGTGTTTGGTTAACAGCAATCATCTTTCACTAGAATATCTTTAGAGATATTATAATAATTTATTTGATCTGATATTTTTTAAAATGAAATCCATTCCATCTTGCATTACTTTAATTGTCAAGTCATACAGAAAGACAATATTCATAAATGTCAGTTCTTTGTGAAGAACAGAATACTTCATTTTCTGTTCATTGCAAGAAAGAAACTTACATCAACCAATCTTGCCGTCCTCATGTGAATCACTTCATGTTATTTTCTCACTTTAATTTACTTAGAAGTTAATATACTGTGAATCACATAGCGCACAAACAGCGCACAAACAGGGCAGAGAGGACCACTTAGAAATATATTCTGGACAGGTTAAAAAAGTTTGGTAAGCATAAAACTCAAATGATCATGAATCTTACTTCTTCATGTGACATTTGTGAAACTAATCATCGTCTGTGTTCATATTGAAGAAAGAAATTATTCCACTTTTGAGAAACATGGTGGCAAAGATCAACTGAAAGTGGTTACTGGTTCTTGTATACTTGATTATGAGTTGAGTAATGGTTCTTCCATAAAGTGCTTAGCCAGCAAAACATAAAAGAGGCTAAATATAAACCATTTCAATCAAAACCTCATCATCTTTCCCAGAGCACCAGTTTCAACTTGGAAGCACATGGTTTCAATAAGGATATAGTAAGTGTTTACAGAGACTAAAGTGGAACGATTGGTAAAAGTTACTTTTAAATCTATTGGGAAGGGACAAAGAAGAGTGGTTACAGAGGGAAAGTGATTGGGTACAGATGGTAATTGGTTACAAAGGATAAGTGATTGGATACAGAGCAGAAATGATTGGTTACAGGAATAAGAGGAAAGGGATTGATTCCAGAGGCATGGGTGATGGGTAACAGAGGACAATGATTGGTTACAGAGGATAAATGATTGGTTACAGGGGATAAGTGATTGGTTACAGAGGATAGATGATTGGATACAGAGGATAAGTGATTGGTTAGAGGATAAATGATTGGTTACAGGGGATAAGTGATCAGTTACAGAGGGTAAGTGATTGGTAAAAGAGGATTAATGATTGGTTAAAGAACTAACTACCCCTTTATTCATCTGAACACCAACTGATACTACAGGAACATGGCGTCAATGAAGAACTATTGATTACGGCGGTTAGTGAAATCAATAACTTGTAATTCTGAGAAGAGTTTCTCTGCCAAAACAAAACACAACTCAGTCAAAAGTTGTATTATCTGTATAACACAATAACATTAACCGAACATGGTGTAAATCTGGACCGATTGCTTACAGAGTCTATAACCTAACACAGAGACATGCACAATCAGAAACAGACCTTAATTATTCTTAAATCTTCTGGGTAAAAATGTTTCCAGAATACAAAGTCAGCAAAAAACCAAAACAAGGTATCAGATTCTTGTTTTCATGCCTCAATTTGCTCTGTGTAACCCATCTCTCTGCTATTACTGGATCTACCAGTAACATATGGTGGTGTTCAGAAGAGCAAGAAGTTACAGGAATGAAGTTACCTCATATGTAAATAACAGTTATTTGTCGAGGGTGAAGGAACCCTTATTTTTGCTGAACCAGCAAAACAATGGTGCTCCTGTTGAAGTGCTGCATTGCAGCATAACCTTTCTGTGACAGACAACTGTCCTGTTGTGTCAACATATTAATACTCATACATTCAAATCAATCTTAAATATACCATAATCAATATATCATTATCAACATTTAAGCTGTGGAATCGATTGTCGCAAACCATTCTGAGCAACCAATTTATAGGAATCACAACTTGATAACAAAGGAAATCGACTTGCTAAAGATAAGCTATCCCAGATATGTAATTATTGGCCACAAGACTTTATTATATGGTGCGTTATCAAATTATTTTAGTTATCCGTTTTTAAAAATTATCAAACCCACAACAGTAGACAATTTGAAAATTCAAATAACACTTATATAAAAAATATTGTCGTATAGTTCAGAGAACGTCCCTTTCTGACAACTCAAAGAAACAAACTAAACTGCATATTTGTTGAGAGGAACCTGATGATATAGTCTGTATGCAGCAACTCAGAGGCAAGCAATGTGTGGAGTTCTAGTACCATTCAGATTGACAGAAAATATCTATCAGTTCAAGCACATTTACAGTAGTTTCACTGTGAGGAGCTTAAGCAGAGTACACTGGACATGACAGCAGTGTGAGGAGTTTGTAGTAAAGAGGAACCAATATACATGATATACATATATAATGATAAACCCTTTTTCTGCTTACCAAGCATTCTGGGTTTCCTTATTTAGTGACCATGTCGAAATCCAATTTATCTACTTAATAAGTTCTCACTCCAGAAACTCTGGAATTGTTTGACACAAAGTATTTACAAGAGTAGGGTGTAGAGTTTACTGAGGGGAGAGAAACCAATATATATACAACTCATTTCCCTGCTATTTCTTCGACATTTGAATACACTCAATAAGGCTATCTATTTACTGTCAAATAAGCACCAATCTGTAACAATGTTCATAATGTTTTCCCACAGAACACTTACAGTTATACTTCATATACTGTTTCACTGGGTCAATAACATTATCCCATGGTATTTCTCTTTCAATACATTATTTTCAAACATGTTTTATATCGAATTATAGTGTCTCATAGGTCAGTTTGTGGCACCAAAATGAAATATCTTCTTCTTATCCCGGAATATTCTTGGTTAGCGCCATTGATTCTAATCATGTTCTTTGTTAACGAGTTCTCACTCTTGAAACTTAGGAGTGAGAAAAGGTTAGGCACACAGTATTAAGCAGGTACCGGTAGTTTGTAATGAGAGTTGGCTGCAGTGTGTGGAGTTTGTGTCAGGAATGAGAGATAGCAGAGATCACCTACAACAGTTTGAATGATGTCCTGTCTTGCTTACACCTTATCTGTTTGGTCCGAGTGTTCAGTTTGGTGTACATATTTCAACATAATTGCTCGTTTGTTTGCATAGTGCACAGGCGATGAAGTAGGGCATTTATCAATAGCATGCATAACAAATATTCCAATTGTTTGAACAAACAGATTGTCTAAATATTTAGTCTCACCACACCTATCGTGAAAAACATATGGTACAGGTATTAGTTGAGGTATTAGGGGGGCCGATAATAATCTGTAATAAATTCATGACAGAATTTTTTTTCAATATTTAAGTTCACAAATAACAAATAAGCAGTTGTAATTGGATATCGCACACCTTTTTTGTAATAAAAAAAAAATTATGTAAAACTTTTGAAATTATGAAAAATGACAGTAAATTGATACTTACATTTACAACTTTTAAACGGAATGAAATATGAACTTGTAAGATAGATATGAACGACTCTTTCTTTAGACGGCATTATGGAACAATGTTGTAATCGACAGCTCCCAGAGCTCATATGTGTACAAAGTATAAAAGATCGTTTTTAACGCCCAGCCCACATGCAGCTGTTTAGTACAGGGATCGGCAGTGTTAAATGTTATCGATCATCATTCAAATGACTGATTGGTATGTAATGTGTATAAACACTGCGCAATAAACACATTTTAATGTCAACAAAATTATCTTGACATGAACGCCAGAACAGAAAAAAACACTCACACTCCCTTCAGAATATTTTACGAGAATTACAGCTACTACGATCCTCTTGAGGCTATATAAAGGCTCCCCATAACAAATCATCCGTGACGTTACGCTCAGCGATCAAAACAACCTTCACAAAGTTCAACATAGTGAAGATGATGTCACAGGACAATTCAATAACTCAAAGATTGATGTCTTATGAAATTTAAATTTAATGATCAATTGAAAAATAATTGTAAACCATCTGAATAATTTGTAAACAGGCAGAAATTTGGCTTTGAAGAATAACGACAACTTAAATATTTAGTCCAGCAATATTTTGTCATAAATAATTTAAAATTATACAAAATAACCACAATCTACAAGCTCAAACATTGCAAATATCAATATTGATAAATATAATATATTCAAATATTACTGTTAATTTCACTGACCTGATTTTAGAAGCAGAGCGTCACGAGAGTCAAGAAGAGGGAGTCATATATCCGTACATGTCACAATGCAGGAGAGATGTTCAAGACAGAGGGAAGTTCCCGTACATGTCACAATGCAGGAGAGATGTTCAAGACAGAGGGAAGTTCCCGTACATGTCACAATGCAGGAGAGATGTTCAAGACAGAGGGAAGTTCCTGTATTTATATCCCTCTTGTATGTCACAAGGGTGTTGACAGTAGTATAGACCGACTAGTGTATATCTATATATATCTACCTCCTGAAGAGAACACTGTCAGATGCACTGCAGTACTGCATGAGAGAAACTTGTACTGTAGACTTGCTCAGTTTCCTTATACACTTTTTAGTCAATAATGATATCAAGGATATCAAATCTCAATTAATTTAAAGATTTAACCTTTAAAACCTCTGCATTGATTAATGTTAAAACATCCTGAGAGGCAAATTTACAGGAATCAAAACTCTAATTTATTTTTTTTAAAACCTGAAACCCGCGAAATGCCTATCTACATGATATGGAGAAACGGTATAACGAATTTGGTGAAGCTTTGTCAAGTATTATAGAATCATGCTCCGGAAACGACGGGAACGCCAACATCGACACCAACAGACCTCAACCAAAAACAATGTCTCTCGACCCTTCAGGGGAAGCCAGATTTTAGAGACAGAATCAAGACTAGTTTCGCTGTCAAAGTACAGGGTATTGATACACTCACATCTGTCTCTGTTGTCAAACAAAGCAAACATCAATACCACAGAACATGCAGACTCAGCATATCTCTGACTCAGCATGTGCAGTTTTCTCTGATATTCAATTTCCAAAATGTCAAACATCCAAGTAACTCAATTTCAAATAAGTTAACAGATTGAAAATATCAAAATAACTAAATCAGCGTCAAATTTATTACAAATTGATCATATATGTGAAGATAATAGAATTTGTCACCTCACTGTATTCCTTAATCAAAGGACAATGTCAATAGTAATTGGTTTTATCCTATTAGGATGTTTAATAATCATCTTTAATAATGAATATTGTGCAAACTGTGCACGATGATAAGAATCTGGGACTTTTTTCATTAAAATAGATGTATGAATACTCTTTGAAGATTTCAAAAAACGATTTACGGTAGATGTTGAGATATGATGTAGATTAAGGTGACACTATGTTCCTTATCACTTTCAGGAGTTAATAGAAAAGTTGTTAAATAGGTAAACAGGGATGAAAAGAAACACGCACATTTCTCATTCTGTTGTATTTAGATATATCTTCCAAAACAGTTATGATCTTGCATGCTGTATTCTTCAGTTACTTCATCACTGTAGAGAAATTAGGTTGGCATGATACAGTTTGACCTTTATTAACAATATCAAAGTTCAAAACAAGAATATGACATTTTGAAATATTTTTTGGAAATACAAATAACTCAATTTCATTTTCATGATTATAATATACCTATTGCATGTGAGTTGACTTTAATCATAAAAATGACAAAAATAATCAATTGTTAGGGATATGAACTCAATTTGTATCTAATAACTATGAAATAAATGAAATTGCCTTCAGATGATATTCATATACATATTTATATATCTTTATCACAAACAGATCAGTAGAGATGAATAATTCAAAACTAAAATGAAATATAATAGGGCATTTATATGTCAAATATCTTTAGGCCTAGTCTTATGAAAATGATTTTAAAATGATATTCTTTAACAAACAAATAACATACATCCTTGTGATGCTTAGATGAAAATTTATAGCAAGGGTTATGGTTTGATGTAATAATAGAAAAGCAAACTGCAGTTGAAGATGACAGATACATTTCATATTCGAAGATGAAAGTTAAATTTACGAATCACAAAACATTAAAATCAGCTTTCAAGTCAATCTCCACTTTATAACATTTCATTTTGTTTGCTATGATCAAAGGTGTTGAAAAGAACTACTTTAGCTACACAGAACATACCTTCAGTTAAACTTTATCAATATTGATGAATTCAATATTATCTTTTAATGGCAAAACCAAATTTGTCTTAGCAAAGGATTGAACCCAAAGACACCAAATCGCAATTGGCTTAATATCAACACGATTTCTAAATATATAATTTGTTTATAAATCTATTGCAACTATAATCGAGATCTCTTAGAATATTTTAAAACAAAGGTCAGTCGAGAATGACCACCAAATCAAACTTCTAGCTTTTGAAGAGTATTTAGAAGTGGAACCCTCAAGAAAAGCAAGGTTTCAGGATAACAGCTTCTCTATTGTGAACAATAACATTTCGATTATAACCCTTCTTGATAAAGCAAATCAAACTTGTTATTTTTCATACCTGAACAGGTGTGAAATCGTTAGCAGCGTGAAGGTGAAACAAAGTACAACCTGAGAAAATATTGTACTGTTAGTCACTCCCTCATCACTTCTCTACATCCTTGTCTAAAACTCATTAGCAGGTAAAGAGTTAATCCCAAATCAGTATTGTCACCTGAATAGTCAGGAAGATCGTTAGCTGACAGATGAGATGGTTGATGCACCTGTGCACCTTTGAGACATTGTCATTACCTTTCATACAGGTGAGAAGATCGTTAGCAGACAGGTAGATCTATGAGACAACTGCTTCCCCCTCCCTCTAACTTCCTTGTGTTAAACTGCAGGGGTCAGAAGGCCAGGTGACCCCAAGCGAGATCACAGCTAACCCCTCTCCCTCAGTCAATTTCATGTTTGTAATCAACAGCATAGACTTTGTCGCCACCACTAATGAACAGGAGTAATCACTCCAAACACTTCAATCAACGACACAAAATTGCTCTGATAATGTGGGTAGTTAGGATATATGGAGTAAGTGTGCATTCACTTATCTACTATCTATAGGTCAAGTTTGGAGCTAACCTTAGTTACAAACTTGTAATCAATGGCACTGACTTTGTCGCCATCGGTAACCAAGAGAAACTAATCACGGCAAACTTTTCAATCAACTACACAAAATTGCTCAGATAACAAGGAGAGAAAGGATGTATGGTGCAAGTGTACATACAGTTATCTCAGTAAGAAAGTACCCTTAGTTATCGCCTTTACCCTGGCTCCATCAACTTCATTACAGCGTGGAGACAACAACAAAGGAGATGGAAATGAAGTGTTGATGGGCTCAACAATATGTGAGGTGATTGGGGGTTTAACACCACTTTCAAGAGTTTTTCACTTATATCACGGCTGCTTGTATTATGGCAGGGAGAAAACCCACAAGGCCATGTGGCTATGTATTGCGGTGAAACCTGCAAGCATCGGCTGGAACTAGCAAACCATGGGTGGTACTGCACTGAAATTCAATGTAGCATTGTACCCAAACCTTTCTGCACGTAGAACAGTTCTCTACAGCAGACAAAGTTGCTGAGCCCCTGTTGGAATGAGAACCCCGGATCCCTTGATCTGAAGTTGACTTCGCTATCCCCCCTCCCTTCCACCAACAATAGGCTATGGTGAAAAGGGAAAGAGTGCTGAATGAACATCTCTGACTGGTGGTGAATAACTGAGCTGCCAGCCGCAACAAAAGTGTGATTTAACAAATTTGATAAGGAAGCTGACAATATTTGAACCTATATTCTTTAACTTTAATAAGATCATCATCAGATTTTCCAACTATTCAAATGCAGATATTGTTCCTTTGTATGTACATATTGTTGAGACTGTCAATTTAGAGTCTTGAGTGTAAGACTAGGTAAAGATAGAAAACCGTGAATTATATATGTACAAGTTAGTCCTGTGTCATGGGAAGAAGATAATAGACAATATATTGTCTCAACAGGGCCGTACTCTGACAAACTATCTGTTTTAGATTTTACAGCCTAATGTAGACTATATATTGTCTCTACAGGCAATGTTACTGACTATTTATGATATACAACTACTTCATTTAGAGATAAACACACGGCTGAGAGGTGCTTATAGCACATAGCACTAATTATATGGATCCGCGTTCAGCGGTTAAGTCTCCAAATGTCATTTAAAAAATACTTATTTTTGTTGAGTGTCATGTCAGTCTAGGAAAGTGTTGACAGGGCCAACATCACAAACAAACCAACTGTGACCAGGGAGGGTGACGGGATCAGCTGATAAACGTCTGTTAAGATGGAATTCACTCAGTAACACAACCTACTCTGTACAATACGAGTTCCCTCGATTACTCACAGTTCATGTTGACCCTTGACCCTTGACCTCAGAGCATGCATGCTTTGTCTATGTTTGTACTTGTATTCATCATCATCAATGAAATTCCTTTAGTGGTATTCAAATGTTGAGATAATGTCAGAAGTCATGTCAATACAAAACCTACTTTGCTAAGGGGATTAGGAACCTGACTGTAGAGAAATATGATAAGGGATCAACCTCGCAATGAGCGGATTAACTTTAATGAAACGTTCATACCAACACAAATCCATACAATACATGAAAGGTTTTTTTAAAATTGAAAACAAGAACTTATAATGAAGCAGAAGAGTATCCAGAGGGATCCCCCCCCCCCCCCCCCCCCCCAAATCCCCCTGAGTTAACCCCCTTTCAACATTTCTGGATCCGCCAAAGTATGCTCTTTGAAAAACATTATCCATCCATTTTTAAAAATGTCAGTTCTATGTTCACATATACTGTTAAGCTCCTATCAATCTGGTCGTTGTAGGTTCAAACTTCAAACCAAACATTTCTTATATTACAGGGAAAGCAATTATGGTGCAAACAAACAAGTATTATCTCCCCTTATCTGACATTTTCTTCACAGTTTGCGTTAATTGGTCATATTGGGTAATCGTGAAGACTGAGAAGCTAATTTAACGATCGGTTTACTTGACGGACCTTTCACCTGCAGTCGAGCAAAGCACCGAGAAAGACTGGAAATGTTTGTTTGCGGTTCACTGTGAGAATAAATGAGATAACTTCTGCTTGATTTGGCGTATAAAAGTGATAACTTCAGTTTGACTTGGTGTATAAAAGTGATAACTTCTGTTCTGCCTGCGGAATAAAAGTGAGATAAAACACACCCAGCACATGCTTGCTCAATAATGACCCTCTTGAAAAGAACATCTTATCGTATCAATGTCACATTTTATACTGCAAGACTCTGGGAGAAGCTCTTGCTTTCCTATTCGATTGAAGTACAAGATTAACAATACACCTGTGCTGGCCATATTAGATATATCAGATTCCATTCACAACATTATACTATATGTATACCATGTTGGTTTTTTAAGGTTTTTTTAAAACTATTTTGTTGCATTAAGATGAAACTTGCGAAGTTTGGATTGAACTTGTAAACCATGAGTGGAGGTCACATTGGTCGAATGGGTAAGCCGTTGGTACAATCAGTGTAAGTAAGAAATCATTAAGATACTCGTCCCGAAAAAACACAAGAATTTGTACTATTGCAGGGGCATTAACCTAGCTACCGGTATCCACTCCGAGGCAGTTATACTCATACATTTTACATGTCGTGACTTACAAATGACCAATACGAGATAAAGAGAATCAAACAGTTTCAAATTTTCCAGAGATTACAACTTCAGATTACTGAAGAATACAACTTCAGATTACTGAAGAATACAACTTCAGATTACTGAAGAATACAACTCCAGATTACTGAAGAATACAACTCCAGATTACTGAAGAATACAACTTCAGATTACTGAAGAATACAACTCCAGATTACTGAAGAATACAACTCCAGATTACTGAAGAATACAACTCCAGATTACTGAAGAATACAACTTCAGATTACTGAAGAATACAACTCCAGATTACTGAAGAATACAACTTCAGATTACTGAAGAATACAACTTCAGATTACTGAAGAATACAACTTCAGATTACTGAAGAATACAACTCCAGATTACTGAAGAATACAACTCCAGATTACTGAAGAATACAACTCCAGATTACTGAAGAATACAACTCCAGATTACTGAAGAATACAACTTCACATTACTAAAGAATACAACTCCAGATTACTGAAGAATACAACTCCAGATTACTGAAGAATACAACTCCAGATTACTGGAGGTACGGTATACAGAATCACATTACTGAAGTAATACACTTTAGTTAGAAATAAACTTTCGAAACTATATTCATCCCTGAATGTACCAGTCAACAGAAGTCCTCCTTGCTCTATAATCAGCTTGATGTCTTGTAAATAATGCATAGACTGTCACTGACCCCACATTATAGATGAGATAAATCAAACCAAATATTCATGAAATTCTTCAACCTGTGACAAAGTAACACTATTTTACCAAAACACAGAGAAGAAAATTACAGAAAATCTATACTTGGTCTTTTGAACTTGGTCTTTTCAGCTCTGCTGTTTGTACTTATGCTGCTTATTTACATAAACATGTTAAACCTTGGGTTAAATATGCTCGCTCTGTTCCTGCTATACTATATTCATAGAGGGACAATATCAGTCATCAAATTTCCGTGATTCCAGTCATGATATTCTCTGTTTTGTGTCCATGACGCTATTAACCTTGACTTCTTCCTGAACATCTATTAACTTTCTACCACAACTTAATATACAGAATATAGATATTAGTATTTAGTAATGATAGAAATTGAAGCAAATTTGTTGTAAATAGAAGACTATTAGCACAAACATGGATTTGTGACAATTCTGAATAGAAAGAATTAACATCTGTAAACTTTGAAATCCTTACATTGAATTTAACAACAGGAGATACTCAAGACATAATATCTGCAACAATTATTACAAATTTATTTTTAAAAAAAAAGAAAATACAACTTTAAGGTAAACTATTAGCAGGTTTTACAACAAGTAAAAATAATTGTTAACATATATAAAATTAACAAATTGAACATAACTTTCAAAACCAAAATAACTATAACAAATTATAAAGATAACCATACCTGCATAAGGGTTTTCTGGATCATCAATATCTTGAAACGACATTATCCTGATTTGCTGTTGACCACTAAGTGACCAAAGTTTGACAAAGAGTGACCAAAAGTTCAAATCCGACCAGATTCACTCTCACATCTATCAACACCACATTTGAGGTAATCAATCATATTTGACAATCAACCAATCGAAAAACATTCCCTCACACCACACCTATGTAAAAACCAATCAGAATTAATTAAGAACACTTAAGATCAGTAATTAGCCTTTGGTCGAGCGTTCAAGTAGTTCATCATCGCAAGGAGTCTTCTGTCACCCTAGGCATGCTGGGAGTTCTTGCTAATACCTACAAGGCATGCTGGGAGATCTTGAGAATACCTTCTGTGAAATAAGTATATATTTATCCATCAACTTATGTCTGTAATAATCCCAGAAGCAACATACAGGTAGGGGTCATTATTTTCTAATTATAAACTAATTTCTAAATATAATTGGTCCGCATGAGGGGGATCAATTATTTCAAATTGATTTTCAGATAAACAAGTGTTTTCGAATGATATAAGAAATTATAAAATTAATTTGTGCAGCCACTGCTTTAAAAAAACTAATTTCAATAGTGACAAATATTACTGCTTCAAACTCGAAAACTAATAATCTACAAAATATCTCTTTTGGGCAACAGTTTTGCCAGTAATATTTTATTGCCAAAATGTATACAAGGACAAAGTGAGGTGAGGTTTCTGGTTGTAAAAAGCAAGCAACAACATTCAGTGCAGCGAAACCTGTGCATCAGTTAAAGTCTCCAAACACAGTTTCACATTTTACAAACAATGTATGTAATATCCTGAGTTGATTGATTCTATCCGGGACGTGACATGAACAAGTGTCCTAGGCTTACTCCACTCTCCAATACACATCAATACAACAAAAGAACAGTCTACCCTTTGTTTTGCATCGAGGGCAAAGGTCAGATACCATCAATATTTAATTACGAAAAAGGTCTGGAAACTTTCCTGACTATTAGATGAAAGCTGATTTATAGACTGTAATTCATCGAGCTTTTTAAAATTGTATGGAAATTGATTTTTGGGCTTGGAAATATAATTTCATTTGCTTAATGAAATGACATCTAAAATCAATGAAAGTTGTAAGGAAAATAGTATAAATCAACCAATCTTTTTTTTTAAATGCACAAAACTTCTTTCAGGCAATAAAGCATCTTTCTAAAAACTTGCAAAAAACATGTCAATAGTTTTCATCAGCAAGTTTGAGAGAGAAATGATGAATCACGTATATCATATTCGAACATTTTAAACATTTCCACATTTTGTTTATTAGATCTCAAGCAATTATCCACTGAACTTTATTTAACATTCTATACCGGTAACTATATTAACAATATGAATGTTGACAAGAGTATCAAATATTTATCCAACTAAGTGGCCAATACACAAACATTTATAAAGCTTTATATTTCTCCTTGATATAACGTCAGCTTCTCTCAAATCAGGCAGTGAGTGTGAAGTGTAAACAATGTACGTGTAGAAATCTAGTTGAGGTAATTGATTCTATCTGAAGGATGCACACAAGGAGGGCTTAGGCATGGTTGGGGTTAATAGTCATAGATCACAAAAATTGTTTACCCTTTAACTGCAGGATTTGACACAATCCACAAAAGGTCATCTTCAGCCCTGGATTATTAACAAGAAGTGACTCCTGTAAGTTAGCTACTCAGAATGACTAGCACCGACAGATTCAACAGTGTTAATAGCAATTCTGTAACACATTTAGCGAACTCATAGTGTACCTTTAACTTGCTTAGAGGGACATAATTGTTTTGTTGGGAGTCATATACAACAATTGTTATAAATGGTGTTATTTTATCAAGAAATACTGACAGTTGCCGATAATTACCACTTTGATGATAATCGATTCAGTATAGTGATTATGTAAAGGTAAAAGTGGCTATTTCTTATTGAAACATGGACATATTTGGGTTCAGTGAGTGAGTGAGTGAGTGAGTGAGTTAGTGATTGAGTGAGTGAGTGAGTGAGTGAGTGAGTGAGTGAAAGAGTGAGTGAGTGAAAGAGTGAGTGAGTGAGTGAGTGAGTGAAAGAGCGAGCAAGTTTTTGTTTAGTGCCACTTGAGCAATGTTGCAGCCATTAGTGGTGAGACTTTAATAAACATAATAACATAATTATACAATGTTATAGATATTCAGTGAAATGTTGAAGCCAGAGGATAGTACACAGGTCGTCAACTATAACAAATGGGGTTGCCACAGACTGGCTTTGAAATATGCAGATATAGTAATATATATATACAAAAGAATCAAGGATAAACAAAATTGAAATCTTGAATGTACACAAGTTCAATTTCTCTTACCTCTCAAATTCTCTCTTTTCTCTTCAAATATTTAAATAACATGGAGAAAATCATGCACTATGGTGTATATTCCTCTACTGAAGTGAGCAAGTGTCACAGGGAGTTTTCAGAGGATCAGCATGCAAGAATATCACATTTAAAATCTTAGGAAGTCAAAGGATCAGGAATAACACGTTAAATCTTAAAAGAATGTAGATACTTTCAAATACTCTCCAAATACCTTCAAATGAAGCTCAATCATGTCCTATACTGTATATTGCTAGTGCAGTGAGCTAAGCCTGTTACAAGGACTGTCGTGTAGTAATTACACAGGTAAGTGGGCTTGTTTGTTTGCTTTCCTCCTTATTTCTCCAGCTGTGTAGTACCTACAGTGGAGTGCTTGAAGTGCTTGAACCTTGACAGGTGTCTGCTGATGTAAATACTGACCAGATCTCGTGTTTGGATTTAAAACTTAACGATGCAAAGCTATTTCTGGAATATTTAAGTTAAATCAAGTTGATTTCCCCTGGCTGAAGTTAGTTAGTGTGAACCTGAATCTATATTTGATATAATTAGTGCATATATATATACTTGCAGTGTATGAATTAAACTTGAAAAGTAGCTAGCCTAAAGTGAGATTTTGTCAATTTAAATCCCAAAAAGTTACCAGCCCGGCTAATTTGAAAGCAGCAAGGTTCCGGGCTGTCAGTCTATCATGCCGACTACTTTATTTTTTAAGAGTCTTGGCAAGTCTACAACAAGACTTTAAGATATTTCAGAGGCTCCTTTTTGCATTTTGTTTTTAAATTTAGGAATTTTACCCCAAAATTCATTACAGAGACTAAATGTAAGTCTAAGGTTTAGGACAGACCTTATTTCATACCCTGAGTCAAAGTTTCTAGACTTATGTCCCAAAATTAACACTTTAAAATGAAGAGCTATTTCTAGAATATACAGGTAATATCATGCTGACATGCACTGGCTGAAGTCTGTTTAAAATGCAGACCTGTACTTGTAAAAGCTGTTTTCTAGAGTATACGATTGCTAAAAACATATATGTTTATACACGAATGTCCACTTGAATTTAGTTTCCACAAAAATAACCCATTAGAACACTTCTTTTTACAACACTTGAAGAGACAGGGCTATTACTAGAGGACATGTTATACTAAACACATATTAATGTTTAAACAGGAATGTCCTCTTGAATTGCCACAAAACCCCCTGATAGAACCCTCCCATTAACATTTGAAGATACAGAGCTATTTCTGGAGAACATGATGCAAAAAAATGGATGTTTTACAGAAGCGAGGTCAGTTGTCTTTTATTCAAAATGCACATGTCTACAAATGTTGTTTAGACCCAGTAGGATAGTTCTTTGGGGTAATTAAATTACAAGGGATTCTTCCCCTGTATCATGTTTGTAATTAAGATGCAGCAACATAATCATGTATAGTTATTTCTAGAAAATATTAAGTTAACTATTTTGCACTGGTTAAACTATTAATTAGCTGATGTAATACTTTACATACCTAGGCATGAACACTAATCAGGCCTCTTTTGAATTTTAAACTAACAAATTTAGTTTTATGCTCTTTTATCCCTGATTTAGTCCAGCTGAAGCAAATAGAATCTCTGGGTGGCATTCAAGGAAATGTTAGTCTTCAAGCTAGTATTAACGTCCTAAGGGTGAGGAATTTGAATCAATCATTGACAGTTCTGTCAAAACTTTGTGATATAAAAATGTTCAATTCTAGATCACGGGGAACAATATTGTTTATA
The DNA here is from genome assembly GCA_936450465.1 of Gibbula magus. Lineage (NCBI taxonomy): Eukaryota > Metazoa > Mollusca > Gastropoda > Trochida > Trochidae > Gibbula > Gibbula magus. The sequence continues at coordinate 6,201,916 of OW388304.1, forward strand.
ATTTCATTCTCTACATAGACAATCTTAACTTAATTTTACAGGCACTTAAAGGGAATTACGTTTCACTAAAAATTCATGATAATATTCACTTTTGTGCTATTTATGATTACATTACTGATCAATGTAACATTGTATCCAATATATTGTGTTTCAAACATAACTGCACAAATGGGAGTATTGTATAAAATTAACCTCCACAAACATGATCAAAATGTTACATCATACTTGGATATAATTAAGCATCAATTTACAGATATACAATCATCTTTACCCAACCAGGAAGTAAAATATGTCCTAACTACGTTATTGTTATATTCTACTCTCATTCATATCCTGAAGCAAGAAGCAATCTTGATTTAGGAAAGTATAAATTGTCCCTTAAGCAAACCTGAAGTCCCATCAATGCCACATCTTTGTGTGAAGTTTATCAATTAAGTCTTCAAAATGATTTATGATTTCTTAAAGTGGATCTAGAGTTGAGCACATATATACTGGTTATTACCCATTAATCCATGGTCATGACGTCACTCTATTGTGTTGCCAGTTGATTATTATTTAGGAATCTACTGGTCATTGACTGTCCCAGTCAGGAGGGGTGTTAGGTTTAGTCATTTTCAGTAATGGTACATTTTTCGAGACTGATGTATTTTAAATTGTCTTGGTGTTTTGGATAGGATCTTAAAATATCTAGACAACTATAGACAAATTAATTTTTGCAATGCATGAACCTGGAATCGAACATGCAAACCTTCACTTGGTAGTCAGCGCTTCTAACCACTAGGCCGCAAGACACTGTTAGAAACCTAAGGATTGTTTGTCAGTAAGAATCCCGCGTTCTATTCATGACTTGTAATGCACTGAAGGCATGAAAAGGCAGATTTTTAGCTGACAATCACATCGCTTCGCGTGGAAGTTTTGCGCTGCACGTGCGTGGAAGAATCCATTTCATGAGGGTCGCAGCTACTTGTACCATATCTAAGTCATATATAAGTGTTTTTCAATAATTTTTTTATTACACTTTCTATTTCATTTGAATTGCGGAAAAATAGCCCTGAAATTGCCCACTTCCCTTATGATGGCAAACTACAGTAACGTCAAGAACAACTGTTTATGACATCACAGACAAGATAATACAAGAAGCTGCAGTGAAACATTGGTTGATAGGCAAACCTGATATTATGTGCACTTAGGCTCATATAAAAAATATTAACCCGGATATTTGCAACCATATCAGTAATAGTACACTTTATTATTATAGTACCAAAGAACCTATCTCACATACGACGTAGAAACACTGAACCCTTAATTTGAAACTAGGATGAATCTAGATGAGCTGCAACCCTTCCTGTACACAATCTACTTCCTTCTCTACAATTCCAGTTACAGTCTACTTTATATATCGTTATACAATAGTATAGACCAATAATATACCTCCTTGAAAACTGATCCATTCAAGGGGCGGATCCAGAGCGGGTTGCAGGGGTGCCCCCCCCCCCCCCCCCCCCCCAATGACAAACAAAATGAATACAATTTTGAGAGTTAGCTACAAATTAATACTTACAACTCATTGAGGCGTCAATGTATAGTAAGTAATATCCAATGAAATCTGACTCTCCTCTTGTATATCACATCCCTCGGGATTCACGAATCAGGTGGGCTTCTGGAGCATGCTCAACAGTGTCCAGAATATCGGGGATTTTGCAAAAAATCAGTTCAGATCCAGGACCGATGTAATGGCTTGAATGTGCTCTTTACGATTCCTGATACAGTCTGAAGAACCTAAGAATGCTTGTGGATATCCTTCCACAGTTTTGTCAACTATATCCAAATTATCTGTGATTTTGTAAAAATCAGTTCTTCAGATTCAGGACCAATGTAACGGCTTGAATGTGCTCTTTACAAGTCCTGCTAATTCATGACACAGTCTGAAGAACCTAAGAGTGTTTGAGGTACCATATATCCTTCCCCAACTGTGCCAACAGTATATCTTCAAGATCTGTGATTTTTCAAATATCCCGCCTTCAGATCTAGGACTGATGTAATGATGATGTGCTCTTTACGTTCCTTGATACAGTCTGATGAATCTGAGAGTGCTTGAAGGATATCCTTCAACAGTTATAAACAGAACTATTAAACCTTTTAGATATCCGTCCAGGAATTTGTCAGTCAGGATGTGTCCTCATTAGTAGGTTATCACAACATGTCCTGTTTTCCTTGTAAATACTCAAACTCATTCATTAATACACTGGGAAGAGAGATGACACTTGAGAACAAGTGCGTCCTTAACCTGTTATTTCCAAATAATTTACATCCTTGAAAAATCCACTTTCATCAGTGTCATCAGTACGACCAATGTGTCCACTAACTTCCTTTCACAAATGTGTCCATTTTTCTTACTTTCACCAATGTGTCACTAGTACCGCTGGTGTGTCCACACATCTTAGTCCTGTGTGACCAAAGAAGCATCCGATACACTTACAGGAACAATGTCACCATGACTACCAGAGTACATCCCATGTGATAAGCGCTGCTACTGCCTACATGGGACAGAATGAGGAACTGAGTGTCAAGAGGGAGGAAGCTGGCCTGGTTCTAATGATTCAACTCTCAGATCAGGAGACAGGGATGGGTTGGCTGGAGGAGGGTAGGGGGGAATGGGGACAGCCAAGGCCAAGAGAGGGGAGGGGTAATGAGGAGGGGATATCAAAGACACATGTTCCAAATTATCACCTTGATGTTTTTGGTGCCATATGGGAGGATAGTTTCTTTTGAAAAACGTCTCAGTGGAGTGGAGTGGAGGCTACTGGGTAGTTGATACATAAAATCTTACACTGCTAACCACCAACCTTTAAAAGAGCGCTCTGGTTTAATCATTAAAATATCTCTCTTAAAAGAAAATGTTAAGAAATTCAAGTTTGTTTTGACAGAAAACATTTCACCTGAATAAGTGCTTTTAAATTATCCCTGTTTATTTCATTCATTACATTTTCTTTTAATGGGTGACATTAAAATTGAAGCCTGGAAGCTCCAATGAAAAAGCTTCCCTTTTCTTTGATGCTCTGCAAGAGAGGGTGTGGCAGTGTGACCTGTAAGGTTGAGCTGACCCAGCCATGAGGTCAAAGGTGAAAAGAGGTCATCTCAGGTCAAGTGCAGTGTGTGTTTACATCTGCAGTTCCCTGCTATGAGAAGGGACTATGTATGCCCCCTTGTAGCAGCCCCTGATTGTAAAACACCCAGGAAACTAACCCTAATAACCCAAATTAGTAGAAGCTAGCCTGGTTTTAAGAAACTTTCCCGTGAGAAAAAATACTATTTTCTTTTGCCGATGCACAAATAGAAACTTAACTGGGTCAATGAAAGACGACTTTAGATCTGTTTATTATTTTAAATCTGACTTTGAAATTAAGATTTTCCAAGAAAAATATTTCCCCACTTATTTGATTGCAGATATTAATAATAAGATTTTGTGAAACTGTCCCAAATAAACCAGGAACTTTCAATTACGGGTAACCCAAATTCAGTGAACATGAACAAAACTTTTTTATAGATAAAAAATATTCGAGGAATGTAAAGTATGTACAGCATGACAGTTATGTAAACAAACCAGAGTCTGGCCCTATCTCAGATTTGCAGACTATTAACTTCATCTTCTATCAGCTCACAGCTGTATATTAGGGAAGTATTACTGAATATTGAGATAAAACGGTTGTAAAACTCTCGTCATAAATTTCCACGCCATCTGGCTGCAAACAGAAGCCTTGGGAACTGAAGACTTTCAGCAGCCATGCAGCGTTTCACAAGGTCATGTTACCATTCTCACAATATTTAACTTCATTATCAAAACAATCAATCTTACTTACATTCATTGTTTGATATCTCAACAATTCATTTACTGCTATGAGAGAAAGGGAATGAAATATTGTCTGTCTAATAGTTATATACTTTCTCAAGCTATGATATTGTTTTATTGTTACTTGATCATTGCCAAATTTCTATTGTCTTAAATTAATACATTCTCAAACTCTTATTGTTTTTAGTGGCATACATTCTCAAACTTCTATATTGTCTTCTTACATATCGTCACACTTCTGTTGTCTTATATTTTCTCAAAATTGTTCACCTTAATCATATTATACTCAAATATTTTAAAACTTGTCTCTTCTTAAAATTACACATTCTTAAAATTACTGAACTAGCTAACCATGGCTGGTAATGTGGTGAAATTCAGTGTAGCATTGCACCCAAACCTTACAGCTTGTAGAACAGTTCTCTAATTCAGACAAAGTTGTAAATCCCTGTCGGGATTTAAACCCCAGACAAATTAAGCCTTTGAGTTACCTTGTAGAATCAAACTAGGTCTGTCCCAACAAGACTAAATGGATTTTGTGCATAAAAAGAAAAATAACACTTCATGAACATAAATGTGAAAAGACACCCTAACAATTATCAGTCATTTAAAAAAACGTTAAAATGGCTTCTAAATCATGAAAACATGAAAGAAATACATAGACATGAATTTAGATGACAACAAAGCTGACTTTACTTACATATTCACAGATCAAAACACAAACGCCGATTTGTTTGATCATAGATCAAAACATAAAACATGAACACCAAAGAAACGAAACTTATTTGATGCAACATGCAAATGAACATATTCGAGATACAAATCTGAAAGTGATCATGTTACACAAAATCCATAAATCGCACAAACCTGAAAACAAAACAGCTGTGTTCACCTAGCTCGGAGCAACAATACCGCTTGCAGCTCGTGATAATTGACAAAACATGAGAGGAAATCAAACAAAACAAGGCTCCCTTAAAGAGGCAGAGAGCCCCATGCTAAGTAAACAGGCATACAAACAGTTCTATCATAGGGCACAGCTCCAGGCCATACTGTAGAATTGATCTGTGGGTCCCTGGGTAATTAATTCAATTAGTTGGTTAATGAGGGCTAACTGCCTAACGAGACTGAGACCCCATGTTGGCTTGATTGGAAATCAAGGATACAGGTCTATGTAGACTGACATTGAGTCCTGAAAGAATTTATTTTCTTATGAACATAGCATTGTCTTAAATATTAAAATGGCTCATCTTTGAGTTGGAATATTAAGAAAGGATTCCTGGAAAAATCTCTTCTTTGATTGTCATTTAGGAAGTTGAGCTACTTGACACCATGTTTTGGACATAAAACTTGATTCTCTGTAAGTAATTATGTCAAAATCTTATGTTTTTAGAATAAAGATACCAAGATGCTTATGAATTGAATGTCATTCTTCTGATTGATGCCAAACCACTCTGAATGGCCTCTTTGCAGGAATCACAACTCATGAATTACCTCCCACCCCTACATGCCTCTACAGAGGCCAGAAAATGTATAGCATTCAGATTTCTTAGTGGTGAAAGGGTTAAGTAAGAAAGAAATAACCAAATTGTTCACAGGCTTAAGATGCACTAACTCGGAGTATTTGGTGACTCCAGGTAAACAGCTAAATAACGACAGCTGCAGGTATATTAAACTTACCTGTGGCAGAATGTATCCAGAAAAATATCGTTACAAAAGATCCAGATATTTTATGAGATGAAAACAGTTTTCTACGACCAAAAATCCACAACAAAATTTTGTCCTTACTTGACACCGATAAATAACAGCCATACACTTCAGACCACCTTAGCCAATTCACTGTATTGTATGGTCAGACATATAAGTAAACTACAAGAGATAAAGATACTATAAAGAGGAATACATGACGAACTCTATGTAAACATGGCTAGTCATGACTTCTCTACACCTATCAGATCTTTCATGAAATGTTCCCGAGCTCACTTTCCATAGCGAACATTCACAGAATAACAATATCGGATATCATAAAGGGGATCAGGTTTCAACTTATGCTCTAGTACGTGCTGAATGTGTTGTTAATGTTGATTGGCCTCTTTGTGATGGGGGCTCTACAGGTATTCTATTGTACGAGGAGCTTGCCGTGTTAGAGTCCATCAACAGTCAAGTAAAGACATAACAGTTGATTCAATCTGATCCCTCACACCTGGGCAGGGTTCACATGTATCACAAGGAGTGCAGGTATGGTAGATGTTGACGAGTTTATTATAGAATATCATATCTCAGAAAGAAAACTTTGCAACAAGTGTGAGAGAGAGTGATGAGAAGAAAAGTCAGTTCCGCAAGGACCTAAGAAATTACATATCTAAAAAATTATTTTTTTTACATAATCTACATATTGATGTCTAATAATGACAGAGAGGATGAGGTATTGAGCAGCAGAGAAAATTGAAATGTTAACTACCGGTCAGGAGTGTGGGGAAATATTGTCTGCTAGAAGAAGTCTTTATTTTTCTCAGTTTTAACTCTGTACCATCTTTCCTATCCACAAGGAAATTTCATGCAAATAATCATGCTACTATAAATCAAAGTGACTTTGAAATGCAGAGCTGGATCAACCCTGTATATTACAGTGAAACCTGCAGGCAGAGCTGAATCAATCCTGTATATTACAGTGAAACCTGCAGGCAGAGCTGAATCAATCCTTTATATTACAGTGAAACCTGCAGGCAGAGCTGGATCAACCCTGTATATTACAGTGAAACCTGCAGGCAGAGCTGAATCAATCCTGTATATTACAGTGAAACCTGCAGGCAGAGCTGAATCAATCCTGTATATTACAGTGAAACCTGCAGGCAGAGCTGAATCAATCCTGTATATTACAGTGAAACCTGCAGGCAGAGCTGGATCAACCCTGTATATTACAGTGAAACCTGAAGGCAGTGTTGGATCAATCCTGTATATTACAGTGAAACCTGCAGGCAGAGCTGAATCAATCCTGTATATTACAGTGAAACCTGCAGGCAGAGCTGAATCAATCCTGTATATTACAGTGAAACCTGCAGGCAGAGCTGGATCAACCCTGTATATTACAGTGAAACCTGCAGGCAGAGCTGGATCAACCCTGTATATTACAGTGAAACCTGAAGGCAGTGTTGGATCAATCCTGTATATTACAGTGAAACCTGAAGGCAGTGTTGGATCCAAAGAGTGAAAATCAAGAAGTTTCAAAGTGGTCTTCTGCACTGAATGTGTAGATAACCAAACCTTACTGCATGTAAAACAGTTTTCCCATGAAAATCAAGAAGTTTCAACAGACAGAAGTCAAACCCTGGACATCTTATTTCTAAATGGAACACACCAGCCAACGTGTTGTCCTGTCCTGTTTTAGACGCATCAAAGTGTTCTCAATCTGCACTGAATCTTGTAATATTCTACCCAAACATAACAAGAGGTAAAATATTTTTCCTATGCAAATTAGTAAGTTTTAATGGCCAGAATTCAAAACCTGGACATCTAGATCCAAAGTCGAACACCCTAACCAGCGTGCTGTCCTGTCTCCACAGGTTGTATAGACGTATCAATGTTTATTAAAGAGTCCAAGCTCTTTGCCTGTATCTGCTACAAAGTTTACAAGTATGCACATAATGGTTGGACTATACCCAGGGGGCTACTGCCCGTGGATAATGATCATGACATGTTCTCATCAGGTCGTATTCACACTTGCTGGTTATATGTTACATCAAATGGACACTGACAATGATCGACAGGGGTTCTTATGGAGTCATGAGTTCACGTGTTGCTCCTGGAAGATTTAAACTAATGACACAAGATGCTGTTTGTACTAGCCACTGTGATGCCCATGGACTATGACCATTTAGTAAATTCGCAAGATGCATTTAAATTATTAATACTGCTATTGCAGGAAAATAAATGTATATTGGCTGGACTATCTCCTCCCTTGTGGCGACTGACAGACAGTCATAATAGCTCTATTCTTGCTGCTATTGTACAAGTATGTTCATATTGGCTGGACTCCACTCCCTTGTGCCCAGTGCCCTGCATGGATGAAGACAGACAGTCTCTAATGGGGCCATGTTTACATGTTGCTCCTGCAGGACTAAAGCTATTGACAGCAGTATGCATATATTGGCTGGACTATCCCTCGTGAGCACAGCTCATGGATGATGACAGACAGGTTCTAATGGAGTCTGGAGTCTATCTCCATCTATCCATCAGCCAGGAATGAGGTCCAGCTGCCTTCACTTGATGGGGTCACTGACAACAAGGAAAGGAATGACCATTTGCACGAGTTATTTCCCCTGATAGCCATCAGTGTCCAGTTAGTCAGAATGGAAAAGATGATACCTATTCATCAAGGAATGTTATCTTGTCTTGACACACATCCACATGCAGTACATGGTCAGTTCATTCAAGGCATTCAACTATTTGTTGAAATTATCTCCCTTGACAGTCAGACACTTCAATGACTTGTTGAGAGTTATCTCCCTTGACAGTCAGACACTTCAATGACTTGTCGAGAGTTATCTCCCTTGACAGTCAGACTATTCAATGACTTGTTCAGAGTTATCCCCCTTGACAGTTCTAGTGTTTCTGTGACCAACCAGACATCAACACCAAGCAGTGTCTGTTGTGATTACTCGGTAAACAGTTATTTCTCCAGGGAGGATTCAATGTACAAAGCATAGAGAAGACATGCCAGACTAAACTTTGTGTTAAGAAGGTCCTTTCACTTTCATAACCTTTGTTAATTCTATGTAATTATGTTTGAATCAGATAAATAAATTTACAACTTGTTTTTCCGTGAAATGCAAGATTTTTTCGATATTTTCAAACTTAAAAAAATATGATAGAAGAAAATATAATTTGCCATCAATAACAAATTTACTGTCTTCTTATGATGGAATTAATAGTTATCCTCAGAGCTGATAATTTATTGAGAGTTATCCCCCCAACAGGTAAATCTTCTGATAGGGAGGCTGACCTTTTTAAAAATAAATCATCATGTGAGCATTAAGGATAAAATTCCTTGACATCAACACAAGCTCTTATGACATCAAAGACAATGCCAATTACCGAGAGCCAGATGGATGGACGTAAAGAGTATATATATATATAGGCTTATAGATTCCTCTGTGTACAAAGGGACTGACTGTTCTTTCATTAATACATTGACATTTATCAACAACATAATACAGCTCAATCACATGGAGATCGAGCTTGAAAAACTACTCATAAATGAAGATTTTTACATTTGAGTAACTTTTGTACTCAAAATTCCCTCTCGGGCAATAAAGTGTTATCTTATATCTTATATGTTCCTCCCTCATCAGAGAAAAAGACAGCTGCATGGATCACATCACTACAATCCTTACAGATGCTTTGCACAAGCACTCATTACCGGTATACAAAAGTTATAAGTTGAAGGACCAGTATACCAGAAGGAAGATTGGTTTGAACCTGAAACTATGTAATACCAGTACTATTGCTCCTCCTCAGTTGTATAAAACATCACGCAAATCTGAGGAAATGAATCACCAACCAATCACTATCACTTCATTGTAGCTCAAGGGACACACCTATTACATGTTGTCCATCCATCCATCCATCAATCTAGCGTTAGCTTACTTTGATATAACCAGTATTTCTGAGAAGTGTACAAGATGTTGATCTGTCCGTCTGTCTGTCTGCTAGATATGGAGATGTGACCTGTCTCCAGTTGGTAAGGTAAGATTTCTGGTATGAAGATTACACAGGGTACTCTAAGCAAGTCTACACCTCATTTTGCCTTGAACAATGATCTACAGACTAAAATTTAGTACATAGAATTGTTTTAATTTCTGTACTTTCATACTTACGATTATATATTTTATATTTCGACTGCTTTATAAGGATGTAAACTGTATTAAAGGCTCTTATTTTTTAAATAGTCACAGGGCTGGACTAATTGATCTATTTTAGCCTAAATCTAACACAGAGATGGAGGGGTGCTTCATGGATGTATAGTTTGTGGTTGTCAAGTTTTGAAAATGGGGTGCACCATCGACCCCCCTCCCACACAACGAGGATCATGGAGCTACCCTTGACATAACTCTCCTGATAACTCCTGACTGAAAGTGAGTCAGCACCTCTCCCTTAGTTCCCTCTGTAGGTTTAGTACCAGCCCAGATGGAATCTCCATGCTCGTGTGAAGCATGTAAACACCACATAGAACAAATTGGCTGTTTGTTGTACCCTCACTCAACCAGGGCCATGTACTGTCGAGTCACCGCTCTAACTAAACACTGCACCACACTGGCAAAGCATGGGTATGTTGACCATTCATAAACAATACCTACAAACATAATTAAAATGGTAAATGAAATAGCAGAAACAATATCCACACAAGTAATTAAACTTTGATGAAGTGACAGAATGCTTTATTGCACTTATTGTAGAAATATTCAAAATAAGAAAATGAATTATGTTTTTGGTAAATATGTACATATTTTAAAAAAATTAAATATGTTAGTCCGGCACAACACCAGCTGTTAAGCTTTGTATTTGCAACCCCAAAATAGTTTGGTTAATGTTTTTCATTTATGTTCATTAAAGAACTATGCTAAATGTGATTTACTAGTATTAAAACTAAAGCTACAGAAATAGTAAGAAAAGAATTTCTTCTTTGTTTTTCAGCAGAAACATCATTAAGAGATGCACAACACTTTTTAGATCATTAAATTCCATCTGGAAACTGTAGGAGAAAAATGGCAATCATCTCTATCAACATTAAAACTCATTAAGCCAAAACAGCATCAAATTACCCATAGATAATTTAATTAAACTGTCAAAAGTTTCTTTTTATAACCAAATTTTTGTTTAAATGCAACGTGAAGATGATCTAAGCAGGAGAAGATATGATAGCATCTGGACTGGTGCAGACAAAGTCTCCTACCTACATACCCAGCTGTGTGTTCGGAGGGAGGGAGGGGGAGTGGGAGGGAGGGAGGGAGGGGGAGCGGGAGAGGAGGGAGAGAGTTGGGGTTTTGTTAGTGAGGACAATTTGATCGAAAAACTATGACCTTGTGTGAATACTGCAGAAAGAGAAAGTAAAGAATTTGAAAATTCTGTTACTTCTCCAGAGTAGTAGAATGAACATTAACCTTGCATATTAGCTTTAAAGTACAGAAGAGCAGGTTAAGCTGTAGAAATGTTTGCATGAGAAAGACGGGGGAGATAGACAGAGAGATGGAGAAGTAGGGAGGGAAAGGGATCGAAGGAGGATGACAGAGGGGAGGGAGGGAGGGAGAGGGAAGAAAGACATAGAGGATGGGAGGGAGGGAGAATGAGAGGGGCAGAAAAAGGATGGAAAATGAGAAAGGAAGAGAGAAATAAAAGAAATGGAGAAGTCACAAGTCATGGGAATAAAGTGAAAGTAGATGGGAAAAGCGAAAAGGGTGAGGAGAAAAATGAGGAGCTCGAGGGAGGGAGGAGAAAGAAAAGGGCTTGGTACACATGAGTGGGCAAAGATGTAACAGTATCTATCTGATGGAAGGAGGGGGAGGGGGAGGGGGAGGGGGAGGGGGAGGGGGAGGGGGAGGGAGTTGATGAGACTGTGGGGTTAGAGAGACATAACAGTCTCGATTTCACATGTAACGTGGTGTTACGTTGCTGTATATACAGAGAGGCAATCTGTCCGACTCACAACGAGAGGTTGGTGCCTACCATTTCTGTGATAGACTGACGGTGCACACCGTCCCTTATCAGCTGCATCTCAATCTATCCTCCATTACAGTAATGAATGTGAGTGACACGTCGTAATTGGAATGGACGCCAGCATATAATATGGGCTCCAGTTATCAATACTACTTTCTCATATTTTGTGGTACAGTTACTGATAACATTTAGAATTTTTTATATTCATAACAAAAATACATAACCATTACGTGGATGAAGCAAATAATATGGTAGACAGACATTAAGTTTATAATGTCATAAACAATGTGGTAAGGCTACTGATAAATTGTTAAATTCCTTTTCACGAAAACATATAACCATTATGAGATGGAGCGCTGTTTCAATAATTATCAAGTTTACAATCTTGTAAACATTGTTGTACTGTTGCTTATTAAACATGATTGTTCTGTTTCTTACCTTCCTGCTCATTTTACAAAAATCTATCTAAAATAAGTTGACAGGAACAGATAATTTATCAAAAGATGGCATTTATTGTTTTTTTTATCAGGGCCAATAATTATTTTCAAAACTGCTACTCCATACACCACAACGATTTCCCCCAGGGGGTTTATCAAATTTACTCAATACATTTTTCAAAAGGGGTTGGAGGTTGTAACCTCCTGTTCCCCCACTGTATTCTTTTGTATCTTGATTTATAAACTTAATCTGATAATTTATTGTGCAAATAATTACTCTTCATAGCAGTTATTAAACTTACTGAGAGCCAATAGATGTATGAACATTATCTCATTTTAATAATACCATCAGATGAAAATTCATAACGGAGACTGTCAGACAGTCAGAATAGGTTTTATGTAGGTTTTTACACTTAACTTAAAATAATATTCTAGATTTATGTAATGTATGATCATGGAACATCTGACAAAGTTGGGGTTGGGCTATAACCTGAGAATAACCCCAACCAGTAAAACCTTCTGAAAAGCGGGGGTGGTCTAAGGCTCGAGTATGGTCTTATACCCGAGAGAATACGGTACTCCAATAAAATCATACATCCAGTCAATTAAGTCTCAGTTTCAATGTTTGATACTGAGTGAACCAGGAAGATACAGAAGAAACAATTACACACCATGCTACATACATGTTACTGCAGCCAATGTAACACTGTTCAACATAGGGAGTAGACTCAAAGTTAGTCTATGGAATGTTCAATTTTACACAATCATGAAGCAGGATTACATAGAGAGGTACAAGTCAGGATGGTAGCATATTATATTCTCAATGCATAGTGTTAAATGTAGTACTGACACCGTATCAAAGCCAGTCTTTACTCATTTTCTATTTATTGTTAACTGTCATCCTTATAATGTTAACGTTGATCTGTTAGATACCTTAGTTTGTAATTGAGGTGTATATGTAATAAATAACCTTGCAGTATTGGTTCAGGGGGTTCAGGGGGCTCATGGGGGTTAAATGGACCCCAAGCTGACTCTACCCTACCTCAACCCTACCCTACCCCACTCAAACCCAACCCTACCCTCCCCTCCCCTCCCCTCCATTCAATGAGTAAACATTTCAGGATCTGCCTGTGATCTTGCATAAAGAAAGCAAATCATTAAAGCTAACGGGATGATTACTCACCCAAGAGATGTACGTACAGTCCAAGACCAGAAGCAGTGGAATCGGTAAATCCAGTGAAAGCTACTAGTCGGTATAGAATACACACAACCTTCTGCCTACTCTAACATCTCCGTCACATTCTGTGTAGTACTAGCGATCTAACCAGGAACTGATCTGTGCTCTTCACGTGTGCTGCTTCCATTGCCTAGACTTACTGCAAGACTATAATTATTTTTGTTATCACAACAGCTTTATTCTACCTCTTCATCCATGTGCTGTACATCACTTCATTTCACTTCCTTTAAACCTATTTTGACTTCTGAAAACATCCCCCACCCCTGCTTGCCTTTAGTCTATGAAGTAAATATTATTTTCAAATAACGTTATGCTTCGAAGTTTTTATGACGGCCACTGAGATGTATTAATTTTGGTCTTGTTTAAAGTATCCATCTAGATTATTTGTGCCAGACATCCGTGTCTACAAAGTCAACAATATGTATTCATATATCAAGACTTGCTACTGTAAATTTAGACTATTTAGTCTCTTCAGCAGAATGCAACTCTTAAATGAAGTTTACTATCAATTCATTCAGTTAATGTTGTTGGCAGCTTTTCATCAAAATAAATTACCGGTATTGTCTGTCTTATCTTTAGCAATTTGCTTTCATTTAAAACCGCTATATTGAAGCAAACTTACTATTTTAATAGACAAATTTATACTATTTATCAGCTCACATTATCTGCACTATACAATAAGATGCTAGCAAAACACTTAGATAATAAAAATGTTCTGAGTGTAAATAAGTGAGACTGAATGCAATACTAGATAAGATACATTTCTAGCCCTTTATAAAGCACACACACGATAGATGAAATACTGTGGACAATTAGTTCAAATATGAAGCAAAGACATGGAGTTTAACTGTAAATCAGAAGCTGAATTTTAACAAATATATGTAGTGTGGAATTCCAAGATAGGATCAATGGAAGAAAATAAACAGAGGATCATCATCATCCCTGAACACTTAGCTTATATCAGGGATCAGCTGTTCAGAATTTTGTGAGTTTATATCTGAGATATATCATCATTCCAAACTAATCCTTAAATCTCTCACACGGAGGATTTACATCATATTTAGACCTTCAAGGACTGCACAGCATATAAAGTTTTTCGATTAATCTTATGCACATTCTACTGGATGGAAGCACCAAGAAAGTCAGACATAATTCACGCATAGAGGCAAAATGCGTCATATTCAAATCTGAGAAAAGGAAATCTCACCGGAAGTGTCTCTTATATAGTAGTTGTATGTCAAAGTGAACACTGTCATTGTTGTTGTTGTTGTGGTAGCTACTGTTGTTATTGTTGCTTATATTGTTGTTGAGTTTTAAGGAGTCTGACAAGCCTACACACATCATCGTATCCCGACTCCTGTCTCATCACTATCACATCCCTCCTCTTGTCACAGACCAGGGAAATAGTTCACCCATGACGGGACATGTTTCAGTTAAAGTCTCTCGTCAATTTCATCTTCAAGACAGATACATACATATACAGGCAGCATAAAGGTGACATATTTAACATTCCAAGCTCACTCGAGTGATAAGATCTACACACTGTCCTACAAGAGTCTTATCTTGTCAGTTAGGTGTTGCAAACTTCTAAATTTAACTCAATGTTTTACAACGACATCCACATGATAAAGGAGTAAGCAGATACTCTGAAACCATGTGTATGTCCAGAATAAAGGAGTTGTGCAGAATAAAGGAGTTGTTCACAATAAAGGAGTTGTTCAAAATAAAGGGATTGTTCACAATAAAGGGATTGTTCAAAATAAAGGAGTTGTACACAATAAAGGAGTTGTGCAGAATAAAGGGATTGTTCACAATAAAGGAGTTGTACACAATAAAGGAGTTGTTCACAAAAAAGGAGTTGTGCAGAATAAAGGAATTGTTCACAATAAAGGAGTTGTTCACAAAAAAGGAGTTGTTCAAAATAAAGGAGTTGTGCAGAATAAAGGAGTTGTTTACAATAAAGGAGTTGTATAGAATAAAGCAGTTGTTCACAATAAAGGAGTTGTTCACAAAAAAGGAGTTGTGCAGAATAAAGGAATTGTTCACAATAAAGGAGTTGTACACAATAAAGGAGTTGTACAGAATAAAGGAGTTGTTCACAATAAAGGAATTGTTCACAATAAAGGAGTTGTTCACAATAAAGGAATTGTTCAAAATAAAGGAGTTGTGCAGAATAAAGTTGTTCACAATAAAGGAGTTGTTCACAATAAAGGAATTGTTCACAATAAAGGAGTTGTTCACAATAAAGGAATTGTTCAAAATAAAGGAGTTGTGCAGAATAAAGTTGTTCACAATAAAGGAGTTGTTCACAATAAAGGAGTTGTACACAATAAAGGAGTTGTTTACAATAAAGGAGTTGTTCACAATATTGAATAAAGGAGTTGTGCATAATAAAGGAGTTGTTTACCACAAAATCTTGATTATCCTCAAGCTAATGCCTACAACAAACAAGTTAACATTTTCCCTCTTGATTGTTGAGACTTTTAGGACCAAATCATTCCTGAGTGAACAAATTGCAAAAAGCAGAATTAATAGGCAATAATCTGGGAAGAGTTGGGTTAGGCAAGGCCTAGCCGGAATATGTTTTGTGTAACTTTCTTATTCCTAAACTTTTACATGATCAGAGTAGCGATGTGACTGCAACCCAATATGATTGGTGTACGATCATATAAGGACAGTCATGTGTATAAAGACTCCAGAATCGTGTACACCAGCAGGAACCCCTGCGTCTATAGTATTCACCATTTGAGAGTGTTTGCTATGGAGAAAGTACAAACAATTGTTATGAAACAAAGGAAACAGTCTATAGGGTAGGCAACTCTAGCTGTATCAAACTGCTCCAGAAACACTGAATTAAGGACCACCTAAATACTTCTTGACTTGAATGACTATATCAGTTGACCCAGTTATTGATCCAAGAAATCTTGTTTGTCCGCCCCATCATTTTGCACCTATATTTAAATTTGCTTGTATTTTCATCCATCCCATTGTCGTAAAATCAGTCACCCATGACAGAGGTAAATGCATGCCACAACAATAGATATTGTCAATACGCCTATAGTGAGAAGATACAATAACAAAAGCAGACATGTAAGCATTCTAAAAATATTGAAAACATAGATCTCTGAAATGGTTACAAACAAGAAACAACCCAAGAAGGATTTATGACAAACAGATTATTATCATGCAGAGTAATTTTGACATTTAAACATAACCCATGGATGATATTAGAGGGAGACCAGCCCATGAAGGATATACACAGAAGCATTTTGTCAACGTGGGATGTTTTTAATCATTTCCATAAATCTTTTAACAAAATCACTCATCCAGAAACAACCAAGTCAGAAAGTGATGGACGCACAAACAAACTTAGACAGTTTTGAATTTATTTTAAAACATGTTTATCAATTCTAACAGCTGCAAAGATTCAATGTAAGGGAAGCCTTTAGAAATAAGATTCATATAAACTTGTTTGAAAGTCGTCCTAACTTTTAAAAATTTCATGTCATCAGAGCCCCCCCCTCTTTTGAAAAATTTTGAATGTAAATTTGACTTTTTGCTGAGAACGGTGAGGTTGGATTTTAGGGTTATTAAAGGGAGACTGCGTCGAGGATAAAAATGAGTCATCTTTATCTCACTAAGCTGATTATGGTGTCTGCTAACGAGTTAAGCTTCACTTCACTGTCTACATGCAGTAGTTTTTATTACCAATTACGTAAATTGTCTGAAATCCCGTGTCTGTGACTTGGGTTCCCGGACTTGTTAGCAGACATTTTAATCAGCATAGGTAGAATCACATGATCTGATTTTTATTATCGACGCGGTGTCCCTTTAAAAAGACCTACATATACGTATATCAATATGTATAGGTACACAGCCTGAATACATGATAAACACATGCAGCAGGAGCTCTGTATGTAACCCCTAGCCAATAACAATGTGGATGGACGGAAATGCCACCTCAGTTGGAAATGTCTTATGTCAATACCCCATACCAATAGGACTAGCTCAATTATCAAATTTGTGTTTATGGCCATTGTGTAGATTGCTTGTGTCAACACAACAGGAAATATTGACTCATACACCCTACTAAACAACTTTGACAGATCGCATACAAGTAACCCACTGACATTTTGTTGACCTATAAGAAAAAAGCGTGCAAAATATTTTATTGTGTCAAGTTACGTCATTATAGCTCTGGTTGTTCAGCGACAACCTCTAGATAATATATCCACCCTAGTCACATATTAATATTATGTCATCTTCAGATAAAAATTTAAATGTACAAAGAGGGGGAAATATGCAAACTATTGCATGACTTAATTTGATTTTAGAAACTGAAGATGGGCCATTTAAAAAAAATAAGGAAATCTGTCAGTATTTTCAGATTTTTTAAAGCTTATTTCATAAACAGGTTGGACAAAACTCTTTCAAAATCTGTTTAAAGTTTTAAGGAGCATTTCCTCATTGAAACTATGCAGCAACTAGGGTGACTATATTGAACCACAAGGACTATTGCAATAGCGATAGTCTATTGTGACTAACTATTGCGATATCGATAGTCTATTGTGAACTACTTTTGCAATAACTATTGCGATAGATAATTATGAACAAAATAGAACAAATTCTTGAATAAACAGTGTTTTTATTGTCTTTACTTTGAACTTTCGCTTCCAAACGCAACAAGAATGATCTCTTATATCTTCCTGTTGTTATTTTTAGCTGTCCGTGATCTGTGTGGAGTGCATTTGTGTGCAAATTTACTTTTAGGTTCACGTAAATAACTGGATTGAATAAACTATTGAAACTATCGATAGTTAGCCATGCTATCGATGCTATTGATAGTTTCTTAAAGTTACTATCAATAAAGTACTAATGAAAACAATAACTATTGCGATAAATTGATAGTTCGATCTATTGTTACACCCCTTTGCATTCCAACACACATAATGTGCAGGACAGATAGACAGTCACTCAGACAGACAGACAAACAGGCAGAGGTAAGGTGAGGTAAGCTGCTTTCAACACTATTTCACTTATGCTAGTATTATTACAGGGAGAAAGCCCGCAACGCCATGGTGGCCATGCATAGTAGTGAAACCTGCGAGCATAGGATGGAACTAGCGAACCATGGGTGGTACTACAGTGAACCTCAGTGTTGCACCCAAACCTTACTGCAAGCAAGTCCGAAGCTTTTCAAGTCTCGTCACTGATTGGCTGGAGTGAAGATTGTGGTTAAGAACAAATTAAGGCAAACTCCCCCATCACTTGAAGCGGCAAAACAGAAATGAGTTATCAAACCTGCACATAGTCATAAGCATATGACATCAGTGATAGTATATTGCCAAGGAAGCTGAGAAGGATGCAAATAGATACCATTTCCTTCACCACATCCTCCAGTGTTCATCAGCATTTTGATCAGTGTAAGATTTATAACTTCATGGAATATATTTAAAGTTGATATTGTAATATTTATACGACAATATTAAACTAGCGAAATACTACTGTACGTACGAAGTCACTATAGTGTCCATTTATTTTTGTCCACAATTTTACCTGACTCACAGAACTATTAGTTTCAGCACAATGTCAACAATAGACTGATCAAAAACTTCGGGCATGCATAATTTCAGCCAATTAGAGCGGCTATATTACCATGCGGCTTTGTCAATTTTACTTTCGGGGACAAACAAACCGATTTGGTGATAGTTCGGTGGTTGCACAGATTTCAAAACATCTTCACGTTCATTTTAACTTTAATGTATTTATGTCACAACATGATGGTTTCTTGTTATGTAAGGATGAAATTATTGCCACTTTAAATCGCTGACAACGTGGAAAACACACGTCATCCGATAAAAAACACTAGCGAGTCTGACGTCTGCTCTTAGGTGAGAATTTGCATGAAGTTTTCAAATCTCTGATACATAAATTTAACATGATGACAGTTCAAAAAATTATATATATTTAGGACCTCAAGATTTGAAAACAATAATAGTTTGTTTAGATTTTTATATATAAAATATTACACTTTACATTTTGGCAATTTTTTAAAATCACCACCAAGTAAACAAACCTTGTCAAATGTACGTTCAATGTGTAGTCAATGTCTTGAAAATTAGATACGTGAATTTCATTTCTCTAAGAGTCATTGGTTCTGGAGAAGAAGATGAAAAAGTGAAAAGTTTGCGGATAGACGGACGGACGCCGGATGCCATGCCATGCCATGCCATAAGCTCATCTGGCCTTTCAGGCCTGATGAGCTTCATATGAGTGTACATGGCTCGGTAAAGACATGGGTATCGTTTTTGACAATCAAAATAATAAAACGTGTTCACAATAAAATGGCCACCATGCAATTTTTGCTTTATAAGCAAAACCGTTATTACTACTACGGATAATTGGTTTGCATAATAAGATGTTTTACCCTCTAAAGTAAATTAAAATGACATAAACTATCATCATAAATAGGAAATTAGAAAAAATAAATTTTGCAAAAAATGTGCTACAGCCCCTTTCATCATGAGTGGCACTCGCTGTAGCTAATTTGGACCCAAACACTATTAAAGAACAGTCCCCTGCAGCAGACAAAGTTGGTGAAGACCTGGCGGGATTCAAACCCAGGACTTCTCAATTCAAAACTGTACATTCAAACTACTGTGCTATTCCATCCCCTAATTCAAAGGATTTCAATGAGATTAACATTGTTCTGTATCATGGTTTGATATAAAAATATATTTTCTTGACCATTTTTTGCTTATAAATTTCTTATCTCCTTAAGTAAATGCTGAAACAACTCATAGAATTAGAGAAATATGTGAAATTTCAATGTTGTTTTCAGGATAGTTAATTGTTTGGCTTGGGGGCTAAAATTAGAACTGTGATAGAGCTGTTGTTAATTAACAAGTAATGAACTTGTTTTGGGAAAAACTAGGTCAAACAATTCAATCATTAATTTCTTGGGAATGTAGTTAGCGTTATAAATCAAACTTTCATCAATTAGATTTATAATAGTTATAACAATTAACATCAAAATTGCCACAACTTATCGTAATTTCTCTTTATATCCTCAAAAGATAAAAACCTCCACATAAAATTAACGAAGAACATAATAAACCAGAAAACTTCAACATCAACACGATAAATAAAACTAAAGAGACAACTATTCCATGATAAAAACAGAAATCACCAATTATCATATGATATAACAAATATGTAGTACAGTACGTATGAATGTGGTTCAGTTTTTAAATGAAATAATTATTTTAACAACACAACAAAATGATTAAAAAATTCAAATTCAGTTCATTAAAGATAAGCTTCAACTCACCAGTGCAAAATGGAAGAGTACCAACACGTTGTCTAGTCCTTTGTATAACTGGTTTAAGTAAATGACTGAAGCATCATGTAATACTAGAGCTGGGTCATGAGAGGAGAGAGGAGAGAGGGGAGAGACAGAGAGGGGAGAGACAGAGAGAGTTCCCCCTGCACAGATGGGGAACCATACAAGACAAACACAGGCTCTGAGTCATGGCACTGAGATCAGCAAGGGTTGGACCATCAAGAGTTGTCTCCCCTTAATGATGGTGTGAAATGGCTTTCTAATTCCTGAATGAGGATGTGATTAACTAAATTGCCATAAAACTGACAATAGTGACAGTTTGAATAAATATGGTGGATGAATCTGACATTAATATAATGTTTTCACACACTATTTCGTTTAATCAATTGTCCTCCTGCATTGTTTATTGTCATTAGTTTCTGGATGAAATTACAACCGGGAAAACATTTCAATGTATCAATACATCAAGCCACCGTTTTATGTTAATTATAGCCCACTGCCCTGATGAAGTCAATTCCGTTTAGTGAACTAATTATAACTTTAATTTTTATATGGACACAACAATCAGAAATATGATCAACAATGGTTGTGAAGAAGACGTTAACTGCTAACAGATATAATAAATATTCCTATAGTTTGAAAGAGACACTTTCTGACCAAGAGTGTTTCAACATTTTATCTGACAACACTTGAAACATAACTCACAATAATGTTATTATTTTTTTACATTTACAGCGTACCTTCATACATCCATTTTCATGTTCAAAGTTTTCATTTGATATCATTTCATTTTGAAGACTGACATTAAGTCTCCAATGGTGGAGCCACATAGGCCCTGACTGCATTTTGGGTTCAACAAAGCGATATATTTACAAATAAAGTTATGTACAATAAAGTATTTTACATAATAAATAGGAAAATACTAAGTTATATATGACGTAGAAGAAAATCTTTGTTCAAATTATTTACAGATCAGAACCGATGTAGTATTTTTCTCACTTCATTAACAATTACTATGCAAACTCAACTATAATCTAATTAAACATAATTAACAGATGACTGTGGCGACGCATTGAACATCACAGTAGATAACAGTAAACTCATCAATTCATGGTGCAAAATGTAATACAGACGTTAATTTTGTAAACACATTGCTGAAAGGGAAGTTGTAAATGATAACATTAAAATATTTAGATAATATTTTGCTAAGGATGCTAGAAGTCAATAAACATAAAACCTGAAATAAACAATGATACCTAAACACACTAACATTTATATTCACAAGACTGTATGATCTAAATAATATGATGAAAAATATGTAAAATATATAGCACAATACAATTGACCAACAAATAACAGACACATGTCTACATTTCTACAATGGATGAGATGAAAATGCCTATGTGCTGACTAATCATTTTCAACATTATGGAATTGTCAAGTACCTATAATTATGTAAATTTTGCATTTTAAAAAATAGATATATACAAATGTTGTTTTTTTTGTTGAAAGTATGTAAAATGTAAAGTTAACCTTAGGAATAAATATAATAAATTTTAAAAAACCTTTTATGACCTTTTTCTGAGGCAAAAAAGCACATGAAATGAGCATTTCTTGGTAATAAGTAATAGCTTCCTCGAGTTCATTTATCTGAAAGCAAATTAAATAAAGTTGAAACAAAGAGATTTTAATTTCTTAGAGAAATATGAAAAATTCCCTCGTCTTCAACTGGGTGAAACGTTTCTTTATTTCAAATCTTGAGGATGACTACAGTGCAAAGTAAGATCTAAAACTAATACTAAGTAACCATGGAAACGAGACGTTGGAAAGGTATCAGACACAGGTGCTTGCTTATAGAGAATTCACATCATCACTGTGTGTAAGAAGTCATATTTGTATGTTATAAATGCTGTGCTGTCACACAAACAAGGAATGATGCAATCCTCAAACCTTCAGTTTAACAATGTATACAAAATCTAAAGCTTAGCCGCCCATAAGAACCATTTGGTAAACGTTTCAATGAATGGCCAAAATGTTGGAGATGATAGAAGTAACCAAGTTAATATTCCAGCCATAATTTTACAGAGACAATTTGACTGTAGAGCTACAATATCAGACAAAATATTTGGATAACTTAGACCGCAAAATTACACTGAAATTATGAGTACATTTATATTTGAGATCAAGATATTTAGTATTAGTAATTTGAAAAACCCCTGTAATGCACTTGTGGTTATGCATTGCAGTGAAACTTGCAAGCGTTATCTGGCACTTTCTAATCATGAGTGACACGTCCCTGAATTTCATGTACAGGCACTAAAGTCTTTCATAGAGTAGATCTCTGATGCAGTCAAAGCTGTCATATCTGATGAATTTGAACCAAAACTTCTCAAGCTTAGTCAAGGACACTAACCACTGTGCCAACTAGAGGTACAAACAGAGCTATTGGATTTTTAACTCACTACATGCCAAATATTTTTACTTTGTAATATATAATGAGTGATCAATTTACAGAAAGGATAGAGCACAGTGGTGTAGTGGTTTGCATGCTGGCCTCTAAGACCCAGGGCCCATATTTTCGAAGGTGTCTTGGCGCTAAGATAGACGTAAGCCAATTGTTAATGTATAGCACTTACTATCTTAGTGCTAAAAGAGCTTCGAAAATATGGGTCCAGGTTCTTATCCCGGTGGTGGCACCCATGATTTGTGACCTTGGTTGCAGTCAGTTCTTCTACATTGCACTCAATCCATCCAGCTATACAAATGGGTACCTGAAATAACCGCTGAATGGACCTACATGGTATCATGTAGAAGTACAATTCTGTCAAGATAAAAATTTAAATTGAGCCCAATTCACAGAGCTACATAAGCGTACCAAGTCCAATTCATGGAACTAAATAAGTGCACTGGGTCCAATTCACGGAGCTATTTAAGCGCACTAATTCATGGAACGACATAAGCACATAAGAGTCTATGGAGAATTTAGCACTATACAAGAACTATCCATCAACCAAGGGAAATCCCCTGACCACTAGCTACAGATCCCAGAATACTATAGGACCGCAGATAAAGGGTTAAGTAAGTACTGAAGGTTTGAGGACTGTGGCGGCGATGGTTCGATGAGACTAGGTGAAAACTCAAGGCATGCACTGGGGTAGCTGACTTACATGGAGCACTTCGAGATAGTCCTGGCAGTGACCGCAAGAAACAACAATTAGTAACTGGCAGAATAAGGGTTAATGAACACAGAGAGGGGTCGATACTAGATATATCACTTCATCTAAAAAATAACTTTCTTTCATTTCATTCAAATCTAATTTTAATTCAAAGTCAAAGTCAAAGTTTTTATTAGTTCATAAGCAAAATATCTTGATTTTTTTCATATATGAAACCAAATGTACAAATATAACACACTTTAATAAATCTAAATTAAACATTTTGAGTTTCCATAATTATAAATTGAATACAGACTAATTGCTTTATATAAATCTACTCAAATGTTTGGAGATTTAAATAATTGAATTTAAAAGAAACATCTCATTTACAAAAAATACTTTCAAAAGCAACTTTGAAAACCAAATGCATTTGTTAATTTTCACAAGATTGGATATATATATTACAACATCATATAGTCTGCTTTTATTTAAGTATAAACAAGTATTTTCAAATAATTTGATCGAGTAATTGAATTTTTATGATTAAATATTTCTCATTTTGTTAGCATAAAAGCATAACATGCTAACGTCATTTCCAAATACATGCCTTGTTTTTCATCAAAAGTCTAATCTAAAACTACTTATAAAATTATGATCTAAAAAGCCAAATCATTAAAGAAGCATTTTGTATGTAAAAATCAAAGCATTTAATAATGAAAAAATATATACATATAAAATGATAGTTTTGCATTCAACTCAAAGCAACATCAAAATAGAAGATACCACCAAATAGCTCAATTTGGGATATTACATCCTCTTTGATATATATTTATCCACAATTTTCCTGGACTGTTTATTTTATTTTGATAAAACAAAGAAATCAAAACAGATAATGGTTAATAAAGGTTACTGAATCTAAGTTTGAAAAGTGGATGCCAGAAATCATAAGTGTCAATGGCAAAATTAAAGCAAACAAATTTGTCAGTTCAGGTTCAATATACGAGAGTTTAATTCTCAAACACCGGTACTGCTTTATTCTTGAAAATATATCTATAGTTCAAAATACATCTAAACTGGAAAAGCAAGCCCAAAGTGTACTTGGGTCAGTTTAAATAGCACTTAAAGAAATTCCTCAAGAATTTACCAGCCTGGATAAAAATGTGACCAGCTTCCAGGCTGTTTGATGAATCTTATTTTATACACTGTACCAAGATGTTTAAGATGTTCAAAGAAAAACCAAACATCAATGTAAAAGACAGTTTAAGTGTTTTATACACTCTCAGCAAGGCACCTACAGATCCAGATCTATCAATGAAACCTGTCCTACCTGCAAAGATGCTTGTATCCCCCTCGCTGGAACCTTCCGAACTGATCCGCCGTCGGAGCTGCACATGCTCAGTGAGCTTCTCCGTATCGCTCACCTCGCCGTTATTGCCCACCTCTTCTACACGCTCGATAACTGTCTCTAGCACCTGCAATGAGTGTGGCAAGATATACCATATATGCTTTTATAACATTAATTCTATGATTTAGAGTGAGACACTTGATTCTATCAGTGAAAAAAACCCTCCAACAAGCTACAGTGGCGATAACCTTTATCGTGACTCTACTTATCTAGCTATGCCAATTTCAACATGTAAACAGTGATATCAAAAGATCATATTTCATTGACAACTTACTTACCGGTATATACGACAGTAATTAACCCTTTACATACATACATCAACTATAATATAAACAATTTTCAAGACAATCTCTGATTTGACACACCTCTTGAAAATAAAGAAATTTGTAAAATACCTGGGAAGGTATTCTTTCTTTTGGCACCGACTGTACTTCCACAATAATCTCATCTTTGGCCTCTATACTTGTGGGGTTGGAAGCTCTCTTGTCAGGTTTAGGTTTTGGTTTTGGGGCTTTCTCTGGAAAACTGGATAAAATGGAGGCCTCTGTCAGGGTCTCCATGTCTTTGGATTTCCTCTTCTCCTGGATAGACAAGATATATTTATATAAGTTTCAAATATATATACAAGATATTATGAATTAGTTTCAAATGTTTAACATATGAATAAATATCAAATTTATTTATTTCCAGAACGGCAAGGATAGACATGCACAATGCCAAACTAAAATAAGATTATAATGATACATGTTCCCATATACACGTCCTTGACAACAGTGGTCAATATATTAACCCCTAGCATACGGGCTGCAAACTTATCCAGGGTGACAGTAAAAAACAAAGGCTTACTTCTGGCGCGACTAGTAACACTAGCATTTCACTATATAAAACAACAGTGAACTCGATGAAGAGTATCATCTGGACTACCTACATGTAAAATTTCATTCACCTAGATGTAATAGTTTCCGAGAAAACTTATCCCCATTGGTGCATCACAGTTCTTTTGGTACTAAGTTAATTTTCGGATTCAAGGGCTGTAACTCCGTAAAAAATAGTTTTTCGGAACTGGTTTTCAAACTCGATAAAGAGTATGGTCATGAGTACTCACAACCAAAATTTCATTCACCTAGGTTGAACAGTATCCGAGAAAACTTGTCCCCATTGAACACAATAAAACTAAGTCCAAAATGTGACGTTTCCATGGAAACGACAAAAAATTTAAATCTCAGAAAATAAAAAATTGTCTTTGCGCGATCGAAAGAACATGGTTAACAACTCTACAAAGTTTGGTTGATGTACCTTTGACGTAGCGGGGATATAAATATTAACCCGTATCGGGCTGCAGACTTATACAAGCTCACACTAATGAAACAGAGGCTTACTCCAAGACTAGAAACACTAACACTAAAACAAAAACAAAAACAGTAGCCATAAGGAGATAACTAAACAAAGCCATAAACTACCTACTCCATCTTGTAATATTGTAAAGTGTAACTGTGTAGTTTGTGAAATTCTTATAAGGTAAAGTAAGTAATTCAATATGTATATAATATATTTACATTTAAATAAAATTATCGAGATATTAGAACGAGGGTTATTGTTTAGCAACCTTTCCATTTTAGGCAGGTGTTATTTGATTACAGAACACCTACCTGTGGGTTGATCTTCTGTTTGATGTCCTGTACGGCTGTGCTGGGGGAGGGAGGGGGGTAGTCGGGGGTCGGGGGTTGCACATAGCCAGTTGGTGAGAGGGGGGGCACCTCCCCACTTGTCCGTTTGTTGTCAAACTCCAGTGAGTTGGGTTTCTGAACACGTTCAACAGTCTCCCCCGTTCCTGCTTGGGATAAAATAATGTGTTAGTCCACAGAACTACTTAGAGGGTTCTATCAGGGTATTTTTTGTGGAAACAAAATTCAAGAGGATATTCCCATTTACACATATATGTTTTTAATACATGATTAAAACACAGTAAAATTGAAAGATATTAATGAAGTTAATACTTTGATGACTTTACATTTCACAAATTGATAAAGATAAGCTCACATTTGTTGAAAAATAAAAACAATGAGAAATGAAGCCATTCATCGGCGCTGCGAGTGGGGAAAAGTATGCTCTGGCCTAATATCATAGTGTTTGTTAAGTTTTTTTTCACATGTTATGTGTTACTATGTGAATATTCTATCAGTGTATATGTTTTATTATTACAAAAATTTTAAATTGGGTTAAATATAGCGTGTTTTCATTTCACGAAATGCCAAGAAACCAAGATGGCGGATACTGACGATAAATAGGTGATAGAACTGTCCCTTTAAAATGATGTTTACATAAGTTTTATTGATAAATGCCTCAAGGCAGCTAGGAGATAAAGAGACATTTTTGGCTAGTGTAGTTGAACATTCTCCTGAACAGTAAATATTTCTAATTAAGCGAGATTCAAAGCTTTTTTTTCTTTAATGTGTCATATCTATATTAGCAGATTATGAAAACTTAGTGTTAATTTTGGGCTGTATTTTGGTAAATAATGTTCTTCATTCTTTTCTTTTTTTAACGTCAAACAAATTTCTATCAAAAAGTATGAAGTTAGTGAATGAGTTCTTAAAACCTTATTGGAAAAAAGTTAGCCAAAACAAAAACGCGCTGGCGGCAACAGAAACTGTACAAAAACAGGACTGCTAAAAATCAAGTTAATCCCCGTGTAACTACTTAAGCAATCTTTTCAGCAACGTAAAAGGATGAATTTAACAAGGAAGTAAAGAGCTGGGTTTAGACTACAAAAAATTATTTTCAATGCTCACAAACAAGTAATTTAAAGGTTAAGGAAGTTGGAAGTGAAAATTTATTTCTTTATTCTTTCTTTTATTGCAAATCAATACCTTTTTAACATGTAAAAAGCCAATAAAGCAGTTTTATGAATGTTTCGTTTGGCAATGTAGTCTTTTACTTCCTTGAGTCTTCACATTCAATGTTGACCGTACACATAAACTCTACAGCAACTAACAAATGTAAGTCAAAATTTTGTATTTGTCTCAAATAGTTCAAATTCAAATGTAAATTGGTAAATTTATTACGAGCAATAAAATGAGATTACTTCCATGAAAATGAGATCTTATGAGATAAATATTGTGATAGGGCATTTAGTGGTTGTCAGGCAACATGTGCAAATACAGTTATGGACTTGATCCCAGGATATGCAAGAATTTGTTATATTGTAGACATCGTGATCCTATAGAGAACCTCATATTTGTTTGCTATGCAAATTGCATATGTCAATCTCACCTATCACTGAAGCACTTGAAGTTGACAATCCATCGTCAGAGGTTGCTGTTGAGAAGTCCTCGGATTGGTCCGTCCGCTCTGATGTATCCGTCCTTTCTGATTGGTCAGTTTTCAGTGACGGATCAGTTACTACTTTCTCCAGTGTTGACATCTCACTTCTTGTTGACCAATCTTCAGAACTCAGTCCGTCAGTTGCGTTTGACACATCAAGCGAGTCACTTGTGTGTTCTGATAGACTTTCAGGCTGACAGGAGTTATCTCCCTTGCTATTCATCCTGACAGGATTGGCAGGAGGAAGAGGAGGGGGAATCTGAGGATCCCTCACAGGATTTTGAGAAGGATCATCGGCAGATAATTCTCTCGTTATCATTCCCTCGCTTGGGTTTTCCTGAGATTCTGCATTTCGAGATATGAAGGTTACGTTACAATATACAGGACTTGGAAGCTGTTCACTTTGGTCGTTGGTTTTACTGACGGGACTCATTGCTACGTAATCCTCGGGTGCATCAGGGTGGCTGGACAGAGAATCGTCTGTGGTTGTCCCAACCGTGTCAGACTCAAGCTGTTTGTCTTGGTCCTGACCGGACAGGCTCGGTCGATCTCTTGACCTTCTCGGCGGCTTCTTTGGCTGCGGATATCAAAGATATCATGTATTCAAACAGCACAAGCAAGCTTTTTTATATCCCTCAAACACAAACTTCAATTTAAAACCCACTTAATCTCTGAAGGTTTCATCCAACGCTTTACATACTTTGTAGATATTAAAGGGACACTGCGTTGAGGATAAAAATGTACCTATGCTGATTAATATGTCTTCTAACAAGTCACAGACATCCAATTTCAGACAATTGACGTAATTGGTAATACAAACTTTTGCATGTAGACAGTGAAGCGAAGCGTAAATCGTTAGCAGACACTCTAATCAGTTTAGTTAGATAAAGATGAGACGCATTTTTATCCTCAACGCAGTGTCCCTTTAATTTCCTTTTTAACAGGATAACAAAATTTTGAAGTGATTATTCTGAAGTATACACATCATTTGGAGTTTTAGACAATTCCTTTTCTGAAACATTGAGTTCTACTGAATAACAATGTTGATATTCAGTGAGTGAGTGAGTTATTGTTTAACGCTGATTTGGCAGTATCGCAGACATTAGCAACAAGGTTGTTGATATTCATTATTTATACATATATTATACATCTTTATAAAGACTTTTTTGATGGACATTATTTGAAAAAAAACTGGTTTTTAAAAGCTTTTTTCTCATCCTTCTTACCCTTGATCCAGCATCTGGGAAGACTTTCCCCATGGGGATGTAGTTTGAAGTTGAGGCGGGAGAACACACGATGGGAGGAGACCGGGGGTCGGACTCGTTGGAACTCACCGAACACCGGATAGAGGGCGCTCTCGGCGGTACAGGGGGCGGTGACTTGTCTGGACTCACTGGGCTGAAAAGGTTCAAAGGGGAGGTAAGTCCTCAGATTCAGATATCTTTTTAATGTTAGTTTGTATCGAATTCTCTCTTATAACTTTGATTCCAGAGAGTAAGGCTCAACACAGTGTGGGCGTTGAAGCCATGATTTGTTTTAATCCAATATTTTCTTAGGTAATAGGTTTATATTAATCTGTTTGGGCTCAAATATTTTATAATCCACATCATTTTCTTATTTGTCTCAAGAAATGGCAATCATATATAGACACTTGAAGGATTTTTTGACCCGTGAAAACTAATAAATATTTACTTTATCAAGGACTTTCTTTTACAATAACCGGTTCAAATAATGGCATCAACACATTCTTAGGTTTTTTTTCAATCTTTTGAAATTAAATTTTGTGTGTGATTAATTCTATAAATTTGCGACATATTCAAAAATTTCTTGAATTTGTGACATGTGAAAATCATAAATCTCATAGAGCACATATTTGGAGGGATATCATTATTCAAAATGATCAACAAAACATTGAATAAACTCTGACCTTTGTTCTCTGACCTCATGCTCGAGGTCTTTGATCTTGCTGACCCTTGAGTACATGTCACCGGATTCGCTGTTGCCCCGAGAGGGAACCGAAGGGGGAGAGTCAGAGTCATGGGGGGAAGACTTGAGCTCGGACTCTGGGACGGGGATGGGGTCGGGGGGCAAGAAGTCGTACTCATCCTCTGACGGTGTTCGGTCCTGTAGGACCACCTTCATCAGCCCCTTGATGTGATCTGTGCAGGGCAGAAAGAAGAGATATTTGGCGTTAAAACATTGCATTGCATGGGTTCGGTTATGATCGGTTATGTTCGGTTGAGGGAGGGAGGGAGGGAGAGATAGATACAGACAGAGACAGAGACAGAGACAGAGACAGACAGACAGAGAAAGACAGACAGACAGAAAGCCAGAACAATGAAGATAGAGAGAGAGACAGACAGACAGAGGGACAGGGAGAGACAGAGAGAGACAGAACAATGAAGATAGAGAGACGATCACCAATTCCGTCATATCTTGATATGGTCTACAGATACAAAATAGTGAACAAAATATTAGAAACTCATGTTTTCTTTCGCTACTCTGTTGGAAGTATAAAACAAGAAGCATCAAATTTAGAATAAATCTGTAGCTTTATGTTTAGAATTGGATAATTACTTTTTTGCTAGAGTAGGACTCTTACATGTGTCTAGCAAACCATATTTTCTCAGAAAATCATTATTGTGAAATTAGTGCACTTAATCATGAACTGAGCTTGTGCCCATGAAATACTTCATAATTATATCTAGAATAAGAATAAGATAATTGTGCACTTAGCCAATGACACTGCTGAAAACAGAAAATGTGAACCCAAAGCCAAATTAAAGTTGCACATATTTTCATCTACTTGGATGATCATAATATGTAGAATATGAAGATGTCAGTTGTAACTAAGATGATGCAAGTGTTGACGATGATGATGATGTTGATGATGATGATGATGATGATGATGATGATGATGATGGTGATGATGATGATGATGATGATGACGATGATGATGATGATGATGATGATGATGGTGATGTGGTGAATGTTATGCAGTGTAATAGGCTTAATTTATGAAGTGTAGTCATTGGTTAGTCAATTATACAGTGAAATTAGTATACCAAAATTAGTTACACCAAAGCTATTACCACTAAAGGCCAATATTCTCATGATATATTTCGTACTATATATATTAAGTCAATACCTTTCCTGCTGTCAATTTCTGTAAACAAATTACTTATCATTGTAGATACTGGAGAAGATCAGAAGACAAATAGAGTTTTAGAAATACAGGCCATGTAGATAGTGAACAAATGTAAACTTGTTATACTTTGGATTATCCTATCAGCAATAATACAATTCCTGTACATTTTCCGGATGAGTTCTTGAAGATTCAAACCCACACCCTCTGAGTCAGGCCCCGACTGCACCAACGGCTTACCCATTCGGCCACTGTGGCCATCATGGAAAAATAAGAAGTTAATGGACTATTTGAGTCATAAGGTGATTGTAAATCCTGCATACCCTTCATAGTAAAGAAAAGTAGAGCCATTGGCTCTGTAGCTCATCAGAACTGCTTGATTGCGTATCTAAGACCGACAATCTAAACAATAGAGCCATTGTCTCTGTAGATAAGCCTTGACTGTATGATTATTAGGTGGACAAACAAGCCTTGACAAGTAATAATTGCCAATTCAGATAGCATAACTGCATGATAGGAAGTTCATTAAATTAAAATGCAGTTAAAATGCTGTTAAAGAATAGCTCGCACAACTATCATGACATAGTAATTTAAATATATTACATATCTCCCCATAGATATATAGATATCGTGTGTACTAACCACTGATGAGTTTTACTGGAGTCACAGAAATATAGATATTGTGTGTACTGACCACTGATGTGTTTTACTGGAGTCACGGAAATATAGATATCGTGTGTACTGACCACTGATGTGTTTTACTGGAGTCACAGAAATATAGATATCGTGTGTACTGACCACTGATGTGTTTTACTGGAGTCACGGAAATATAGATATCGTGTGTACTGACCACTGATGTGTTTTACTGGAGTCACGGAAATATAGATATCGTGTGTACTGACCACTGATGTGTTTTACTGGAGTCACGGAAATATAGATATCGTGTGTACTGACCACTGATGTGTTTTACTGGAGTCACGGAAATATAGATATCGTGTGTACTGACCACTGATGTGTTTTACTGGAGTCACAGAAATATAGATATTGTGTGTACTGATCACTGATAAGTTTTATTGGAGTCACAGAAATATAGATATCGTGTGTACTGACCACTGATGTGTTTTACTGGAGTCACGGAAATATAGATATCGTGTGTACTGACCACTGATGTGTTTTACTGGAGTCACAGAAATATAGATATCGTGTGTACTGACCACTGATGTGTTTTACTGGAGTCACGGAAATATAGATATCGTGTGTACTGACCACTGATGTGTTTTACTGGAGTCACAGAAATATAGATATTGTGTGTACTGATCACTGATAAGTTTTATTGGAGTCACAGAAATATAGATATCGTGTGTACTGACCACTGATGTTTTACTGGAGTCACAGAAATATAGATATCATGTATACTGACCACTGATGTGTTTTACTGGAGTCACAGAAATATAGATATCGTGTGTACTGATCACTGATAAGTTTTATTGGAGTCACAGAAATATAGATATCGTGTGTACTGACCACTGATAAGTTTTGACGCCTCGCATGCTTTCTGGGACGGGAGTGATTTCAAGATGTCTGCCGCTGTCAGGTTCCGTTTATCCTTTTGCTCCACATTGACGCCTGTAAATTAGACACAGGGATTAGGATATGTCACATACAAGAAATGAGAGGTAGTTATGCCAATTATCATTAGCAATAAGGCTTGTGACCAGTTATGTGTTTCGGATAGTTGTCACATATATAAAAAATATGATTTTATGAAATATGAAGTAGAACGTCGAATAAAGATAAGATTTATGGAGGTTGTTGTGGTTTATGGAGGTTGTTGTGGATACAAGAATGGAATAAAAAATTTGACTTGATTTACACGAGCTGAAAAAATATTTATACATTTGTGATCTTCAAAACCTGGCTGACACTATTGATTTGATGCACAGTTTGAACTTTTCTGACAAGAATATGAGATAGAGGGCGCCCTTGATGAGACAGGGGTAGGCCCACAAAGCTCAAGTAGTGAGATAAACCATGTATATTTAAAATAAATTCAATGTTTTTATAAGCAAGTACAAACAATATTGATAACCTCTTTTCGAAATAACATTATACAACATATGAGTGCTGGTCGCCGCTAATGGCTGCGATACTGCCGAAGCAGTGTTAATCATTAATAACTCACTTGAGTGTTTCTATGGAAAGTCAGAGTTTAAAATTCGGTCACATAATTTGCAACTTCTTGATATACTCTAGATAAAACTAAATACAATTCTCAGAGGTTATAGTGTCAGAAAACCTAACCACCGCGCAGAAAAACTTGGAAAAGCCTACAATAATCATGGAAATAGCTTAACTTAACTTAACTTAAATATAATACAGCGACACAGAAACAGTGAAAGGCGGAACGTCAAACTATCAGCATGCAGCTGAAAATGAAATTTCCGCGACCGATAACCTCGTACATGTGCACATTGAAAGGTCAGTCTCTACCATGTGTTAACATTTGCGAGCATGGACCAAATTTGTGTTCTTTTCCTTTCTCGTTTAATACATTTCTATTACATTATTTGTAATTTCTATGTGTGCTCACTTGTTTTGTTTACACTTTATTCGTTTTTAGTTAATAACACCAGTTAAGGTAGCATTTAAAGCAAATTATGTACGTGAGGCGAATAGTGATTCCCGAAAAGGATTTTCTAGGTCAGGTGGAATACGCATACACAGTAGAGGTAAAAGTTCCATCAGATTAAAATGTGGCAGTTTCCAAGTTTTGTGTGTCTGAGTTATAGATTTCGCTGTGTCGCGGTATTATATTTAGGTTGCTATTTCCAAGATTAATGTAGGCTTTTCCAGGTTTTCTGCACAGAGGGAGAGTTTTGTTTGGTAGGCCGGAGTGTGATGTTAAGTGCGTAAAGATACAATAAAGATATTTCTATGACACCTAAAGAAGATACGACAACTACCTGCCTCGATAATATAACTCCAGTGATGACCTACCTCTGTCAAGGAGCAGTTTGATGACATCAGTTTTACAGTAAGTAGCAGCTTCATGCAGGGGGGTGCCTGAGTCAGTCTGAAACAACACACGAACAGCACGCTGTTAGTAGGAGCACAACACACAACATGTCGTTAGTAGGAGCACAAATCATGAACAGCACGCTGTTAGTAGGAGCGCAACACACAACATGTCGTTAGTAGGAGCACAAATCATGAAGAGCACGCTGTTAGTAGGAGCGCAACACACAACATGTTGTTAGTAGGAGCACAAATCATGAAGAGCAAGCTGTTAGTAGGAGCACAACACACAACATGTTGTTAGTAGGGGCTTTAAGTCATAAACAGCACGAGCATGACTTACGACACATGTATTTATTAAGAGGTGTTACTGAGATGAGTGATGAGCTCGTGCAACTATTGGGAGTTAGCACATCACGCACATAAATACATGTATACGCAACAACAAATAGCATCCAACAATAAATGACCTACTCGGAAAGAAAATAATAAACATTTAAAAACCAGTAGTGGGAGTATGATGGATTACCCATGACACATGGTCAGAAGAAGCAAGAAGCAAAACACGCAACACATGGTCAAAAAGGCACAACACATGACACATTGTCAGAAGGCGCCCAACAACTGACACATGGTCAGAAGAAGCAAAACACGCAACACATGGTCAGAAAGACACAACAACACATGACACATTGTCAGAAGACGCCCAACACATGACACATGGTCAGAAGAAACAAAACACAAAACACATTGTCAGAAGAAGCAAAACACACGACACATGGTCAGAAAGGTATAACAACACATCACACATTGTCAGAAGGGCACAACAATTAACACATGACACATTGTCAGGAGGGCACAACACAATACAGGGTCAAGGTCAGAAGACCATGACATATGACACATTGTCAGGGGCACGACACATGCTCATGACCAGAAGGACAACATACGACATATTTTCAGAAGAATCACAGCACAATATCAGGAACATTACAAACATACATTGATGCAATTTTATTTGTATTAAAAGATTATAAACTTGTGACATGTTTAAACTCAAAAAGACACTCAGTTCCACAAGGCATGCAATTGGATGACATGTCAAAATTAACTTCAATAAACGATACCACTTACACATTTTCCTTTCACACTTAATATACTAAAAAGTGCTCTGTTAAAATTAAACCGTAATTCGCAAACTGGCAAAACATTCACAATAGTTAGAAGACATGTAACACTACCAAACTGCATTATATCAAGATGCCATTTGTGATTAGGACAGCAATGGTGATTTCTTACCGTCAAGTTTACACTGAAACCTGAGTCAAGCAGATATTGAACAATGGCCCGATGTCCGCTCCGTGAAGCAAGATGTAGTGGCGAGTGATTGGGGATGAGATTGTTGACGAGGGTCGGGTGGGTTGTTATGAGCTGTTTCACGACATCAAGTCGACCATATTGGGCAGCTAGGTCCAGGGGAGAGAACTCTCCTAGATTCCTGATTGTTGGGTCTGAGTTGTCCTGGAAGATTTTGTTTGTTAAATTTCAATTCTATCCATGATTTCCTTTTTTTTTTACAAGACAGTCAGAGAACTGAACTGGTTTTTTTCATAGAGGATACAAACACGACAAAGCTAATGCAAATAAATTTCAGATTAACCATATTTCTTTGATTGGCAATCAAGTAGGTTCTGGAATGTCAGAATCACAAGGGAGGTAACTCTTACTGACCTGTAAAAGCACAGAGACAGTCCCACAATGTCCGTGCTGGGCTGCACAGTGGAGTGGAGTCTCTCCGTCGCTGTTCTGAAATAATAAGACATTGTTATACAGCTGGTCCATATAAATATATATATTTTGAACATTGTACTTTCTTGGGACAAGTCCATTACGAGATTCAATCCCACAAGCTGAATATGCCAACAGCCTCTAACCCATTCTCTTCCTTCAGAGGTTTCTCCCTTCAGATTCTCTATTGTAACCTATTATTCTATTTAGGCTAAATTCTCGGCTAGAAATAGAGAATACTGATTGGTTGCATCAGAAGTTAGTTGTGCAATCACAAACTGAGCATTCCGTAACTGTCGAAATGACAAGTGTTGCAAACTTCACTGCAAGAAGACTATGCGAGAATAGTGAAATATCGCCCAAATGTAACAGAGGTTATGATAGAAAATCTGGAGACTGCTTAAAACAATTCAACTTTTCACTTTGCTAACACTGTTTGGCTGTTTTTCATGTACTTATACCGTTATGCCTTCTGAACCTATTGTTGCCAAAGCATTCCCAAGGGCCAACTTTCAGGAATTAGAACTTGTTAACAAGGGACCAGGGTTAATTTTAGGATAGCCATACCCTGAATGGGGTTGTGACTTTTTTACTTTGCATTTTAATTTCCCCCTGCACTTTCTACCCTGTTAGCTGACATTATGGTCTCCTTCCAAACTCTGTTCATGCAAGTCAGATGCTGAGATATTATATCAAAATGCTGTTTGACATCTGCAAATGATTATGGCTTGAGATAAATTGAATAAATATGCACACTTACGCTCAATCATCATAAAACAACTTAAAACATTTCTGCAATGAATAAAATCCCTTGCCTCCATAATAAACTTTGTTACTCTGGATTTATATTTCATGTCCATTTGATTTTGTGTTCTTCATTCAATGATTGAAAATCAAAAGCTGCATGGAAGTATTGTTTGTTTTTTGGGTTTCCGTGTATCTGCTGGGCCTTCCGTTGCTTTAGATGGTTGCCGTGACATGTTGAGGAGATATAACAAACCACATTTTTTCAATGGTCTGACCCACAAACCTGTTACCACAAATATCAATACATACTGGATATTTGTCTTTTCTTGACAAATACCATGTTTATCTCATCGAGTGTGGTATAAATTTCTACCTCATGAGATGAGATAAACATGGTATTTGTCAAGAAAAGACAAATTTTCTGTTTATTATATGACCAATTCTTGCATATTCACCGAAATCCACTTGCATTTACGTCAAGTCGGCTCCAGAATGAGACTGTCGCCTCAGCAACAATGTGACGTCATGAACATGTCATGACGCCGGAGCATTGTTTTATGATGTCAGGTCATTGTTATATCAGTCACTAGTGACTGATAACACGTTCCATTGTTATTTTCACTAGTGACTGATAACATGGTGAAATTTTGCTGAATAGTTGCTCGAAAATAGAAGACTATAGCTATTCTGAAAACAGTCTGAAGGGGTCTTAGTCTAAGAGCCGAAACATGTAACAACAAAATCCTGCTCCTCCTATATCCTATTTCATCAAGTACCGGTAATCTAATTAATGTTTCAAATGTCATATACAAATAGAAAGGTTGAGGAAGTATTATTTTCTGACATAGATATGTGAACCATATGACTGCTATGAAACGTTAGTAATGATATTAAATTGCCAAGCATGTATATTCAAAATTGTCTTTGAAAACCAGTTTTAAAAAATTTCTGCAATAAATAATATCTCATATCTAGACAATAAACAGGTTTATATCTGAGGGTTCGTCACAGGGTTTGAGATGAATGATATTCCAGGAATTCAATCTTCAGGAATATTTACACATTTATCAATAATTATTAAAATCCAATGTCTGTAAGTGCCGGGGTACCTGAGAGTTGATCTGGGCGGGTATAGCGGAGGGTTGCAGTAGGAGGGTACATATGTCCGAGCGTCCGCTCCATGCCGCTAGGTGGAGGGGCGTGCACCCGCGCTCGTCTGCGGAGTTGACAAGAGCTTCATTCTGGAGTAGAAGCGTCACCACGTCTCTGGAATAAAGAAGAAACGTTTAAAACCAACATGTCCTACATCTTGTGTAAGATAAGATAAGATAAGATAAGATTTGTCAATTGAAATTTTCCTGATTCTTTATTGAAACTTCAGTGGAGAGTGGTCACTTTCACTTTAACCCTTAACTTGCGAATCCCGGCATTGTCCGGGATGGCCATAAACAATTCTGATGTGTCTCAATCCGGTTCCCGGATAATTCACGGCCGTCTCTCAGTTTGCTAGCCGTGGCCGCGGTCTGCGAGTTGATTGTCTCCGGGAGTCGCTCCATGAGAATGGCTGTATTTATGCTTCACAGTTCGCCATGAGAATGAAACTTTGATCAATGTCTGGTCGAAATGTCCAGCAAAATTCACACCAATTTGCGTGTGCATTGTTGACTCGTATTGCATCGATAAATAGCTTTACAAAAGGCCAATTTTGTCGGGCTTCGCCCCGAAGCCTAATGTGCCTGGGGGCTAATTATCACCCACGTGTTTGCATGGTCTCGGGTTTGACCCGCCCATACATGCTATCTGCCTCGCATCTAGTGGGACGGGAAAATAAATCGGTAACTCGCCTTACTCCAGCACTTCATATCATGTGAAGGAATTGTTTGTTTTCAAAAAAGATTACGGCAAAATAAAGGCGAAAGAATGGACTACAATCCCATATAAAATTAGCAAATGTCAAAAATATAACAAAGACACAGCAAGCGCCGTGAAAAAGGTCATGTTCAATTCCGTATATAAATGGAATTTTTTCGTTTCATATTTATGATGTTACGAGGCCCGAATTAAAGACAATCTTTCTAAAGTAATAGAATAAAAACGAAAAATCATAGAAAATTCATTCAAAGTTTCAGGTGTGAATTAGCCATTTGTGTACGGGTGTCGCAACTTGAATTTGTATTGAACTCCCGTATATAGTCCGTTTTCGCGATGTAGATGCAACATATTTCGTAAAAAAGGTACTGGAATCGCCGTCTGGAAATTCCACCAGCAGAGCTAGTTAGTGCCTAAGACAAAACTACTGCTGCGAGCTGCGAGCCTGAAAATTTCGCCACAGGTGCTAAATTGGTAAAATATATATACGCAACGTAAGGGTTAAGGAATACAGCATTTTGATGTCCCTATCGTTGATTATCTTGTCAACACAATAATGATTAGTAGGGCTCAAAATCAAACCCAACACACATCAAAAGCATTTTCTTGCATTTAAAACCTGGAACTTTAGGTTTGGACAAGATATACTTGTGATATATTACACTTTTTATGTTTGTTTGATGCCATTTAGTGCTAAAAAAAAAAAAAAATATTGCAATAATTGTATTGCATAATCTATATATACCGATTTACTGGGAATATTGCACAGCGTTTGTCATTGGCTGGTTTACCTATTGACTACACAACACTGTTTCTATTACCAAAATTTGCATGCACATCATGTGCATATCTGATAAAACAAGTGAAACCAGTTTGTAATGTTTTAAACAGGCATTTTGTTATTTTTGATAAATTCAAAGCAGGTATCATAGATGAAATATGTGACAAGTTTTGCAATACCTATCCATTTTGAAAATGTTTTGCTTTTGTCAAAATAACATCATATGAAATCATACTTAATCATTATGTGCCTATAATGCTCAGTTAAAAAACATCCAACGGCATTGAAATTTAGGACAATTGAAAAAATTAATTTCAGTCACATACTAAGGTAAACTATCACAAGTACGAAGGTACGTGACTTACGACTGGTGTATATAAACACTGATCAATCACAAAACTACGGAGAGATCAGAGCACGGACTGACAGGATCAGACTCTACTATGAAGGTAATAATCTTTACGATATTTTAAGTATACGTCTTTTCCTGGAAATTGTCATGTTTAACTCTTGAAGTGACATAAGAATATATTTGGTTCTGCCTTTTCACCAATATTCAACTTTTCTACCAAACAATTTTGATTAATACATTAATACATCTCAGACATTTCTACCAAACAAATATTTGTCAAGAAAAGGCACATTTTAACAAGCAAAAAAGTGAGCGTGGCTCACTAATACCCCCGACTGTTTAAGTTTGACATTTTTATTTTACTTAAAGAGAGAGGTGTTTGCACACCTAAGGATTGATAAGCTATGAAATGTAATTGCTAAGATTAAACTGTTTGTGAAAATGGTAGGACAAGTCTCAATCTTCATGTAAAAAAGGAGGTTTAAGTCAAAATAGGAATAAAAGTAACTTGAAAAGGTATTGGTAACATAATACACTACTGCTATTAAAACTGATTTCAACTTTATTTTGGAAATTAATCCATCATAATG
This sequence comes from Gibbula magus, assembly GCA_936450465.1. NCBI lineage: Eukaryota > Metazoa > Mollusca > Gastropoda > Trochida > Trochidae > Gibbula > Gibbula magus. The sequence goes on from OW388304.1 coordinate 6,242,660, forward strand.
ATTCATTCGAGTGACTTTAAACAACAGGTACATGGAAGCACACCCCTGAAGGCACAGTGAGAGATATAAAGCACTTTATGGCTGAAAGGAAAGAAAATTTAACTTTTCCCAAAATATAACCAGTGGAAATATAAAATAGTAAAATCAACAAGAACACAGAAGTAGCTTTTGATGAAAGTTACATGAAAAAGAAAATGATGAAGTCAACAAATCACAACACAGAAGTAGCTTCATTCATTCTAGCTATGATAAATTACAAAAATATAAATAATCGCCAAAAATTCAAAAATTCACCAAATCGTGTTACATTTTGCAATGCACCTCTCCTAGTGGTGATGAAGACATGTACCAAATTTGAAAAGGATGAGATGAATAGTTTTTCTGTAATCGATCGGACAAAAAATGTTCAGAATTTGACTAAGTTAAAAAATACAAAAAATCGCCAAAAATTAAAAAAATCACCAATTCGGTTTAAACTTCGCACTGCACCTCTCCTAGTGGTGAAGAAGACATGTACCAAATTTGAAAAGGATGAGATGAATAGTTTTTCTATAATCGATCGGACAAAAAATGTTCAGAATTTGACTAAGTTAAAAAATACAAAAAATCGCCAAAAATTAAAAAATTCACCAATTCGCTTTAAACTTCGCACTGCACCTCTCCTAGGGGTGAAGAAGACATTTACCAAATTTAAAAACGATGAGATGAATAGTTTTTCTGTAATCGATCGGACAAAAATTGTCTTCGGACGGAAGGACGGACGGAAGGACGGACGGAAGGACGGACAGAAGGACGGACGGAAGGACGGACGGAAGGAGGGACGGACGGAATCGTTGGTATTACTATATACCCCCAACCGTTGGTCGGGGGTATAAAAATTACTTGATTAATACATCTCAGAGATGCCACAGAGGTAAAAAGCCAACTGCCTACACACAATATTTTGAAATAAAATTGATTTTTTAAACAAATTGTATCATACATTTAGATTTTGTCAATGATAAATATTCAACAATAATCCCCTTATTAATTACTATTGCTGTTAGATAATATAAATTTAGCACATGTATTACACCTATATCAAATTACCATTCCCGTCACAATAATGATTTTGATGTGATTTATGTGACGTATATTTCATATACATGTAAATTATACACTTACAGCAATGGAATAATATGAAACTTCACCATTAAAAATTAACACTGATTCCCTTAGAGACATATTGGCTTTCATATTATGAAGTTATAGACAAATTCTTTATTGTTCAGCTTCAGACATTTTAGAACAATATTTTATGGATGGCAGGGATTGGGAAAGACACCTTTGACGATGGGCCATTTTTAGGGCTTTTAGTCATTTTCCGAATTTTAAATTGGCCATTCGCCTTTATAGCAATAGTAAAATTAATAGGTCATTTATTTATCCAATGCGCCAAATGGCCTACCTTTCCCAACCCCTGGATGGTCTAATAGTCCCTTTTGAAGAAATTTATCAGTTTGCCTAGAAAGATTGGACGTTTCACAACCTAAATTTTGCTTTCTTATTTCACCTACACTTAAAATCACCTCAGATATGCCTCTGGAAGTTATATTGGTTTAAGTTGGCGGCCCCAGAAAGAGCAGCAAAATGATGTCATGGCATCGTTTGATGACATCAAGGCATTGCTACTAACTATAGTGTTGAAAAGTGTTGACATATAACATATTTTCTCTCAAATGTGAGTGGTTTTCAAACCATGTTTCCACCCTCTATCAGTATGCACATAATATAAGTACCTCCCAGTTTGACATCAATATTTTCTTCCAAATATGACCAATTCACAAACCGTATTTCCACCATCTATTAGTATGCACATGGTATCAGTACATCTTATCAAGTTTTGACATTTAACACGTTTATATTTCTCTTACATGTAAGTGGTATTCAAACCATGTTTCAAACATCGATTAATATGCTCCTAATATTAATTCTTCTTATCAAGATTTGAAGTGAATATTTCCTCTCAAATGAGAATGGTCTTCAAGCTCCATTTCAACCATTCATTAGTGAATACATCTTATCGAATTTTGACTTCCTTTTTTCTCTCAGCTAAAAATGGTCTTCAGATCATATTTCAAACATTTATATGTCATCAGTAGCTCCTCTAAAGTGTTTTTACATCCAACATCAATATTTTTCCAAAATGTGAATGATGTTTCATCCATTTTTCTAGTTTACCAAATATCTCTACCTGTAATCCAGTACAGAAATATACTACTTGAAATATGGGAGAGATACATTCTCAACATATAAATGCTGTTAACCCATGTTTTCAGAGTTGATGAGTATATTTATTCAATGTCAGAACCTTTCATCGAGTGCCTCTGTTTTGGTTTGGCGGTGATGGAACCTTTCACGGAGTGCCTCTGGTTTGGTTTGGCGCTGATGGACTCTTTATACAAGGCTCTCAGGACCTGTCACTCAATCTAAATGACGCTAATATCTCCGATCCTCAAAGACTTCTCTCTCCGTACAAACCACCAGCAAGGCTATATTAGAGCTAGAGGCTGTTAGCTGACCACTCCGTTCATTGTGGACTGTGGTAAATCCTGTCATCTAGACTCTTCTTAAGACCCTCTGGTTCCTGGTTCAATACCAGTCCCCAACAGGACTATAAGATAGAAGTGCTTTACACGACCATACCATTTGTTATATAGGCCTTCTCAATTAAGTCTCCTCAAACAGATTCGAAATTCCTTACTCTTGTAGCTGTTTACTGAGCCAATGAATTTAGTCAGGACCTTGGAAATCTTGTAATGATCTAGACGGTTAATTGTCAGCACTGAGTGTCCTAACACCACTAGGCCACATATTCCTATTGAGAAGTTGCAAGGGAATGTTCTGGCTACAGGTGAATTGACAATACGCCTTGAGCAATTGAACTATCACTCGATGATGGAGAAAGCTGTGTGACCTTCATAACTGTATTAGAGCTACAAGCTGTTTACTAAGCCACCATCTTCACTGGACTGAACTGGCAATCTTGTTAACTTCTCGACTTGTCTCTCTATTCCTCCCTCAAGAACCTCATTTCAAATGATCACAAATTGAATTATTGTACTATCCTGAAATGTTTACCCATACATACCTTAGTGACCGTTATATATCAATCTACAAAATTAAATTTATATTTTGCAGTATTCAGAGCTAGTCTAAAAACATCATGTTTATTTTGAAATTTTGAAAATGTGTGTGTGCATCTGTCATCCCAATCATAATTTGTCCTTCAAAAATGACAACTGGATAGCTGATGAAGACATTGTCTGCTGAATCTGTTTCACAATTCCCCCATTTTTATTCATCTATAATTCATTTCCTTTGTTTCTCTGAGTCCCTGAACATTAAATTAGTCAGTGTGAGAACACAGTGCTCCAAATTGCTTCAGCTAGTGGGATAGCCTTTTAGTTCACTTAGTAGAGCATCGATGGTCCCAGCTATCATCAAGTCGGTCTTGGTTTCACAATCACCCTTGTAACCACTATACCTTTAGACATTCTGCCACGTGAACTAAAAGGATATTTGTTACAAAGGAAGTCAGTCATGGCTTCTAGTATTATTGCAGGGAGAAAGCCTCCAATGTTTTGTGACTATGGAATGCAGTGAAACCTGCGAGCTTCGGCTGGAACTAGCAATCCATGGGACCTAGCAAACCATTGCAGTGTAGTGTTGCACCCAAACCTTACTGAAAGTAGAACAGTTCTCAATGCAATGCAATGCTCAGGCAAAGTCGCCGACAGGATTCAAACTCAGGACCTTGTGAAGCCACTGCACTATTCCCCCCCCCCCCCCCCTCCCCCCCCCCCCCCTCCCAGGTTCAAGTCCAGCCCCAGGATGTTTTACAATCACTTTTGTTAAAGATATCCCTTTAGTTCATTAGGTAGAGTGTTAGACTCTCTCAGAAGAAGGTCCCTGGTTCGAATCCTGACAATAGTTCCATAATCATATCTGTTGCATACAAACTGACTGTCAATATGAGAAGATGAGAAAGAAGCGCAAACTGAATCCAAGCTGAAAGATATATATAAGAAATTCTGTGGACATGCCAGGACAGAGGAATGTGATTAGCCGTTCACTTAGCTCGGACCCGGCCAGGAGCTTGGTAATTGAAGAGTCTGTAAATCTTATTTGCAAGCCAACAGTGGTAGTGGTGTTTTGTTTGAGAGAGTCTCGATCAATGACAGCAGTACTGATCTAACAGTGTTAGAGACTGCCAGAGTCTTCTGTACTCAAGCAGTTTCTGTGATGTTTTGTCATAAAAGCTTCTCCATCGCACTTGCATTGAGTTTTCTGCAACAATGTCATTTTGGTACCTATGGTTTAAGAAACTTGGAATCCATGGCAATGAAGGACCTAAGAACAGGAAGATTTTCTGGGTAACAACTTCTTTAATGTGAAAATACACGACGTTTCGGAGTACATACTCACTCCTTCATCAGGTGGAATGAAGGACCTATCTAGGTGTTCATGCATTGAGTCTTATACAGTGATGTTTTGTTTGAAAAGCTTTCTCCGTGGCACATAGGAACTGATATAGAAGTGCTAAGGGCATGCACAGAGGTTTCTGCAGCAAAGCACTGGATCCATTGTTTTGCTGATGTCTTGCTTGTGAGTGTACAGAAGAAGGGCATAGAGAAACATATTTGGATAGGGATTGAGTTTTTTCCACAGTGAAACCAGTTTTTATGGTGATTTGTTTGAGAGAGTACGGATCAGTCAGTGATATAGAGGTCGAGAGTGAGAGCAGTCCTTGGCATGTTTTGCTTGAGAGAGTTTGGATCAATGACATAGAGTGACCTGTCTAGTTGTGTGAGGAACTTGCATTGAGTCTTTGTTTGAGGAATTTAACTTCAAGGGGAGTGCAGCATTGTCTTGCATGACTAAAGCTTTAATAGTCATTTTTAAAAGAAAGGCTCACCCTGACCCCCCCCCCCCCCCCCCCCCCCCCCTGCTGAACTTGTATTGCATCAATTAAATTAAAACTACATAATAAGATTTAGCATTTAATCTATTACCTAACTTTCAAATATATTGATAATTTATATTTATACACAATTATGCCAACACATTTACAAATCTGATGTACAGTGGGGAACTGATGCATAAATAAAACTGTACAAAAATCTCAGTGAAATAAAAAAAGCTATGCAAATTTGCTTTTCAATATGAATTGATATTTAAGCATTCATAAATCTATACATATATAATCTGCATAACATCTATCAAGACTATAAATTTAATTGCAAAAAATCTCAGTAAAATTTCAAAGCCGTGCAATTGATAATGCAAAAGTGATGTATTTCAATATAATTTCAATTATGCAGCCATAAATTTCAATCCATATTTTTTTTTTTCCTGATTATGCCAATGCACTGGGCAAGATCTATCAAGTCAAATTCTGATCCTAACAAAGATTGATGTATTCACGGCTATGGCATGGTTAGAATTAGAAATTATCCCGATAAGCAACAACTCGTACATAAATCAATATTGCTGTTCTCTCTCCAAGGACAGAGTTTATTTATTCATATGCTATATTTGATCCACATTTTGATGATAGCCAGATCCCTGTAGGAATACATCTGGACAGAGTCTAACATCATGTTGTCTATATATCTAATTAAAGGTTAAAGGAGCGGTAGCACTTTTTTTCGCAAATTTTGTTTTCTAAAATTTTCCATTTATTATTAAAGTTTATACAATATATCTATACGTTAGAGAGTAAAACATCTCATTACACAACCTGATAAACTGTATCCATAAAAAATTGTTATCCGTACTGGAAGAAAATTGTGCGACGTAGTAAGCGACAGTGGTGTGGAACTCTTCAGTGTGAGAGGTAGATTTGTAGGTCTCATGCTAATTTAAGAGTTCAAACAGCAAGATGAATGACCATTCCATCATGGTGCCATAATTGAAATTTTACTCTGAGTATTAACATATCGCTACGCCAGTTAGATCACTTGTACTACCTTCGAGCAGCCATTTTAATGTGAACAAATCAAAATGGCCACTCGAAGGGAAATGGACTTGCATGGCTTAACCGAACCAAGTACATTCATTTTAGAACTCTCTTTATTGATTGAGGAGTATTATCTAGCCATTGGTAACACTTGTTTACCTTTTGTGAGATCACTTATTTCAGTAAGCAGAACGTGCTACAGCACCTTTAAAACAGACTTCAACGAAGAAGTATAGACGAACCCACACCAAGGTGTATCATTACATTACTTCAATAGCTTCAATGGATGTTTAGATTAAAGATTTAATATCAAACAAAATTAAAAGAGCCCACAGGATAAACTTTAACTTATTCCCTCTGTTACATGTTCAGCCTTTCGCAGTGGTCTCATTGAGCTAATACAAAAGTATAAATATTGTTCATTTAGTGGTATGCAATTGTGTGACAATGCAGTTATCTCTCCAACTTCGAAACGCAAGGCATAACTCTTGCCAGTCTGCATTACTGGCTGATTTAACCCTTGCGGTATTTCCCTCGCTTTCTTGTGTCGAGGCAGTGAATCGCTGCACTAGAAATGCATAGCGGGCCTGGATTTCTAAACACAGATTTCTTAAGGAAATACTGCAAGGCCTAAATCAGCCAGTAATGGAGACTGGCAAGAGTTATGCCTTGCATTGGGAAGTTGTTATCTCTCTTACGCTTAGGGGAAGTCAACTGTAGCCAGTTTTAAAGAGTCAAATTTCCTCTTGTATGAACATTTCTTGACGTAAGGCTCTGCTTAAAGAATGTTTTAAATCTATATTTAGGATCTTGAAACCTGATTGTAATGTATGTAAATATAAGTAGGAAATGTGTGTGGTTGGACCTAGAGCAACAAACTATAAAAGTTCAAAGGGTATTTAGACAGTTATTGCTCTCCAACACCAGATCACCTACACTACATTTTCCTTATCATACTCACAGTTATACAATTTCACTGCATCATTTACGTTATCCTATGGATTTTGAGGACCATGTATGTAAATATAAGTATGAACTGTGTGTACAGTTAAACTGGTTGAACCAAGAGTAACAAACTTTAAAAGTTCAATGGGTGTTTAGGCAGTACTTCCTGTCCATCACCAGACCAGTTGTGCAAGCTAAAACTACAAATTGACTTATACTATCTCACTGCATAATTTACGTTATCCTATGGTATTTTTCTTTTAAAAAATTACATTTAAGTGCAACAAGTTCGAACTAACCTGTATAGGTTTCAGATTCTTTGAAGAGGATCCTCCTTGGGGTACTTATTGCATAAAATCCTTGATTTTTGATATATGACAGGTTGTAACTATATTTTCCACTTAAAATTAGTTAAAAAACTAAAAAACCGTACTTTGGGTCACCCCTTTCGAGCCCCACCCCTTACGGTTGTCATGCAACCAGGGGCGGATAACTCTAATCTCACCACTTTTCCATCCAGTCATGCAGGCTGAATGAAGGGGAGGTGGGTGGCCCTACCCCAAGGAGGATCCTCTTCAAAGAATCTGAAACCTATACAGGTTAGTTCGATTCTTTTTCAGAAGGGATCCTCCTTGGGGTACTTATTGCATAAGACAGACTCCCAAAGATTGAATCTAAGGCAGTGGCATTCAGACTGCACCCAAAGGCGCACAGAATATACGAATATACAAAGTTAACTCACCCAAAGTACCTTGCGAATCCACCATGGAGGAGACCAACATTGACCTGGGGATTACCTGGCGCACTCGCAGTCGCCTTACTGGTCAAAATACCCCGCCCCCCCCCCCCCCCTTTTTTTTTTTGAAAAGAGAGAACGAGGGCAAAAAAGGTACCATATAAACTCCCCGCGGGGGACCTCAGCCAGGGAGGTCACCTTGGGAAAAAAGGACTTGGGCCCTTAGTATCAACGTGATATTAGTGGCATTAGTAACATTTAAAAACAGAACGCACAACCCTCCTCTGCTCATTCAGCTAGGGGGTTGACGACTCTGCCCACCGGAGAGAACTGTCTGACCAAACCGAGCACGCTCCGCCGAGAGCCTGTCGAGTTGGTAGTGACGAATGAACGTGCTAGGCTGGCTCCAGATAGCAGCGGAGCAGATCTCTTCGATGGGCAGGGCCGCTGCGTACGCCTTAGACGTCGCAACTGCCCTAACCGAATGAGCCTTGAGGTTACCCGGGGGCTCACGGCCCTTATGAACATATGCAAGACAGATTGTCGAGACAATCCATCTTGATATGGTCTGCGTAGAAGCGGGCAAGCCCTGCTTACCTCCCCCATAACAACAAAAGAGTTGCTCATCTCTACGGATGGAGGCCGTTCTTTTGAGATAGGCTCTCAGCGTCCTGCGCACGTCCAGAATGTGTGCGTGCGAGGCCTGAGACCCTGATGCAGCCGGTTGTCTCAGAGCCGGTAACTCTATTGGGGCCGAGACATGGAATGAGTGGGCCACTTTTGGCCGGTAGGAGTCTGGCAGTCTAATGCTGACTCTGTCCCTGTGGAAGACTGTAAGCTCGGGATTGGAGGACATAGCATGTATGTCTCCTACCCGTCTGCCAGACGCCACCGCCACTAGAAAAACTGCCTTCCAAGTAAGCAGTTGCAGTGATACTGATGATAAATCCCTAAATTGCGGACCCGAGAGCCAATCCAGGACTATCGAAAGGTCCCAAACCGGGCTGGACCGCCTCACAGGAGGTCGGATCCTGTCCACGCCTGCTAAAAAGCGCTGAACCAGAGGATGTACCCCCAAAAGGGCGCCGTCCACTGGCACATGAAAGGCTGAAATAGCCGTGGAGTAACCCCTGACAGTAGATGCGGCCAAGCCAGCATCTAATCTAGACTGCAGGAACTCCAAGACAAACACTAGATCTGCAGAAAAGGGATCGAGAACGTCCCTATCTGCACACCAGCGCGAATAGCAGGCCCATCTATCCTCATATTGAATGTTCGTTGAATCCCTCCTCGAAGCCAGTATTGTGTCTGCAACTCGTGCAGGAATACCGCTGTTTTGGAGGCGATTCCGGACAGAGGCCAGGCCACCCACTGCACCCTGGGGTTGGGGTGGGGGGCTCCGTCCTGGGACAGAAGTCCCGGCCGACACGGTAACAGAGCAGGTGGCATAGCCAGAGACCTGAGTACCTGTGGAAACCAAGTTTGCGCTGCCCACAGAGGTGTGATTAGCACCAGCAGACGCGGAGGATGAGTGGCTAGACGGGCTAGGACCTTGGAGATCAGAGGCACTGGTGGGAAGGCCCACAGAACTCTGTCTGTCCAGTCCAGTTCGAATGCATCCTGGGATAGAGCACGAGTGTCGGGTATCCTGGAGCAAAACTGGGGTATCTGAAAGTTCGTCCCTGACGCAAACAGATCCACCTGGAATGACCCGTATAACTGGGAGATAATCTCGAATATCTCTCGATCCAGTAGCCACTCGTGGGGGGCAAGGATCCGGCGAGACAGCGCGTCTGCTCGGACATTGTCCACCCCTGGCAAGTACACTGGCAGGACCTGGGTGTCGACTTCGTCGCACCAGAGGAAGAACTGCCATGTCTCCTCCAGGAGGGACGGGGAAACCGTCCCACCCTGTTTGAGAATGTAAGTCATGGCGGTCCTGTTGTCCATTTGGAGCCGGACCACCTGACCCTTCACCTGATCCCTCAGATGTTGCAGAACCAACCTGGCCGCCCTGAGTTCCAACACATTGATGTGTAATTGAGACTCGGCTTGTGACCACAGGCCTGAGACCTTAAGAGATCCCAGAACCCCGCCCCATCCCGTAAGGGAGGCGTCGGTCTGGATCGTCAGGGTCGGCACCGGAGGCTGCAGGGGGTAACCCCGAGTCAGGTGATCGACATTGGTCCACCATAACAGGTGTGGCAAGACCCACTCCGGAGTGACGAGCTGCTTCTCGTAAGACTCCGAGTGGGACCAAAGACCCGCCAAGGCTTGTTGGACGGGCCTCATGCGGAGCTGAGACCTCCAAACCACGTCTACGGTCGCTGCCATGACTCCTAAGAGCTGGAGCCAGACTCGAGCCGTGTGGCATGGAGCACTGAGAAACGAGTTCACAGCCCCCAGTATCTTCGGGACCCGGTCCGGGGCCAGGGATACGATCCCCGGCTCCGTCCGAAACCTGGAGCCCAGGAAGACTAGGTCCCGTGACGGGGCCAGCTCCGACTTTTTGAGGTTCACGATCCAACCCAGCGAAACTAACGTGTGTAGTATGGCCTGGGTGGATTCGTGGTTCTGAAGCTGGGACAGCGCTCTGATGAGCCAGTCGTCCAGGTAGGGATGACAACACCTGCCCTGAGACCTGGCGACCTGAGCCGCTACCAGCATAAGCTTGGTGAATACCCTCGGAGCCGTTGAGATTCCGAAGGGTAACACCCTGAATTGGTAACACTTCCCGTCGAATGCAAACCTCAGAAATTGTCTGAATTCTGGGTGCATCGGAACATGAAGGTAAGCGTCTTTGAGGTCGATGGAGGATAGCCATGCTCCGACCTGCACTGACGAGATCACAGACCTTAGAGTCTCCATCTTGAACGATGGGACCTCTATCAGTTTGTTCATGATCTTTAAATTCAAGATGGGTCTGAACCCTCCGCCCTTCTTGGTCACCAGGAAGTATGTGGAATAGTATCCGCTCTCTTCCTGGCCCACAGGCACTAGCTCTATCGCAGCCTTGCTCAGCAACGCTTTGATTTCTGAGCGGAGGATGTCCGCCTTCTCCGGCGCGGAGGGCACGTTCGTGTGCCGCACCCCGGTAAATGAAGGCGGACCGCGCTTCCACTGAGGCATATGGCCGTCCCTGAGTGTGGACAGGACCCAGGTGTTCGACGTGGCTTTCGCCCAAGCCTCTATGAACCTTGTCAATCGATCGCCTACAGGGATCTGCCCCAACAAGCAAAAGATGTCCGTCTCCGGCGGCACTCCGGCCCCCGGATTTTTGGACACCCCTAGCGGTACGGGAGGAGCTAGGAACCCTGGTTTGGTTTCCCGCGCCCCCGAAACCCCTGCTTGCCCGAAGGCTGCTGGAATTTCCCGCCTCGCTTTTTGGGACCCTTGCCCCTGCTCCCAGCCTGATGCAGACTAGCTGACATCCAGGCTGCCTTCCCCGTCGGCGCGGAGGAACGAGCAGGAGGAGGGTTGGACATGCGTGCGCGCTTGATGTCTGGATCCTGCACGGTAAGAACCCTAGAGGTCTCCCGGCAGGTCGTGACGACATCCGCAGTGTCCTTCAGTACCTGCTGAGCCCCTGGGAAAAGCACTGGGCCAATCCGAAAGGGTAGGTTCAGCAGGGACTGCTGTGTTGAAGGCATCCAAGTGGACACCGACAACCACAGCCGGCGCATTCCCACAACTGCGCTCATCATTTGGTTAGCGGCACTCCTGATAGAGTCCCGCGCCAAATGACCACCAACCGCGGTTAGCTGCCCGAGGAGCTCCGAGGAGGAATCTCCAGGGATCTCCACCTTCTGCGTTAACTGGACCTGCATGGAGGCCAGATACGCCTGGTGGATTGCAAGCTGAAGCTGTTGTCCCGCATTTCGGTACTGGTCCTCGAAGGACCGATACGAGGACTTCAGATCAGCTGCACCAGCAGTGAAGGGAGGCAGCCGCCGACCTTGTCGCCCGACCGAAGGTGAAACCTTCGGTCGCTGCAAGGAAACCGCGGTATATACACAGTCTCCCACCACCGGAATGTCGAAAAGACCTTCCTCCCCCAGCTGATATCTCTTGGATAAGAAGCCTAGATCGGCAAGTGAATGAGTATCAGCTAGGAGCGGAGCGATCAGATCATCGACCAGTGATGGGAGAATGCGGAGCCCCACTACGGGAGCCTTGCTTCGAGCGAAGGCCTCCCCCGACAAGCGGTAGTCCGATTCCTCTGGCTCGGGGACCGGGGCAGCAACACCAGGAATAGCCTCGGCAATTAAGCCGCGAAGATCCCTGATGGCAGTGGCAGCCGATAAAGGGCCCGAATTCTCCCGAACCTCATCCACGTCCATGGACTCGATCCCGGATCTCCCCGAGAGGCGTGAAGCCAACTCGGAGTCGTCTAGGAAAGAGTCACGGGCGTGGACAAGAGAGCGAGAGAAGACGTCAGCTACCACTGGCTGTCCCGAGCCCCCAGCCCGAGGATCGACCTCGAGTGGGCCCCCCGAGACCTGGGTCTCGAGGGAGCTCGTGGGTCCCGTGTGCGGCCCGGACTGCATCGTCACTGGGACGACGGTCTCGGAGCACGGGGCAGGTGTCCGAGGACGCTGCACCTGGAGCACAGGCGGCGCCTCGTAACCTGGGTTTGAAGCCTTACCCTGGGAACCTACTCCAACGAGCGGCACCAGGTTCGGCGGGGCCAGCGATCCCCCAGACGAGACCTGCCCGAAGCCAGGTGTCTGAGGGGGCTGGTGTGTTTGTGTAATGGTAACCTGGGGCTCCATACTCCGCAGCTCGCGAGCCGGAAGCTGAGCGCCCCGAGGAGACCCCGTGCCTCGGACGAGTCCGACACCGAGATCTCCCCTGGTACCATGAGCTGCATCAGGTTCATGACTCGAGGTCCGGAACTCCGTACGGAGCCCCGAGACCGCCGAGTCAATCATGACCTTCATTTGCTGTGTGATGATGTGCGTGAATTGCGTCATATCAACAGGGTTAAAATGAGTGCTTTGTAGGTTAGGTTGTTGAGGGGAGGGAGGGTGGGTGAAATCCCCGGCTGAGGACCCCCGCTGGTCCTCGACCGAGTCGGGCTCGGATGACGAATCATCGAGACCCGACCTGGCCGAGGACACCGTCGCGGAGGCCGAAGCCTTAACCTTCTTACCACTTAATTTCTTAACTGGTGACTTTTTCACCTTCTTAGCCTTAGACGGGGGGTCAAGCTTGGTGATGTCCCTCCCGCTCTCCAAGGCCTCGGAGAAGAACTTTAGGTCAACATCCCTCCTAGATCTGGCCTTGGGGGTGAAGGCCTGACATATCCCACAGTCTAGTGGGTGGTGGAAATCAGAGGCCAAACACTTGAGGCACTCGTCATGAGCGTCGGTGATCGACACCGGCCCCTTACATTGGGCACAAGGCTTGAAAGGCTAGAATCAAAATAGCCAAATCAAGACGTGCACATGCAACATGTGTATATATATAAATATTTTTAAAATATATATATACTAAATACATGGGGGAATTGGAATGTAAATGTTTTTGTAAACATGCATGTAAAAACATGAGCAGAGGCGAATGGCAAAATGCGAAGTAAAAATGTAAACAAGCATGGCCACACCCCTAACATCACTGAAACAAATAGAACATGAAATATGACTAATTTGCTTGCAGGCCAGTGGGCGATTCGAAATACTCACCGAAAACGAATCTAGAACCCAAATATGATAAAATAAACATGTGGAAAGCCCAGATCTAACCAAATTCCACGATCAAAACAAATCGATCGAGAAAAAATGGCCGCCATCTTGGGTCGACTTTCCCGCCCTACACGAGAAAGCAAGTTACAAATACACGAAATCTAGTACAAAAACCGAAAAGCCATTCGACCCTACTGTAGAAAAGGTAGAAGTTACCACACATACAGCTTTGTTTTGGGCCATTTTCTTTGCGATTGTACGTAAACTCAGAAAAACTTCTTGAAAACTTCGTGCGACTTGTCAGTTCAATGACAGGAAGAAAAGTGGTGAGATTAGAGTTATCCGCCCCTGGTTGCATGACAACCGTAAGGGGTGGGGCTCGAAAGGGGTGACCCAAAGTACGTTTTTTTAGTTTTTTAACTAATTTTAAGTGGAAAATATAGTTACAACCTGTCATATATCAAAAATCAAGGATTTTATGCAATAAGTACCCCAAGGAGGATCCCTTCTGAAAAAGAATTTATAGTATAGTGAATATTAATGTCTCAAAGGTGAATTTTATCCGGGAACTTGCATAGATGTGTGACACTATAGTTCTTCTTTATAAATATGCACTATTATTATTATTCTTTATAAATCTTAAATCAAAGAATCAATAGGAAGGAAACATTGCCCCAACCATGATCCGCATCCCATGGACCTCTGCTAGATTAGTTAACTCCAGGTAAGAAAGTTCAGGTCATCAGGGTTGTGGTTACCCACAATTTTCAAATTCATTACCTCTAAATCTATAGAGACGGCTCTCAATACGAGAGATTTTTTAAAATTAATAAACATAATGTAAAGTTTTAATGGACATTTAGACAGAAAATGTCTTCCATTTAGAGTAAATGACATCTTACAATATTAATGTAAGACCTTAACAGGTGCTTGAGTGCTTCAGTGTAAGTGTAACAAGAGGTCCTTAAGTGTACACTGCAGTATTACGTAAGACTTAGCAAAACTGAAGGATCCCCAAAAATCCTTAATTTTCTATGGATGAGATATTTCATCCTTGCTTAACTCTTCCAGACTCAAAGGCTTATTTTAAACTTTAGCCTATTAGGATGACCGACTACTATTAATAGAAAACTAATTTTACAGTCACATTAAGTGAACCATGAACAAGTTGATAATACATAGTAAAGTGTGTTTGATGGGTGGGTGAAGAAGAAAACATGGCTCCAAGGTCTTCTGAAAAACCTAAAGGCAGAGGAAATAAACACAGTGGCCTTTCGTCCAAAGGGTTGTACTGACCTTGACATTTTTCACAGAAGAACAATGAGTAATGTTTTCTCCACCGTCAAATATCAACATTTAAATTTTATAATTGTTTATCCTAAAATCCTGAGTTATAAAGACTGTCTCCTTCACTATATATTGAGTCAGAGAAGATATGACCATAAATATATTTATTTAAGCTTGCAGTTTCAGCCGATTTCTTGTATAGCTCTTAGTAGCTAGAGTGTTCAACTCTTAAATTGTTTATACTATTCGAAAATAATTGTGATAAAAATTGGCTTGTTAGTCTGAAAGGTAATTTTTAATCTCTAATAATTTTCTAAGTTTTATTGACAAAAGGAAAACCCCTGCCAGGTCTTACTTTCTAAGAAAGCTTCATACAGGGTTGTCCTCATAGGACGGTATTCCCAAAACGAGAGTGACCTTAAAACATTAGACAAAATTACAAGTAGGTTTATAACTTGAGTTAAAAACTTTGATATAAGAGTGACCAACATATCTCATCTAAAGTAGTACAGAGATAGACGAGTACACACTTCAAGAAGTCTCTGAAGGTTTTATACTGGTTTTATTTAAAACACTTAACAGTTTTAAGGAAACCGAATAAATCTTTAATTTTCAACTGAGGCATTTCAGCCTAAATTTTCCAGATTTAAAAAGCTTGCTTCAGTGTTTGTTCTTTGATCTGGATGACTGACTACCATATATCTGAATATAAGTCGGAGACTGTGTCTACAGCCATACTCTGTGAACCATGAACAATTGGATAATTATCATGTATACATACTGTAGTTGGTTCAATAGGTTGTTTTAGAGGAAATATTCAACTTGGAAAGTGACTAACCAACTACCTCCCCTAATTGTGGGGTCTTACAGGTACTTTAGGAATTACATCAGTCATGTTTTGATACAAATGGGTGAACTAGAATTTTGTTTTACTCGTAAAAACCAATGTCTACCCCTTCCCGCAATTCAACTTCAGTTATAACCTGTCTTAAAGACAAAGTCCAATTCGTTGCCATGGAAACAGAAACAAATTAAGTTTTCAAACACCCAAAAACTCATCCACATGATATTGGGAGGTAGTGTACCAAGTTTGGTGAGGATAGGTCACATAGTTTTAGAGATCTGCTCCGGAAACAAACCCTACCCTTCAAATAGACAGTCAAAATTGTTACCATGGAAACAAAAGCAAATAAAAAATTTAAAAATTTGAATCCCCCAAAAGACACATCTAGATGATATGGGGAGGCTGTATACCAAATTTGGTGAAGATTGGTCAAGTAGTTTTAGAGACTCCGGAAACAAGGGGAATGCCGTCGCCAACGCCAACGCCAATGCCAACGCCAACGTCAACGGGAGCTCAACCCTTCGGGGGGAGACATAGTAAACATAGGACTTTTTGTCTCCACAGTAAAATATCTCTCATCTAAACTAGTAATAGAATAGAACTCAATATATATGATAAACAGATTTTTATAAGCAAATTAGGAAATCAGAATTTTACCTGAACTGCCAATTATCAGGAATCATAACTCATGAAACTCAGCAGAAGTTTTTGTATTAATCATGTGATTGTCTTTTTTCAGCATTTTTACAAGGTCACAAAATCTCAAGAATTGTTTTATTATTAACTACTAAATATCTCAATCAAATTATATATTATAAGGATTATGGTAGGATTATTTTAGCTTGGCCGATTTTGCATTACTCTGCAAAGTTGTTTCTTCCCTGAAACCACATGCCTGATAAACACAGCGATATATTCAAAGCTAGCGATAGATTAATTAAGTTCTAAAAACAATTCTCAATTTTATATTGCTTTTTATACATGCATACATGAAATTTGATCAGATGAAACAATGAAAAGAAATTTATTTATTTTTTAAATTTAACAAAATTTATATATTAAAAAAAACTATGGATTTCTCTTAGCTTATCCAGGAAATATTTGTAAAAGGAGATTCGTGAATATTCCCAAGTGCATTGAATCAATCTTATTCAGATGATTTTCTTCCCTGATACCCACTTAACCAGGCATATTTCAGTTATTCTCTCCTAGCCAACCATTATCTAAGAGTTTGTTTCACTTACGCAACAATTTAGTTATTGAATAACAGTTTTCTCCTATATTCAGAGCAATTTAGTCATTGAATAACAGTTTATTCCTATATTCAGAGCAATTTAGCAATTGAATAACAGTTTGAGACAGAAATCTATAAAACACTTGCCAATCAGGACTATTCAAACATAGCCATGAGGGTTCTTTGTCATTTTTACCTTAAGAGTTTGTCATAATACAGAACATTTTGAAATATTTCATATAAATACCCATGACATTTTAAAAATTGCATCATATTTTCCTAATATTGAATTTTCTTTATTTTTATAAATGTTGATTTTACCGTACACATGGCTCAAAATGTGACAGTAAAAACATTTGGCACAATTGATGAAGTTATGAAAATACTTCTGAGGATGTGGGTTTGAATCCTGCAAGGGTCTTGTTCCTCCCCCCCCCCCCCCCCCCCCCCCCCCAAAAAAAAACACCAAAACTTAAAGACTTTGTATATTGTTGGAGATAACATGGTACTAATTATGACATGGTTACATATGTTCCCTACCTAAATGACTTGTATTTAAAACTTTCAAAATCAAGGACACCAATTTTTTTAAACAAAGTAACAATAAACATGACAAATATTTTAGCCTTTTTAAAATTATAATTCCAACTTGGATTATTGTAAACATAGAGTAAAAGTACCAAATCACGTGAAATATCTAACCTACTAAATAAACAATGGCTTAAATCTATCATGACATTCAACTCAATTGATCCAAAACAAGGTTATCATGGCCCAGTTTAGGATTCCAAACTTTGAATAATGAGCAGTGATTCACCTTCCATATACATACATAGACACATGGCCAATAGTGACTTCCTGTTGACCCTTGACCTTTACACTCTCCCTCATATCTGTGTGAAACATCCATTGTTCTGTCCGAAACAGACAGATACGATTTTTGTAAAATTGATTATAATTTTCATCAAAATTAATTTTGGTAGAGTTTTGATTGGTGAACCTTGGTGAGTTTGATGTTTGCTAGTTTGAGTTTAATATCAAATTAACCCAATGGTTACAATGGACAACAGCCATGTTTTCTCAACAAGTTTACTTGCTCACACAATACTTTAATGATTTAAATAGGCATGTTATTTGATATAAAAATTCAAAAGAATTATATTAAATTTCATTTAGTTGTGTGCTAAAAATCTTTAACACTTGCAGTTACAATTTAATTGAAACATCAAGATTTATATTCAACTAAAAACAGTAATAGACCATTGAAATATTCAACATGTAATTACAATGCAGGGGTGCAAATTAACTTAATTACAAAATATACCACTTAATGACAACCTACCAAGAGAATATGTTACAAAGATTTAGAATAATTCAATAGACTGTATCAATATATTTGTGTGAATAAAATGTTGCCCAGCAAAAAAGTTTTATTGTCCATAGGATAGCAAGGCTAACAGTTCAAAACAAGTGACATGAACAGGACTATTCGTACATGTTTCCCCGTTATTTGTTTTGTCAAGGACGAATGACATACACAATTATACTTGAACTTAATACAGATCTACATACTCCAATTCATTATTTGAAAGCATGGTTTTAAAACGAGTCTTTTTTAAACACTGATTGTACAAGAAAGTTTGAGAATGTACGTTAACAAGTTTAGAGTGTGGTGAAATGTGTTAATTCGGGACTTTACGTCACCTACAAGATCAATCCCATGTATCCAGAACTGTTCTATTATAGCCGATCTGTAGCCAGTAGCTAGTCTGGTATTATCAACTAATAAGTTAACATGTGAGTGAGGCCTTCAAATAAAAGAATATTTAGTCTTAAATTGTCCAAACAAAGATGTGAGACTTTGATAATGAAGTTGTCACTAAGCCATAAGCTACAATACTGGTTGACAGACACAGCAAGATTATAGTAGCAAGAACTGTTCGAAATAGCTGCATGCCTGTTAGCCAACTGCAAGTTGACTGACATATAGTCCCTGAAGAAGGGTTCTTACTGAAATTTAACTGTTTAATATTTGATATGAAGTAAAATCAAAAGAGTTCTAAACACTAGAAATAAGAATTAGGTCTTTGAAGGGCATTGAGAAGTGGTGTACATAAGAACAGGAAGATTTTCTGGATAACAACTTCTTTAATGTGAAGATACACAATCCTATATCTTTACATTAGAGAAGTTGTTACCCAGAAGGTGAGGTGAGTTTGGGTTTAACACCGCTTTCAAGACTTAGAGTACCTCACTTATATCGCGGCTGCTAGTATTAAGGCAGGGTGAAAGCCTGCAACGCCATGTGGCTATGCTTTAAGGTGAAACCATGGGTGGTACTGCACTGAAATTCAGTGTAGCATTGCACTCAAACCTTACTGCGTGTAGAACAGTTCTCTACCGCAGACAAAGTTGCCGTGACCCTGGAAGGATTCGAACCCCGGACCTCTAGATCCGAAGCCCAACACGCTAACCACAGCGCTATCCCGCCCCCTGTTATCCAGAAAATCTTCCTGTTCTTAGAAATGAGACTTGACACTTGACTTCATTGATGTTATCCAGAAAATCTTCCTGTTCTTCATTGATGTTGTTCTCTAGGGTCTGGATGACACACCAGTTATCTTCAGAAGGGGCCTGTTGTTAATGTGGCCAGAAAACCGGCTTGTGGAATTTTCCATCAACAAAGAGCCAATATACTGAAGGACCTATTTAACTTTTAGAATGACTGGTTGATTTTTTAAACGACGAACCCTGATTGCCAGTTTAATAAAATACCGTATATTACTGTGTATAAGGCGACCCTGTGTATAAGACGACCCCCTTTCTCAGACCCCTAAAATCAGGTCAAAACCATGTATCTCATGTATAAGACGACCCCCTTCTAGCAATCGTGGAAACAGGTCGACATGCCATGATGGGAAAACACGTTGGTAAGATTTGGTAACGGTAAGTTGATACAGTAATTTTTTAAGTAACATGACATAAATGTTTTGTTATAATAGTTTGTTTTTTAAATAAATTGTTTTAAATGTACCAAAATAAAAAAATACATGTATATGTTTTCTTACCGTGTTTGTTATTATTTTTTAATGATATGTCATTTTCTTGTCAGTTCAAGCGAGATAAGCAACACTATGTACAGTCAACAATCTATCGTAAATATTCGCCATGCATCTAAACAAACCCGATACTCCATACACAGATTTAGAAGGTGCTTCAGTGTTAATAATATTAAAATGGTGTGAAGAGCTTTGATAACCAAGCTTGATTGCGCATGCCCGAAGCCAAGCAAGATTTAATGTCTAGATTTCTATCGTAGTGTTGTAAATATTTGTCCCTTCTTATATAAACAAAGTTGAACTAGTTGTATTTAATACTGCAGAATGCTTTTGAAAGGTTGGTTATGTTTGATAGCTGAAGTCAAGCCATTATTTTTCATTCCAAACTCTGGTTCGCTTTACCGCTGATTCTCTATTACGCGGCTGTCAGTATTTGGCTCCCAGACCAATTACTGATAAGAACACAACAAAGCTAAGATAATTACCGGATACGTTAATGAATAACTGCCCTGATTGGAATTAACATTACGTCAATGACACGTGACAAGCTTGTCAAGTTTTATGAATGAATAGGTTAGTTGTAGAATTTCATTGGTCCACGTCATGAATGAATGGACAAGTTGTAGAATTTCATTGGTCACGTCACTGAATTTATCGATCGTTTGCTTGACTGCTGGTACCACTTTTGGTCCGTCAACCTATTATGTTTAAATTAATTATTAAATATATTTTATGTATTTAACTCCATATAGTAATAAAAAAAAAACCATAATAAAACATAATAATTATAAAAGTGTAGTTTGTTTCCATTTTGTAAGCATGAGTTCACTGTTGACATCGTTATTCTGTATTGCTGTTTCCTGTTTCAACATCGTGAGTTCGTCAATGAAGCTTCAAAATTTCTTCTTCTGAAACATAGCCCTTGTGTATAAGACGACCCCCTTATTTGACCCCCTATTTTCTGGTATAAAAAAGTCGTCTTATACACAGTAATATACGGTAGTAAAAAGTCGAACACTGGTTGCAAGAATACTATAATGGAATCATTATATGCACATAACCTACAGATGATGTTATTTTTCATGCAGCACAACAGATCAGATGATAGAGTACAATGAGGTAAGCAGATACTGCAGCCATGCTATGAAATTAGATTAATATGATATTGAGTGAAATTAATTAACTTCATTATCCGCAACAGCATAAAGAGTAATTATAAATATCCATTCTTGGCATTTTAGTTTTAAAACTGAAAATTATATCTTTTTTTCTAAACATGAAATATCAAAACTGACTTTAATAGGATTCTACAATAACTAAACAATATTTCATTATAAATTGGTCATATTTTTACAATGAAGACTATTAGATTTTATTGCAATTTAATCACTTTTCCAGTATCACAATTTTATAAAAGTTTTTATGTGAATACATTGTTCAATGGAATTAAAGCAAAATCAACAGTAGTTTCGAATCAATATCAATGACATTTTATTTAAGGCTATTTCAAAGGAAAATGCAAACTGACATTTGAGAAAGGATTTAAGAAATCTAATAAGCTCTGGTTATATATACCAATTACTCCACTTTCATAGTTCACATACCGATAAATGTTTGAATTGACATTTTAAAACTACTTCGCAAGAAATGAAACTTCAACATAAAACAATTAAACTAAAAAACATACATGATCAGTGTTCGACTTAGCCAGCACGTTTTAACAACTAATATATATAATATATATAGATAACAGATGATAAATTTACAATATACTCTGAATATGATCATATAAAATATTGCAATTTTCAAAATTTACTAGTTTAGTGTTTATCCTGTGATTCTTACTCGTAAATCTTCGATTACTGGTTTAGCAGTTTTATCCACTCGCTTAAAGTGGAATTTGCCATGAAGATAAACATTTTGTCACATGTTCTTCAAAAGATGAAGAGGGCCTGAAGAACATATGCAGGACATTTTACCGAATGTCGACTAAATATTTTCATATACATCATATTAAGAGGATTGTAACTTAGTGGTTGATACCCGATGGGTGAGCATTGCAACTTGTGTTATAGACAAATAAGTAAAATCAAAATTCAAGATATTAGATAATAATGCAAGACTCATCATCATACACAAACATGTATTATTTAAGAATGAGAATCCATGACGATTCATTGATTATTTTCATGAATACAATGCTCCTTTGACAATATTCATCACTGAAGAAAAAAAACAATACTTAACAACTCTTTCATAATTTTACAACATCAAAGACAAAATAACATTTTCTAAATTTTTGCCAAAAAACGATAATATTACAATATCCACAAATAAGGCTTCACAATGACACTTGAACACTAAACAACACAATTACACATTCATAATTTAATAAAGTAACTCAATAACACATCAATAGCCTTGTCAAAACAAATGTCAGATAACCTTCCTATCTTGCCAAAATTACATGACACAATAACACTTTTAACTTATACCCACGAAGATGATATTAAAGAAATCAAGGGGCACTTAGAAGTGGAATACATATGAACCAAGATTATCTCGATAACAACTTCAATATTGTGTAGAAGTGGAATAAATATGAACCAAGATTATCTCGATAACAACTTCAATATTGTGTAGAAGTGGAATAAATATGAACCAAGATTATCTCGATAACAACTTCAATATTGTGTAGAAGTGGAATAAATATGAACCAAGATTATCTCGATAACAACTTCAATATTGTGTAGAAGTGGAATAAATATGAACCAAGATTATCTCGATAACAACTTCAATATTGTGTAGAAGTGGAATAAATATGAACCAAGATTATCCTGATAACAACTTCAATATTGTGTAGAAGTGGAATAAATATGAACCAAGATTATCTCGATAACAACTTCAATATTGTGTAGAAGTGGAATAAATATGAACCAAGATTATCTCGATAACAACTTCAATATTGTGTAGAAGTGGAATACATATGAACCAAGATTATCTCGATAACAACTTCAATATTGTGTAGAAGTGGAATAAATATGAACCAAGATTATCTCGATAACAACTTCAATATTGTGTAGAAGTGGAATAAATATGAACCAAGATTATCTCGATAACAACTTCAATATTGTGTAGAAGTGGAATAAATATGAACCAAGATTATCCTGATAACAACTTCAATATTGTGTAGAAGTGGAATAAATATGAACCAAGATTATCTCGATAACAACTTCAATATTGTGTAGAAGTGGAATAAATATGAACCAAGATTATCTCAATAACAACTTCAATATTGTGTAGAAGTGGAATAAATATGAACCAAGGTTATCCTGATAACAACTTCAATATTGTGTAGAAGTGGAATAAATATGAACCAAGATTATCTTGATAACAACTTCAATATTGTGTTGAAGTGGAATAAATATGAACCAAGATTATCTCAATAACAACTTCAATATTGTGTAGAAGTGGAATAAATATGAACCAAGGTTATCCTGATAACAACTTCAATATTGTGTTGAAGTGGAATAAATATGAACCAAGATTATCTCGATAACAACTTCAATATTGTGTTGAAGTGGAATAAATATGAACCAAGATTATCTCGATAACAACTTCAATATTGTGTTGAAGTGGAATAAATATGAACCAAGGTTATCCTGATAACAACTTCAATATTGTGTAGAAGTGAGCATATATTCCGAAACACGATGTAGAAGTTGTTATCCAGAAAATCTTGGTTTGATAAGAAATCAATTTTCCAGTTTCCAGTAGATACGTTTATGGAGGGAATGGTTGGCACAATTAATGCGAAAGGGGACTTAGAGATCATCAGCGAACTGAAAGACTCATTATCGAGGGTTCCCCAAGTGCTCATACACCATGATGAAACATCTCCCTTACTAATTGAATGTTTACATCAACTTCAACACGGTCATCAACAATTTGGGGTTTAATGTAGAATTTGTTGCTTTTTGTCACAACATGTGAGAAATTTTCTTTTTATGACAATTACACATATGATTTGATTACTAATAAAGAGTATGTTACCATGACAATGTTTTGGACTTGTTTTTAAGAGTCAAAATATTTCTTTCGATTTGGAATTAGTGTGCAGATTATTCCACCAGGGATGAAAAAGATTCCTTTTTAAAAATATCATAAAATGCACAAAAGATTTCAAATCAGGATATATTAATCAGACAACGCAGTCATCTCTCAAAGCTTATTTACAGCATTAATCATCGATGAAATGATTTATTTTTTGTGAATAAATCAATCCATCAAAGATTTGTCAGCTCATTATTAGTGATGTACGAGGAAGACAGATAAGACGAGACTTGGACCAGAGTGATATTTCAGCACTGCTTGCTGACAGAAGCTATATATGGATTCTGTATAGCTTGAAGACGACTGATAACTACTGTTATATATCTATGTAGATTAATATCAAAGAGGACTATTGACGTAAATAGTCCTGAATCTAAGATTGGATCAACAATATTTATAGCGACCGTCTTCCATGATCAAGAAATCATGGGAAATGGAACTTACAAAC
Source organism: Gibbula magus (assembly GCA_936450465.1). Classification (NCBI taxonomy): domain Eukaryota; kingdom Metazoa; phylum Mollusca; class Gastropoda; order Trochida; family Trochidae; genus Gibbula; species Gibbula magus. The sequence continues at coordinate 6,267,011 of OW388304.1, forward strand.
CACCATTTCCTGTAACATCCTCACATCTACACTGTCAGAAAGTCTCCAGTTTAATAATATTTTTCAGTAAGAACTGTTAAGCAAACATATCGAGGTGCATTAGTCATATGAAACTCATGTGCAATATTACAAGCTCTGCAATATATATTAATTCTTTCACAATTAATCTCAGCTGCTCCCAATGGAGTTTCCTGAACTTTTTTCACATCTATACTATCAAATAATCTCTAATTTAAAATTATCTTTCAGTACTAACTGTAAAGCAAACATTTTACGGTGCATATGTGCATCTCAGTCATATGAAGCCCATGTGTAATATTACTATGTTACAAGCTGTGCTGGTTATCTTCTATCACAACAAATCTCAGCTACTTCTAACGTGACATTCATGTTGTTAAAACACTCACTCACTTACAACAAATCTATTCCCAGCAAGTTAAAGGACAGGGAATCATAAATCCCTATGGGGATCTGCAACCAAATTTATTTATAGCAATTATTCATCATTATTTCTACCTTGGCAAAAAAATAGTTGGTTGCAGAGAAAAAAATAGTGTGTTGACAAGCACATAGGATTAGTTTGGTTGCAGAAGTTTTCAAATTTACTAAATTTGACAAAAATACGATGGCATTTTCTGAATCATTTCGGCAAGTTCTCTCTCGCTAAGTGTATGACGTAATGAAACCAATGTATGTAACGCATCTTCCCATTGGCTCATTCCGTATCAACCATTTCTAAACAAAAAAATAAATTCATGTTTATTAATTCTGGTTGCTTTTATTCACGTTTCTAGATAGAAGCTATTCATTAAAATAACTTAATGCTGTTTATTACCAATAAATCTAATTTAGCAATCAAAGATATCTATGACAACCAATCAGAATTGTGATAAGATTTGACAACAATTCGAATTCATCTCGTGGCAATGTTGTCAGCTGGTTGTTAACAAAAACGTAAATTAATGCTTAAATTTGGACAAAATGTGTCAAAAGAGCCTACCTAGACATGCCTTATGGTAGGAAATGTTAAATTAAACAAGGTTAGTGGGTAGTTTCTATCTATAGCATTATAAATGACAGCAACATTATAATATGACATGATCGAAAACCGGACTTGATAACGATCGCTAAAAAGTTTCCGCTACCTGTAAATATTGAAATAAAAGGCAAGGTAAGTTCCAACATTCATCAGATCATGATATTTTCCTTCTGCAACCAAATTGTGTCAAGTCAAGACTGTTCTGTTTGATGAAAACATGTATTTTGATGGTTTAAAAAGTTTGGTTGCAGTTGCAGACCCGATTTGCATGTGAAGTTATAATCTGCAACCAAATTCAAAGATATCATGTTATATATCATGCTATAGATAATTATTTCAGCTATCAGAAAAACTTCATCTGAGCAATTTTGAAGAGTTTGGTTGCATTTTATGGCTATTTTAGACACCCCGTCAATGGGACCCTTCAATTACTCTTAGGCCGTGATCTCAAGTGCCGGTAGTTAAAGACAGGGCTGGCTTTGGTTGAATACTCCCAAAGGAGTTGAGAATGAAATGCCTAAATCACAATTTCTGCAACTATAATACTATATACACATAAGTTGACTGTGTACAAGTCTATCCCAAGTTGATAACACAGTTAGGGTCACAGATTGTCATGGCTATGTATATTGAACCAATTATGGGCTGTATAAGCAATTTGAGTTGAGAATGAAATGGGTAAATAACAATTTCAGCTATAATGGCATTGAATAAAACCAGGGGGTAAACAGCATACATTGTTTTCAATTGCCCTAGTTTTTCTCTTTTTTCCATACAAATCGATAAACATCAATTTCTTACAAAATTGGACCTATACTTTCAAAACTTAAACAATCACTGATAAGTTGCCCAAACATAATGTTAAATAATAATTTGTTTGATATAATTGGTAAAGCATATAACTTAAGTCAGCCACTGGCCGATTTAAGCCTTGGTTCATTTCGTCCACTTTTCTGTGCCAGCGTAGCAGCATGCTGCTCCTGGACTTGGAAGTGCTATTGGAAATGTCTGACACAGAAAAGTTGACGAAATGCAGTAAGGCTTAGACAAGCCAGTGATAGAGACTAGAGTTATGCCTTGCAGGGAAAGTTGGCGTGAATCTGAGGCAATCTGATTTTGAGACTGCAGACAGTCTATCTATCCCCCGTTGATTCCACGGGTCACAGTGGGCAGTGCTATATATTGATTGAGCTCCTACCAGCTTTCATCTACTGACAAACACTTGCAAATGTGCCTCTGCGTCAAGATTTCTGTCGACTTACACGACTGAGGACAAAGTAAGAAAAGTCAAGGTCCAAGGCTGAATTATTATTGAATAGACCTACAAATACCTCTGGCTTGGACTCAGCAACATTTCAAAGACGTCATTCTTGGGGTTCACACGATGAGAATTATAGCTCTCATTTCTTAGGAATATTCCTTAATTGGTTAAATTGTTTATGTATCTTGAGTTTATCTAGAATTGTGTCAATTTTTCTACTTTGAGGTTTTTCCGTTTATCTTAACCCTTAACATGCGGGCGACGGAATTATCCGGGAGGCTCATAGAGAAAAATGTTAGAACCCTTGGCGAGACCCGTACGTTGGACTTAGTGCATTTACCGGGTCAGTAATAATTCTATTTGCCCCCCAGGCGAAATGCGAGACGAAGTGTGTCCGTATATCGCCACATGAAAACTTGTTTACATACATCTCGCAGATAGCCACGATAACAAGTCTGTGTGAATGTCCGGTCGAAATATCAAGTAAAATTCACACCAAATTGCGTGTGCATTGTTGACCCGTAACGCATTGATAATTAGCTTTACAAAAGGCCAATTTTGTCGGGCTTAGCCCCCGAAGCATTAATTCGCTTGAGGCTATTTTCACCCACGTGTTTGTATTGCCTCGGGTTTGCCTCGCCCGAGACTGCTATCTGCCTCGCATCTCGCGAGACGGGGGAAAAAATCGCTAACTCGCCTTACTCCCGCACTTCATATCATGTGAGCGAATAGTTTGTTTTCAAAAAAAAATACGGCAAAATAAAGGGGAAACAATGGACTACATTCCCATATAAAATTAGAAAATCTCAAAAAAATAATAAAGACACAGCAAGCGCCGTGAAAAAGGTCATGTTTACACTTCATAAATTTTGAAACAATCGGCGATTTTCACAACTTCTAAAACATTTATCACGGCTAAAATACTGAATGCATTTTCATAATTTTTATATCACAATAAACCGAAAAGAATAATCTTTTATTCTATATAAAATGCGCAGATTTATTCACAGAAATAAAGATACAATTTTACCTTTCTGAGAGGCATGTGAAACCAAACGGCACACAAACTAATCAACATATTTTCATCAGTTATGGTTCGAGGTTAGCGTTTATTTGAAAAGTCAAACAACATAACCATATTTGGGTTGACATGTGCTTATTTGTCAACTGGTTCGAGATTATGATTTCTTGGAAAAGTGCGATGAACGACCGTTTGCAATGCCGCATACATGTTGTAAGTATTGACGATTTTATAGGTGGAAATAAAGACAAACTTTACATAGCTATAGAATTATAACCAAAGGTCGCATTCTAATAATTTTTATATCATTGTGAAGCTAGACATCTTGTCTTCAATTCCGTATATAAATGGAATTTTTTTCGTTTCGTATTTATGATGTTACGAGGCCCGAATTAAAGACAATCTTTCGAAAGTAATAGAATAAAAACGAAAAAACATAGAAAATTCATTCAAAGTTTCGGGTGTGAATTAGCCATTTGTGTACGGGTGTCGCTACTTGAATTTGTATTGAACGCCCGTATATAGTCCTTATTCGCCATGTAGATGCGGTATATTTCGTAAAAACGGTACCGGAATCGCCGCCTGGAAATTCCGCCAGCAGAGCTCGTTAGTGAATAAGCTCAAACTACTGCTGCGAGCTGCGAGCCTGTAAATTCCGCCACAGGGGCTAAAAATGGTAAAATATATATACGCAACGTAAGGGTTAAAATAGCTTCACTAGTTGTTAAAACTGCTTTTTGTGATGGTTTCAGTGTCTGAATGGGTAAAGTGGTTGGAAATCAGTGTTGGCGATTGTTGCATGATTCTAAGGGTATGGATTCGAATATCTCAAGGGACTTGACTGGCAAAAAGTAAACAAATTTGTGCTATTCCATAAAATGTGATCCAAAATATGTAAATGTTTTGTTTAAATGTGAAAGACATCTATAGTATTTATGTCAACTTTTATTGCATACAAAATGTTTCTGATTGTTTCTTGGCCCTTTGTCAGGCATAATATATTGACATAAAGAATGGATTTCTGTGCAATGAAATGTCTATGTATCATTATCATTAGGTAAAAGCATCATCAAATGTGCAGTACATAGCAGTACAACAGTACAAGAGAGATGGGTAATGACAGGAGATGGATAAATTCAACTGTTTGTTCAGGTGTCTTATGACACTCGGTTATAAAGTGTCTGTGTAGAGGCAGAGGTCAAACTCTGAAAAAATATTTAATTGTAAAAATATCACCATTATTAAAGATGCGTCCATTGTGTTTCATAAAATTTTATATGGCTTTAAAACGTTCCATTTCACCATATGTGCTGTTTAAAATACAAACAAATTCACTCAGCTTGCATATTCATCCCCAATCGCCAAATATATCATAATTACTTGTTTCCAATTAAAATCGAGTAACATCATTATGCATGTGCAGAAACCGAAACTGCACGTCCCATTTACATGCACAGTAGTTATATTACCCATTAAACACTATCAACTCAAATTTGTTATTTTGTCTGTTTTATGTAAGATTCCAAAATTACATTTGACCCATTGGCGCGTCAATCGCTAGGCACTGTCCGGTTTTCGATCAGCAATTACTACTTTCACCTTCACATCGTCAATACACTAAGTCGACTATCATCAAAATGGTAGTTTTCGGTAACAGTCGGAACTTCTCAATAATGTAACACCATTTATAACGTTCGGAATATGTGACCCCAGTCAACACAATGGATGTACCTTTAAACATGGATTCAGAAATTCCCATTTCTCATAGACTCCTTTCAATACTTTTAAATGTTCAGAGTCTAAGTGTTAAACTTTTTTCTTTTTTTAAAATTTCTTTTTCAAATGCATAGACATTTAATACATATTTCATTCATAGTAAAAAAGTCAACACTGTAGTCAGTTACAAATATTGGTTAAATTAATTTATACTGCTAGGGGTAAACTTAAATCAGTATTTCTGCATTTTCAACTACGAGCAACCACAGAGCCCCTCCACAAACACTACTAAGACACTGTAAAAATGTTTGTATCAAGACGCAGACAGTCTGGACAAGCAGACGCAGCCAATCTCTGAAGGCTATCAGCAGCGGTAATCCTCTTCCCCGGATGATTAGATCTAACACCTTTGCATCCTAACAGAGATGTATGAGACATTAAATAAGCATATAAGAGAAGCACACTGAATCTACACCTGATTAACTTCCTGATTTAAGGGACTGTTGTTTCTTTCCATACGAATGTAATGCAAAGCGGGTTCCAATAAGCTGCATGAACATGGGAAGTACGAACCTATAAGGTTGTGTGCAGCGCTTAGTAGCGGCACCGAAAGTACAGTTCCTTCAGGGTGATAATGTACGTTATGTATCCAGTACTACCAGTGAGCAGTGCTTTCGCTGGATATTTGGCGTTACAATTATCATTATTATTATCATTACATGCAATGTTTTTCTTTTGCTTGACATTCACGAACTATGTTCAAATGTTGACCACGATAACAGCAGAATTAAGTGAATTGTTCCAGGTAATGAGATTACGTCAACTTGTAGAGAATCAATGAAATAACATATCCCTTGATCAAGATTTCTTTTTTGCTGAACTAAATGAGTGCTGGCTGTATTGATAACTACTTTCTGTGAATTGAATGTTTCATCTAACACATGATATATACTTTCAGAACTTACAAAATTAACTGTACATTGAATAAATTATTATTTTGTGGAGAGGCATTACTATAAGCCTTTTGGGTTGTTCGCCAATGAACATAAAGAAAACAACAAGTGTTTGCCACTAACATGGCAATGTCCCCCGCCGCTAACATTGAGTTCAGTAAGAAACATCATTTGGTCAAAAGGAAACCAAGACAGGCTCTTCTTCCCATGGTTCGTCTAACAGCCAACAACAAACTCTCTCAGGATTCCAAAAGTTCACACTTTTCCTTCAACTTCATTTTAAAGCTAACAAATCGACTGAAAGAATTTTTTTATTCTATTTGGTAGAATTTTTAAAGTGCTGTCCGTGACAGCTTCAACTTGATCTGAAGCTGTGTGAGACTTATGTCTGATGGAGACTCGGACTAACCATGTAATCTTAAACCTTCTGGGTATTTCTCCGAAACGTTACCATCACATTATTTCACAAACCGCCTCACCAAAACAATTCCTTTATCAAATGTCGGTGATCTCTGAAAGCGATATCGGGGCAACATGAAATGTTATATAATCCCTCGTGGCCTCAAGTGCACGTTTCAAATGACTTTTATTGTTCCAATTTATACATCACATATTCTTTGAGCCAGCAATACGGATAGGACATTCTCGCTTGATTCCTGTGTTTTTATTGAGATTATGGGGGATTTTTTTTATCTCAGTGTGGCACGGCCTGACTGTTTCTCTTCCTTGGCTGGCCAATCAATAGATTTCATCTCCGACACAAAAGTTAATGCATCAAAGGAAAGCTGAGTCTAGACTTTCAACAGATCTCCCAAATCATATCCAAAATTGGATACAAATATTTGATAAATTGATGATTCAATTAGTTGTTGAAAATATTATATATATCAATGCATCATTATCATTATGAAAGTGAAGAAGAGGATTTGTAGTGACTTGTTGACCATTTTCAAGAGTGTTTAACTTCTATTTGGGCAGTCTGTGCAGCTGTAGAAAGCCATCAACACTGTAGCCATGTAGTGCAGTGAAACCTGCAAGTGTCGACTGTAACTAGTGATCCATTGATGGTTGATTGGATAAATAATCAATTGAAAAAAGTTGTGAAGTATATCAATGTTTGAAACTATAATAAAATAAATGAGAAATACTGAATTCCTTAATTTAAGATGAAAACTTGAGGATAAAAGCTTTCAATCATACTTATTACAGCTTATATCTTGTTGACTAAATGATGAGAAGGGAATATTGGCCCTGCACTATAAATGTTCTAAATTCATATGAAGTCATATCGATCTAAGACTAGCCCCGAAAAACAAAACAATGTGTTAGGAGACGAGAGACAGTGTACTAAATTTCAGACGAGCCCTGAAGATATAATAATCTGTTAGGAGACAAGAGACAGTGTACTAAATTTCAGACGAGCCCTGAAGATATAATAATCTGTTAGGAGACGAGAGACAGTGTACTAAATTTCAGACGAGCCCTGAAGGTATAATAATCTGTTAGGAGACGAGAGACAGTGTACTAAATTTCAGACGAGCCCTGAAGATATAATAATCTGTTAGGAGACAAGAGACAGTGTACTAAATTTCAGACGAGCCCTGAAGATATAATAATCTGATAGGAGACAAGAGACAGTGTACTAAATTTCAGACGAGCCCTGAAGATATAATAATATGTTAGGAGACGAGAGACAGTGTACTAAATTTCAGACGAGCCCTGAAGATATAATAATCTGTTAGGAGACAAGTGACAGTGTACTAAATTTAAGACGAGCCCTGAAGATATAATAATCTGTTAGGAGACGAGAGACAGTGTACTAAATTTCAGACGAGCCCTGAAGATATAATAATCTGTTAGGAGACGAGAGACAGTGTACTAAATTTCAGACGAGCCCTGAAGATATAATAATCTGTTAGGAGACAAGTGACAGTGTACTAAATTTAAGACGAGCCCTGAAGATATAATAATCTGTTAGGAGACGAGAGACAGTGTACTAAATTTCAGACGAGCCCTGAAGATATAATAATCTGTTAGGAGACAAGAGACAGTGTACTAAATTTCAGACGAGCCCTGAAGATATAATAATCTGTTAGGAGACAAGAGACAGTGTACTAAATTTCAGACGAGCCCTGAAGGTATAATAATCTGTTAGGAGACGAGAGACAGTGTACTAAATTTCAGACGAGCCCTGAAGATATAATAATCTGTTAGGAGACAAGAGACAGTGTACTAAATTTCAGACGAGCCCTGAAGATATAATAATCTGATAGGAGACAAGAGACAGTGTACTAAATTTCAGACGAGCCCTGAAGATATAATAATATGTTAGGAGACGAGAGACAGTGTACTAAATTTCAGACGAGCCCTGAAGATATAATAATCTGTTAGGAGACAAGTGACAGTGTACTAAATTTAAGACGAGCCCTGAAGATATAATAATCTGTTAGGAGACGAGAGACAGTGTACTAAATTTCAGACGAGCCCTGAAGATATAATAATCTGTTAGGAGACGAGAGACAGTGTACTAAATTTCAGACGAGCCCTGAAGATATAATAATCTGTTAGGAGACAAGAGACAGTGTACTAAATTTCAGACGAGCCCTGAAGATATAATAATCTGTTAGGAGACGAGAGACAGTGTACTAAATTTCAGACGAGCCCTGAAGATATAATAATCTGTTAGGAGACGAGAGACAGTGTACTAAATTTCAGACGAGCCCTGAAGGTATAATAATCTGTTAGGAGACGAGAGACAGTGTACTAAATTTCAGACGAGCCCTGAAGATATAATAATCTGTTAGGAGACAAGAGACAGTGTACTAAATTTCAGACGAGCCCTGAAGATATAATAATCTGATAGGAGACAAGAGACAGTGTACTAAATTTCAGACGAGCCCTGAAGATATAATAATCTGTTAGCAGACAAGAGACAGTGTACTAAATTTCAGACGAGCCCTGAAGATATAATAATCTGTTAGGAGACGAGAGACAGTGTACTAAATTTCAGACGAGCCCTGAAGGTATAATAATCTGTTAGGAGACGAGAGACAGTGTACTAAATTTCAGACGAGCCCTGAAGATATAATAATCTGTTAGGAGACAAGAGACAGTGTACTAAATTTCAGACGAGCCCTGAAGATATAATAATCTGATAGGAGACAAGAGACAGTGTACTAAATTTCAGACGAGCCCTGAAGATATAATAATATGTTAGGAGACGAGAGACAGTGTACTAAATTTCAGACGAGCCCTGAAGATATAATAATCTGTTAGGAGACAAGTGACAGTGTACTAAATTTAAGACGAGCCCTGAAGATATAATAATCTGTTAGGAGACGAGAGACAGTGTACTAAATTTCAGACGAGCCCTGAAGATATAATAATCTGTTAGGAGACGAGAGACAGTGTACTAAATTTCAGACGAGCCCTGAAGATATAATAATCTGTTAGGAGACAAGTGACAGTGTACTAAATTTAAGACGAGCCCTGAAGATATAATAATCTGTTAGGAGACGAGAGACAGTGTACTAAATTTCAGACGAGCCCTGAAGATATAATAATCTGTTAGGAGACGAGAGACAGTGTACAAAATTTCAGACGAGCCCTGAAGATATAATAATCTGTTAGCAGACAAGGGACAGTGTACTAAATTTCAGACGAGCCCTGAAGATATAATAATCTGTTAGCAGACAAGGGACAGTGTACTAAATTTCAGACGAGCCCTGAAGATATAATAATCTGTTAGCAGACAAGGGACAGTGTACTAAATTTCAGACAAGCCCTGAAGATATAATAATCTGTTAGGAGACGAGAGACAGTGTACTAAATTTCAGACGAGCCCTGAAGATATAATAATCTGTTAGGAGACAAGAGACAGTGTACTAAATTTCAGACGAGCCCTGAAGATATAATAATCTGTTAGGAGACGAGAGACAGTGTACTAAATTTCAGACGAGCCCTGAAGGTATAATAATCTGTTAGGAGACGAGAGACAGTGTACTAAATTTCAGACGAGCCCTGAAGATATAATAATCTGTTAGGAGACAAGAGACAGTGTACTAAATTTCAGACGAGCCCTGAAGATATAATAATCTGATAGGAGACAAGAGACAGTGTACTAAATTTCAGACGAGCCCTGAAGATATAATAATATGTTAGGAGACGAGAGACAGTGTACTAAATTTCAGACGAGCCCTGAAGATATAATAATCTGTTAGGAGACAAGTGACAGTGTACTAAATTTAAGACGAGCCCTGAAGATATAATAATCTGTTAGGAGACGAGAGACAGTGTACTAAATTTCAGACGAGCCCTGAAGATATAATAATCTGTTAGGAGACGAGAGACAGTGTACTAAATTTCAGACGAGCCCTGAAGATATAATAATCTGTTAGGAGACAAGTGACAGTGTACTAAATTTAAGACGAGCCCTGAAGATATAATAATCTGTTAGGAGACGAGAGACAGTGTACTAAATTTCAGACGAGCCCTGAAGATATAATAATCTGTTAGGAGACGAGAGACAGTGTACTAAATTTCAGACGAGCCCTGAAGATATAATAATCTGTTAGCAGACAAGGGACAGTGTACTAAATTTCAGACGAGCCCTGAAGATATAATAATCTGTTAGCAGACAAGGGACAGTGTACTAAATTTCAGACGAGCCCTGAAGATATAATAATCTGTTAGCAGACAAGGGACAGTGTACTAAATTTCAGACAAGCCCTGAAGATATAATAATCTGTTAGGAGACGAGAGACAGTGTACTAAATTTCAGACGAGCCCTGAAGATATAATAATCTGTTAGCAGACAAGGGACAGTGTACTAAATTTCAGACGAGCCCTGAAGATATAATAATCTGTTAGCAGACAAGGGATAGTGTACTAAATTTCAGACGAGCCCTGAAGATATAATAATCTGTTAGCAGACAAGGGACAGTGTACTAAATTTCAGACAAGCCCTGAAGATATAATAATCTGTTAGCAGACGAGAGACAGTTTACTAAATTTCAGACGAGCCCTGAAGATATAATAATCTGTTAGCAGACAAGGGACAGTATACTAAATTTCAGACGAGCCCTGAAGATATAATAATCTGTTAGCAGACAAGAGACAGTGCACTAAATTTAAGACGAGCCCTGAAGATATAATAATCTGTTAGCAGACAAGGGACAGTGTACTAAATTTCAGACGAGCCCTGAAGATATAATAATCTGTTAGCAGACAAGGGACAGTGTACTAAATTTCAGACGAGCCCTGAAGATATAATAATCTGTTAGCGGACAAGGGACAGTGTACTAAATTTCAGACGAGCCCTGAAGATATAATAATCTGTTAGGAGACGAGAGACAGTGTACTAAATTTCAGACGAGCCCTGAAGATATAATAATCTGTTAGGAGACGAGAGACAGTGTACTAAATTTCAGACGAGCCCTGAAGATATAATAATCTGTTAGCAGACAAGAGACAGTGTACTAAATTTCAGACAAGCCCTGAAGATATAATAATCTGTTAGCAGACAAGAGACAGTGTACTAAATTTCAGACAAGCCCTGAAGATATAATAATCTGATAGGAGACAATTAAGAGACAGTGTACTAAATTTCAGACAAGCCCTGAAGATATAATAATCTGATAGGAGACAAGAGACAGTGTACTAAATTTCAGACGAGCCCTGAAGATATAATAATATGTTAGGAGACGAGAGACAGTGTACTAAATTTCAGACAAGCCCTGAAGATATAATAATCTGTTAGCAGACAAGAGACAGTGTACTAAATTTCAGACGAGCCCTGAAGATATAATAATCTGTTAGCAGACAAGAGACAGTGTACTAAATTTCAGACAAGCCCTGAAGATATAATAATCTGTTAGCAGACAAGAGACAGTGTACTAAATTTCAGACGAGCCCTGAAGATATAATAATCTGTTAGCAGACAAGAGATAGTGTACTAAATTTCAGACGAGCCCTGAAGATATAATAGGAGACGAGAGCCAGGCTAGAGTAAGCAGGACTAGAAAGATCAAACACGTCCGCAGCTTGATGTTTGTCTGGGGACCACAAACCGTGTCTCGATGGGAGTCAGTTACACAACACCTGTATCTCAGATCTAACATCACCTGTAGCAGTCAGTCGCCAGTGGAAAGTGTTCAATTTGTTATTGTTAAAAGAACAGTTTTTCAGCCATTAATTGATCAAATTATGACCACACTGAATTCTTCCCCCATAACAGACACGTGTTTACCTTGTATGATAAGACCAGTCCAGAACCATGGCAACTGATAAAAAAATCTTTTTTTTTTATTGCACCATTTGGATGAAACAAACATTGTCAGTTGTGCTACTTTTCAGACTTATTTTGTATGCTGTTTCTTAATATTCTAAGCTTCCTCAGCTTCTGATTCAATGAGAATTCCATTCAGAGCAGCCAGTTTTCAGGATTCAACTTGTTAACAAATGGAAAAAACAAGGATAGGAAATCTGAGATTTTCTGGGACCTAGGATTAAAGCATTACCTATGTCTCTTTAGTCAAACGTTACTCTAAAACTGAGATGACAAGTCTTTCAAGAATATCTACCGTAATTAGTTATTTAGAGAACATGACAATGATCTGTGATAGAAGTGCCCATAAAGTTTGGAATCATCCGGTGCACATCAATCTCATTCATTCAACTTCAGAAGAGAACACTGCACAATATCTTAATCACTTTACTATGAATCACCTGGTGTTATGAGTCATTCAACTTCCACCTGTTAGGGGGGAGTGGGGGTTAGGTTTGAACATAATGTGCATTCACATAATAAATGTAACATTGGCAACTGGCAACAGGGATAATGATTTACATTGGTGACATTGTGTGAAACATAACTGACAATTTAGCAACTGCGATGACGGTGTGAAAATGACATTGTGTGAGACATATGCAGGGACAACTAGCTTCAATGACAACAAGTAATTGTCACAAACGTGACCATGTCCCCTGCCGCAATTATGAAATGAGCTAAGAGGATGGACACACAGCTTGTACCGAGTAATGGCCATTACATGTTTGATTCAATTGTTATTAAATCAGGCTAAGAACATTATAAAAATAGAGCCACTGGCTCTGTAGCTTATCAGGCTTTATACATTAACTAATTCAAAATGTCAACTTCAAGGTGAGAGGTACAACAAATAGGAAGCACTTTAAATGGAGAAGATGAAATAGGTCCTTACCCCTCTGACCTATCTATGAGGCCGGATATAAAATCCCCTTCAAATAAAGACACACTTTGAACATTTAATTCATCACTGTTGTTTAATAACCTCCCTTTGAAGAGCACATAAATTCTCAAGATGAAAATAGCTTTTGCGGTCATGACCTCTGTGACCCCAATTGAGGTCACAGGGTCACAAAATCTGCAATTTAGAATCCCCATTGGCCAAGGAGTCTGCACACAACTTTTCAGCTCTCTAGACCTTTTGGAACTGGAGAAGAAGATGAAAATAGGTTTTTAAGGATGTGACCCCTGTGACCCCATTTGAGGTCACGGAGTCACGAAATCTACAATTTAGAATCCTCATTGGCCAAGGAGTCTGCACACAACTTTTCAGCTCTCTAGACCTTTTGGAACTTGAGAAGAAGATGAATATAGGTTTTTAAGGATGTGACCCCTGTGACCCCATTTGGGGTCACGGGGTCACGAAATCTACAATTTAGAATCCCCATTAGCCAAGGACTCTGCACACAATTTTTCAGCTCTCTAGACCTTTTGGAACTTGACCCATTTGGGGTCATGGGGTCATACAATCTACAATTTTGAATCCCCATTGGCCAAGGAGTCTGCACACAACTTTTCAGCTCTCTAGATCTTTTGGAACTTGAGAAGAAGATGAAAATAGGTTTTTAAGGATGTGACCCCTGTGACCCCATTTGGGGTCATGGGGTCATACAATCTACAATTTAGAATCCCCATTGGCCAAGGAGTCTGCACACAAAATTTAAGCTCCCTAGGCCAAGTGGTTCTTGAGAAGAAGATGAAAATGCGAAAAGTTTACAGACGGACGGACGGACGGACGGACGGATGGATGGATGGACGGCCGGACGCCGGACACCATGCCATGCCATAAGCCCATCAGGCCTTTCAGGCCAGATGAGCTAAAAAGTGATCAAAGTCTCGTAGTGACCTTGAAAATGAGGTCAAGGTCACCCAAATCGGCTGGTGTCTGTGTATTCCCCTAATGAAGACTGGTACCAAATTTGGTTAATATCTGCATTAAACTAGTACAGAATGTGTGCCTAAATGGACCGTCCTCAGACCCTCTGAAAAGGAATCTATAAATCCAGTTAGTGTCCTGGAAGATGTTACATTTTACAAATTTTATTCCTTATATTCTAATCAGACTGAGACAACAAGCAACTGTGTAAAAAGGTGAAAGTGTCTCAAACATGCAGAGTGTGTCGGTGTTATCATGAATAAATAAACACACGGTAAATGAGCTACAGACATGGTGTCAAAGACAAATCCTCAAATAATTACTTCAATAATCAAGATATCTGATTGACACAGTGCCGAAACTGACATAATGCCAAAACCATCGACTGTGAATAGATTACTGTTTTCTGCTGTAAATACACCATTCTTAACACTCAATGAGACAAAGACCATTTACACAATGAACATTGTTTGAGTTGAAGCAAATACATTTATTGGAACACATCATATTATAGCGGTATGTGGACCCCTGGGATCAATAGTGCACTGATGAAGTGATCAGCTGTAGGGAAGTAGTATGTCCTGTTGTTATTGTATTCTACTAGCGGTTCTCTGGAGAACTATAGAACTAGATACCAGCAACGTTGTGGTGCCAGAGCATCGGTATTCAAATCATAAGTATCTTGCAAATAGACAAATGATCCCATGTAATCAGACCTATGTGCTTGTCTATAGACATTTGGATAATTGTGACATGATCATATTGTATTCACAGAAGGAGCTGTGCAACTACAGACAAATATCTATACAGGATATGGAATTAGACAAATATCTATACAGGATATGGAATTAGACAAATATCTATATAGGATATGGAATTAGACAAATACCTATACAGGATATGGAATTAGACAAATATCTATACAGGATATGGAATTAGACAAATATCTATACAGGATATGGAATTAGACAAATATCTATACAGGATATGGAATTAGACAAATATCTATACAGGATATGGAATTAGACAAATATCTATACAGGATATGGAATTAGACAAATATCTATACAGGATATGGAATTAGACAAATATCTATAGAGGATATTGAATTAGACAAATATCTATACAGGATATGGAATTAGACAAATATCTATACAGGATATGGAATTAGACAAATATCTATACAGGATATGGAATTAGACAAATACCTATACAGGATATGGAATTAGACAAATACCTATACAGGATATGGAATTAGACAAATATCTATACAGGATATGGAATTAGACAAATACCTATACAGGATATGGAATTAGACAAATATCTATACAGGATATGGAATTAGTCAAATATCTATACAGGACATGAAATCAGACAATTTCTACATACAAATGTCTGTACAGGATATGTGATCATTCAGTTGATAGTATCTGTTATCCTTTGACATGCTAGTTTTCTGTCGGTAGGATATATAATAAAGATATTTCACTTTTTGATCAGGTACGTCTTGTGGAAACGAAATTCTTTAGGATATGTCTGTTTGAGCAGTTACACTATCTTTACTCATCAAAATTACCTAGCTAAAATGGGCCCAGTTTACGTCATTCATATACATCATATTTGCACCACAAGCAATATCCCTTAAAAATTCAACTGCCACAAAAATAACACCTTGATCATATCCTCCCTTTCTATATTCACCTGTGGATCTCTAAAAGCCAACAGGCCACACAAATAATGTCCTTTAATAACCAGTGATTCATGTAAATTGGCCACTCTGAATGATTTCACAATAATTAAATCAGTATCTAAGGGGTTAATGAGTTAATACCGCTATATGTCACCACTCAGGAATAACAGGACCTAAATACCCTAGCAGATAAGAGTGAACGATTAGTGATTGGTGAATGCCACCCACTCAAAAATAACAGAACCTAAATACCCTAGCAGGTAAAGAGTTAACGAGTAATGATTGGTGAATGCCCCCACTCAAAAATAACAGAACCTAAATACCCTAACAGGTAAAGATTTAACGAGTAATGATTGGTGAATGTCACCCAAATACCCTCGCAGGTAAAGAGTTACCGGTAACGAGTAATGATTGGTCACCAACTCAGGAATGGCAGACCCTAAATACTCCAGCAGGCAACGGGTTAATGTAATGAAAGCTGTCCAGCAGTGCTCTGATTTATTCCTGATAATCCTAAGACGTATGAACATCAGCTGTCATTGGAAGAGACCTCAGCACTTCTCTGACTTGTCCAAGTTGTGACCACGGTGGTCAATATAATCCCTGATTGACCTATTCATAAGCAGAGAGTTTAACAATGGACACGATATATTTAGCAGTCAAATCAGCTGGTTTCACCACATGGTTGCCTATAGACTTACGCTTACTCCATGAAATGAAAATTTCAAACGAAAAATTCAATTTGAAAAACAAGGAAAATAAAATTAGAGAGCATCTGAGATTTCTCTTTCAAGATCTCTTGTCTTGTTCTAAACTTGCCAGGACTGTTATGTAATTTCCGGGTCTGGATGACAGGCTAGGTTACTAGAAACTAGGCACATTTTCAAAAGGATGTCTCACTTTGAACCATAATTTCAACAAAAACAAATATTCTGAGAACCTCCTTTATATAAGGTCTTTGATTGGTGATCTGAAAATGTTAAAATGTATGACTTTTTCTGGTTCAACTAATCCTTTATTGATGCACAAAGTGAGGATGTTTTATTATTTACTTCCTATCCCTTATACGAGTAGTCATATCATTGTAAACTAAATTAAAGAATTAACCCTTTTTTGCAGGTCTTGGAATATTGAATGATAGATCATCTTTGGCCAGTGGCAAATTCAGAATTATGAAAATTTATTTTCGTGTAAAATGGTCACACAGAATGCCTTAAATGTAAATTTTCCTGGTTATAGGGCCATTATATTTATGAGGAAGCCATGAATCAGGATAGTTATCATTTTTTTTATCAGTATTCATGACTGTGACAATATGTGACATCATTTAGAGCTATGACCACCATCAGTGGACCCCTCAGAGTTTGACAATGTTGTGAGCATTATGTCATCATGTTGGCATGTATCATAAGGACACATTGTTTATCATTGATATATCACCAAGATAACAGGATTTAAATGAAGCTTATCAGTCAAACTTTGTAAAATGACCATCAGTGTTCAATCGTAGTGTTATCACCATTGAAGGCAAGTCCACCTCTCTTAATTAATCTCTGGACAATAATCAAGGTAGCCAGCAATATTATTTCTTTTACTGACTTACCGGTGTCCATTGAGAGCAGCAAGATGAAGTGGTGTTTCACCATTTGCATCGAGACAATTTACGTTAGGTCCTTTGAAATTCCACAAACTGTAATAATAAATTAAAATTTTAGAATTAATCTCAACAATTGAAATTGGAATCAGGAAAATGTAATGGTTCAATAATTAAAGAAGAACAAGACGATATGCATGACTAATCGGATAAACATTATTAATCATGTAAGGAAATGGAATATGAAAATATTTACAAAGTGGATTTATAAACTTAAGTAATGATTACACATCATTGACAAGTGAACACTAAATGAAAGAATTTCGTTAATTAATTTTTAAAAAGGCGACCAATAAAACAACCAAACAAGACAACAAAAATGACAATGCCACCATCCTCAAATCCTCTTCATAATCATTATTTAAATATTAATGTTGATGGATAATCTACACTAGAACCAGTCTGGCTTACAGGTCCATATGACAAGATTAACACACATAAAATCTAACCAAAACAGTGTGGTGTACAGTAAGATATACATTATCAAATTAACTCCTACAAAGTGTTCATTACAATGTTATTTTGTTACCTGGCAAAAGCACTTGTCAGAGATGTGCCCCCACCCTGCGATCGCCGAACCCTGTTAGCTAGCAGTCGTTCTATCACTGCAACATTTCCCGTTCTTGCTGCTTCTAAGAGTTCTTGCTCTTTCCCCATGGTAACTATTTATCTCTTGCAGCAAAAATTCATTGAGATATCACACATTGTTGATAAAATTACTTTACTTCCTTCTCGCCATGCTTAGACAGCGCCCCCTAGAATGTTGTCAATTGGGCTGTAAAACTATTCATGATTGGTTGATTGAAGTACAATACGTCCAATGAGCATGTATCTCACAGGATTGTCACCTTTTGTGACGTCACGAGTTGGCTAAATATAGTTCGCTGATGTAAACAAGGCCAGCTGATATTCATTGTGAAATGTGGAAAAGAGAGGTTGTGTTTGCTTAGATCACCAATCAAGATGACAAAACCACTGACTGTGGTAAGTAGTTGAAACAATAGCTGTTGATTACTCGTTGTGTTAAGGTTACAAGTCGTTAGCGGATCGTCTTGTTGGCTCTGTCCTTCACAAGTTTCAGTCAGGCTCACTTCATGATGTTGTTTACATCGAGATTTTCTGTCTGGGGTTTTGCCAACGCATAGAAAAGGCGCCTAAATCTTCCTCTAAAATATACTAGAATTAGATCATTCTTATATGGATGACATATACAGATCTTAGACATCAATTTAGTGTTAGAATCGCGTTTACTCTTTGTGTAACGTGTTTACTGTTAGATCTACGTTCAAACAAAGACACCCACGAAGAATGTGCCAAGAAAATGGCGCTCGCAAATCTCATCAGTCAGGCGTCATTGTTTTCAGTTAAAAAGACTTTAATTCGTTATATTTGCTCACCAATGCATTCGAAAGGATGTTACACCATTTCGTTGCAAAACTAAAGAGCAGTTATTGCTTTGTGAACTGGCAAGCCCACGTGACAAATTGACCCATATTTTGGAAACTGTCTTTTGAGATTATTTGACGCGTAGTTGATCAACAATGTTCGTTAATCACGTTATTCGTGCTGTTTTAGGTCAAATAAATAACAAAGCGTGTCTTTTTCTTCAAATATTCAATCGTGAATACTCAATCCTGTCAATTAAACCCGACTCTCATTTCCGATAATGAGCTCAATATATTATGCTGATTTGGAACAGAATACGGTCAAGAAGAGAGTGATTCCGGTTGGTGGAACTGTTCTGATTTCAAAAGAATATTTTTACTGGAGAGAAATCAATGTGGAAAAAACATTAAATAATCAAACGAAATTCAGGGAATAGTGTTGAAATGATTTTTATGATTTGATAAAGTCACATGTCATATATTCATAATTCATATGAATTTATAAAATATTTTTTCACTTTCTTTTCTTTATATCATTTCAGTTAATCTTCTGTAATGAAACTAATTTGTTCTTATTTAATTTTACAAAATAGGAAACTCAACGGAAATATTTGTTACAGAATAAAACTCAAATCAAACAAGAAATAGTATTAAAAAATATAAAAATTCAAACATACAAATCCAGTAACAGTATAACCTTGTTAAACAGTGGCAACCTGAATAACCATGATGTGTGTTTGAAAAACAATATTCAGAGTTTGTGACAACGTAATGAGAGATGGAAGTTAGGTTCAGTCAAATCATGCACCCCAGGTTGTGCGGTCTCATTATAGTGACTGCCTGTCGCAGCCAGTGAAGTGAAAAGTTCATGGATTGTACATGATATTCAAAATTGAAAAAAACTTCTCCCCTGTTGTTTATTTCAGTCATGAGTCACAAATGTACATTTCATTTCAGATAGAATATGTATGATAACTATGTCTGATTTTGTCATAGATTTAAGATAGTCAAATGACAGTCATTATCAATAGAATTTATGATAATTCAACCATATTTATTATTTACATATTTCTTTTTGATATGTCGTCATTTTTTAAAATCCCAAATATGTACGTTTGGTAATACCTTTTTTAAGTTCACCCAAGTAAACAAAATTGACATGCTTTTAATAAATTTGAAAACAATGATAATTCTGGTACTACTAATCTAAAGTAAATAACAATCTCAAGTCAATAGAAAGATTCAATATCTGATATTCAACCTAGTAAAAAGTATGTCATTGCAAGGTCAGATCTATATTTGACCTAGAAAGTAGGTCAAGCCCACTCACACCTCCACGTGGTTACTCTGTTACATGGGATTCCACTGTTCAAACCCCCGCATAAACAATCTGCGTCATACCAGTATATTGTTAAAAGACAGCTCACATGACTTCTGACAAAGCTGTCACATGACTGCACTAAAACCTCTGGACTTTGTACCCTGTGTGGTTCCCCGAATTTCTTTATCCTTCAGCTGTGTACTACATTGAACTTTTAACTTTAAGCTGTCATATTTATTTGAAGTCATTAAGGTCTAATTTAATTTTGTTTTTTTGATTGGAAAAAAATTTCTTGTTTGAAATTTTTTAATTTGTTTTAATTAGATAAAATATGATTTAATAATTTTGTAAATATTACTTTTATATCTTATTGACTTATGTGATATTTTAATTTCAAGTTTTGTTGATTATGTTAGAATGTACATATTCTATGCAGTTGATATTGAGATAAGTTATACTTTTTGTAGTATTAAAATATATATATTTTTCAAATTATTAAGGCCTAACATTGAAACAGAATAACCACACTAAATATGCCAGTCCAGACAAAACTGACCAATATTTAGACTGCTGGATAAAATTGAAAACAAATCTTAAAACTATTTATATTGCCACTTTCGCAAGTTGATATTTCTTATGAACTCAAAGATAAATAGGGGTGAAGAATTGTGACAAAGAACTCTTCTGGCAAAATTATTACAATCCCCCTTCTGACAGAAACTGCCGCAAGCATTACTTAGAGTAGAATGTAAGCTATACAACATTATTCTGTTGGATATAATGTTTTTGGTTTGGAAAGTTTTATTTATTCTTTATTTATATCAGAGTTAAAAAAATTCATATTTTATAAAAGCCGATTTAATAAGTCACTGTTAATTGGCATATTAATATATATACTTAAAAAAGAAATAATATGTTTACAGTATGTTACATTCCTCTCTTATTAATAGAAATACTACCCTGGTAAATGTTTTTGATATAAATAGTATATTTATTGAAATGCATAAATGACTATTAAGAATATCATTAATAATCACCATTTTAAATGATAATTGTATTTAATTTTGATTTTAATAAAGGTGATAAAATATATAGAGGATATCTATCTCTTCTTGACTAATACCATGTTTATCTCATCGAGTGGGGTAGAAATGTTATATTTTCACGAGTGGCACAGCTATAGGAAGTTAGGAACAGCCCGTCACCACAGTAACACTGTGATGTCATAAGCCAATTCGCTGTGTCAGACCATTGTTTTATTACATCAAATTATATCAGTCACTGGTCGCAGTGAAATAGCTTGATAGACAGTTTATAGTATATAGACACACATGTAAACTATAACAGTTTTTATAAATCTTATAGATGTTTTAAGAAACTAATATATAGAGATTATTACCCGAGGAAGTGTGTCATATGAACTTTACAAAACGAGTGTGAAAAATTGTATTGCCCGAGCGTGATAATTGCTTGCTTGTGGCTATAATATTTCCGTTATTCCTTAAGAAACATTACCTGTGAGACTATCATTCCCCTATCATTTAACTAGCACTTACTGTAATTGATAAAGATAAGAAATGTTTCAACAATGGCCAAGTTGACTAATTAATCACTCCAGTGTTATTAAGATGACAGACTGTTCCCATAATGACTGTAAGCCCACTGAAGACTGCCCTAAGGGCATATATATGTATGTATATATATATATGTATATATCCTAAGGCAGTGTGTATATATATATGTACATATCCTAAGGCAGTATCTATGTATAGCATGGGGAGGTGACCAGGAGGGCATACATTAACCTGCTATAGTCACCTGCTATGTTTTATTATTACAAGGCTGTATCTAGTTAACCATGTTATACCTTGGCCCTATGTTTATTATTACTAAACATGTGTGCAATGTGTCTCTTACTTCTGAATACAGCCTGATCACATCAATTATGAATACCTTGTCAGAAATTATAATATGATGATATTTTATGAATATATATTATATTTCAGGTTAATAAGGTTTACAATGTTTTTTTAAAACTCCTTTCATTAAAAGATTTCTCAAACGTGAGTGTTTTATCAGTGTGTGAGATAAACTTGAAAAGCAGCCAGCCAAAAAGTGTCATGTCAATTTAAATTGCAAAATTTAAAGAAAATCCTCAAGAAGTTACCAGCCCAGACCAAAAGTTACCAGGTTCCGGGCTGAGGGACTGGCCTTATCTCATACCTTGGTTTTATTGAGAGTGTTTTGAAGTAAATGTTATTTTTAGCTATTCATATTTCTTGTCAATTATTTACACATTGTGGATGGGGGGTTACAGTTAAATCTCCTCCCCCCTCCCAGATCTCCTAATTTATCTAAGTAAAGTATGGTCAATGTGATAGGTCCTAAACAGAAATATTTACAGTAATTTATTTCTTTTCTCTTTGCAGCTCAAAAGCGTTGGACCAAAGCTTGTTCCTTTCTTCAAAACAGTCGCCATATTTTTTGTGCTGTTTGGCGAAGAAGAAAGATCTTCTTCCATTTTCTTCTGCATTGTAAAATGTCTGCCGATCATCTCCCTCATCCTCTTCGTGTTGCTGCACGGGATGAACCTGTCAGAGTACTACCGCTACTCCAGACGCATACTCATTGGTCTAGTACTCTCCTGTCTTGGAGATGCATTCCTCGTGTGGAAGAAGACATATTTTGAAGTTGGCATCCTCTTCTTCGCATTGGCCCAGCTCCAGTATGCACGTGCGTTCGGGTGGCGGCCATTTAACCCGTACGCTGGAACAGTATTTGCAGTTCTGGCTGGACTGATATTCTCCCACCTACAGCCAGCACTGGACGGACTAATGATGTACATGGTGGGCTTGTATCTCGTCCTCATCAGCATTATGGGATGGCGGGCGGTTGCCAGGGTTCGATTCTTCGACGATCTTTGGACGTGGACCAAGCTGAGTAGCTGCGCTGGCGCCCTTTGCTTCCTGACCTCTGACCTTGTGATTGCTGTGGACAAGTTTGTATGCCCAGTGCCGTTTGCGCACCCGATCATCATGGTAACGTACTATGCAGCCCAGTTCGGGATTTCTCTCTCGGTTGTGGACAGCCCCCTGGAAGAGCTCATGAACGTGGACTAGAAGTTGCAGAGGAGTTATGGAGGACTGATTTGACTTGAGGTCTATTTTACCAAATATGAGATATTTTGTGTTGGGCGATTATGAGAATTGACTTGTGCAATTGGGAATTGAAGAGAATGTACAGAAATGGCTGTGGAAGCTGATGTCTGTGAGAGAGTGAGAAGCATCAAGGTTGATGCCTTGACATCTTTCCATTGTGGAGGATGCTTTTTCCAATTATCATTAAATACTTACTCAGATACTTTCACTCATTAGAGTTACAAAACAAATCATCCTCAAACTGGGAAGACATGGGTGCTTTCTTCCATTCCTCAAAGTTTTATTAACCAATTTATTTTATTTTACCTTAAAGCATCAACATCGACCTTCTCACAACATTACTCCCGAGTGTGTCAATTCGTTTTAGCGGATATGTGCACATAGTTTGGAACTGTTATCACAGTTTGTTTGTGGGACACAATTCATGGTTTGGGTGGGTGGTGGTGAGGAAACTGGGTTGTCAACCTCTGCAGTTTTGCACCAGGTGCATTTAGGACACCAATATCACATTCTAGTCAGACTTTAGTCAGTTGCCTAGAAGAAGTTTGATGTCTTGTAGTTATCTCCATGTATCAATTGCCAGACCAGGTAGAGATCTAAATCGCCATGTAGAATTCAGTATCAACTATCATATTCAAATCTACCCTGTTCCGAAGAATACAAATTGCAAAATATTGCATCTACCAGGGCCGTGTTCAAGAGAGGTTTCAAAGTTATCGCTCAATTAGCGATTACTTTGAAACCTCTCTTGAACGCGGTTGCTCAATGTAGCGCTATGTAGCAAAGCAAGCAAACTTTGAGGTTTTGCACCGTGTCGTTCAGGAGTGAATTAGCGCTACATTGAGCGCTACATTGAGCAATCAATGAGCGATTATAAGTGCTCGCTGTTATTGAACGGGGCCCTGGATTCATCGGAACATGGAGTAATTTAATCAGACTGTATCAAGTAGACAAATACATGGCTTCCAATCTTCCTTTTAGCGTATCAATGTTTTCTTTCAATGGTGGATCCAGCAATTGGGGTGTTCAGATTGTTCAAATTCTTTTGAAAATTTTTACCTGTAAATGTCCGAAACCCAGCCCCCGAGAGAAACATGATGCACAATAAAGATTAACCCTTTACCAGCCATCAGTGCAGTACTATTACAGGGGATGCCGGATCTTACCCTGGCTCATTCAAGATAATTCCGATTGTTAATGAGTAATGATTTCTGAAAGTTTGCCACGCAAGAATGTTCACACAATGGAACTAAATCAGGAGGAAAATGGTGGACACATATTGACATCAGCTGTTGAGTTGATAAGTGCCATTCTGAAGGGTCAATTTTTAGAAATCAACTCATTAGCCAAGGGAAGTATACAGCATTTGCCACTGGCTAAAGTTTGGCTATTCAAGAATATCCCAGGGTCTCGTTCCACAGAGCATTTGTAGAGTAACAATCATTTGTGTCCCATCTTAAGCAAATGGTACAATTAATAGTAGTGATACCATCAATTGTAAGTGTTTTGAGGAACAGCGCCCAAAACCATAAATATAGGGTTTACATGTTATGTTTAATATATATTGATAATGGATTTGCAATGCTTCCAACAAAGCTGCTCAGCGACTCTCGTTGTGTCATAGGGACATTTCAGTAGAGTTCACTGACGTGCATATTCTTTATTGAAGAGGTTCATTTAGCATATGACATATATTTATAATAATTGTTGCTCTTCACAGTTCTAACATCAACAGTTCATCAGCTGTGAAAACAAATAGCATCATTTTAAATAAATGCAAGGTTTCATATTTGTAAATGTTAGATCACTAAACATCTAGTTCTCTATTTATTATTGCCTTCTAATTAAATCAATATCTGGTGCTGTAAATTGGTATAATTGAAAACAAATTTCAATATTCCAATACTAGAGATACAATTAAGCCAAAATTTAAGCAATCAGTTGTTATTGAGGAGATGCCATGTCCCTATTTTCATAAGCCTTTTAAAACAGAATTCTGATGTCAAGCATTTAACTTCAAAATGTTTACGGCACTGTACGTGTGAATATAGATACTGTGTCCTTAACTTGGGGATGGTTGCATGAACCAATTTTAACACCAAGAACTGTTTGGTTATTTGTCAACCCAAACAAATGAGTTCTACAGCACTTACAATCAAATATCTCTGTCACTTCACGTTAAATTAAAATGTAGCAGTTCATGTATGAAATGGGCTTGCAAATAGGTAAGAATTGAGTTTAACATGCTCAATGCTATAGAAAACAACAACAAAAGTTACCAGTCTGGCCCACCAGTTCCAGGTCAAACAGGCTCATTTCATACACTGAGTAAGATATACTGTATTTCCTCTAATAGATGCACGTTCAACAATTAACGGAAACATTAACCAACTAGCACAAAGTAACCTTAGACTAAGGGTGCTCATAGCTAAGTTCACCTAAGGGTAAAGGGGCTTTTTGAAAGCGGGCCCAGGGCACTTAACTCTTGAAGTGTTTTTCCTTCCCCCCCCCCCCCCCCCCCTCCCCCCCCTTATTAGAGGAAATACAGTATATTGGTATGTACGGGGAGAGTCTCTGTGGAGTCACTAGACTCTGTCACACATTTACACACCAGATAGTATTGTTTAACTATAGTTATTGACTTCTTTGATTGGCTCTATTTTTGAAGGTGAGTGATGAAGAAAGAAGACCATTTTATGGACATACAACTTCTTTATTCTTAGAAGACGGCATTACGCCATAGATATAATATTGTCACTTTCCTTATTGTCATATTTCACTTGCTTGAAGATATTAGAATCTATGACAAAGCGTCACCTCCAAAGAAGTTGTATATTCATAAAATTCTCTCCATTCTTCAATTGTTATTGATTTAGATAATTTGTACATATAATTAGTTCCATATTTTCTTGTTAGTGCTAGACCTAGTGGTTGGTGTGGTTGTACTAAATGCATGGGTGAATGGGTTCGTTTTGGGATGTTGCAAAATTGTGTTTTGTTTATCTTATGTGATGTTTCATGAATATGATTTATTTATTATGTGCTGTTTCTCAAAAACAATAAGCAGCTTAGTAAGTCATGAAGGAAATGTTTTCTTGTCATATAATATCTTTTTGCTATTTGGCATATGCACCTATTCAACTCCATAAACCAAGCATTTCTTGATTCTGTTTCTGCTTTCTCAATAACTTTCCCACTGCCGAAGGTCACTTAAGTTGCCAAGCATATTCATATTTTAGGGTACAAGTAGAGAAGAGGGAAGAAAATGAACTTATCATCCAAAACCATAGGCAGATCTCGAAGGGGGGTTAACCTATTGAAAGGGGACCTTTTGGGTCCATCAAATTTTCTTGCAAATATTTTCAAAAACTCCTGAACCACTCATCTGGATCCGCCACTGAAAATATGTTCCTGGGAGGTATCGTTTTGACAGTAGATTTTGCACCGTATGCCATCTTACACTTACAGTGTGTTTAACCTTGTCTGGCAAGATGAGTTGCTATCATTTCTCCTTCTCTGCAATTTTAACTCTGTACTTCCTCCATGTAATTTTAGCTTTATTAACTTGATCTTCCAAACCATCTTGTCAACTTCCGAACGACCCCTGGAACAGTTGTTGGAATTGTTTCCTTCCTATCATCACTCAGTTCCCTGATGAACAGCAGGTCAATTAGTTTGCAAATAAATAATTATCATAATGCAAAAAACCCTAAACTTGCAGAAGAGAATGCCCCTAAATATTGCCACTGTGAAAAACATCTTCGTCATCTTCTCTTGCTCAGCTGAATTGTTAAGCACAAACCATTCTGAATGACCAGTTTACAGGAAGCACGTAGGTTGATCCAGGAATTTGGAAAGGGAGGGGAGAATTGTTCACTCAGGGGTGCATCCAACATGCAAATTTTTACGCGGGGTGGGGAGGGAAGAGGGGTTGATTTGTAGGGCTAGTAAGCTTTTCGGAGGGCTCGTAATCACAGGCCTCACAGACAGCAAAGGTTCAACAGTTATTTTGTACACTACTTCAAAAAGATCAATTTTGTTTGGGTCACTATAAGTTAATAATAAGTTAGAAATTGCCTTCGACCAGTCCAAGGGTAATGTGAATTGAACTGCAGCATGAGTTTTGGCCGTCGACCAAGACGATGGTTGTTTATCAAACAATGTGACCTTGTTAAATGTGCTCAGGATAATATTATATTTCTCCTACTCAGTTTATTATAACCATACACCATACCTTTATGATCCATATATTATCAATATCAAGCTCAATCTCTTTTTACACCAGATAATTAATAAGTAGCAACCATTTGTGATGTTTGTCACTCATGATTTGAAAAAAAATAATAAAACCATTTCATTGTATTAGGAAATTATTAGTTTGTAGCATTTAATTAAAATATATTTGAGCCAGTTATTTATTGAATGGCTCAGAAGTTTAGTTGTTATCATCCGTGAAGGTCAACCATATATTACGGACAACTAACTTTATGAATGGGACCATAATTGTTTTGTTTTTAATAGTGCTGACAGTCTTTCAAGTGCAAATAAATGTTATAGGTTGTAGTTGGATGATGTTACTCATTATCTAACCTGTATTGTAAATGATATTCACTTTTCTTCAAATATTCACAGAATAATATATAATTAATTTTGAATTTTGCCTATTCATACAGATATATTCATTCAAGTATTTTTCAGCTATTAATACTTGAATTTTTTTGCAGCAATATTTATCATAAATTATCTCCCTTTCTTCACCATTTTCCTTCAAGCCTTTGATAAAAAGGTGTAACTTAGTGACATCTGTTCTTGTGTATTTTCTTGTGATATATTCGGATATATTAACCACTATATTTGTTCTAGTCTTGTTTTTGAACATTCTACTTGCCATCATGCGGTAGTACATGCATATATATTATGTAGACTTTCTCTGAACTCAAAGCCAACACTACAGCACAGTAGCAAACTCCAATTTACAAACCTTGTACTCAGAAAATGTGTTCTCAGCTTAATGCATAGTGTTGTTTTGTTTTACAGAAAGCTTTTATTTGATTATTTTGTGCAACTTCAATGCAATTGTTGTCACCGTTTTATGACACCATCAACATGAGAAATGAGTGAGATATGTGTGAACCAGTTTTCTCCAATAAAGTGTTAAAATCACATCTCTGACTTCCTGTTTTCAATGGAATTGATCAAACATATCTTTGACCTGATTTTACCTACAAGGTGAGGTCAGTTGGGGTTTAACACCACTCTCAAGAGTATTTCACTTATATTATGGCAACTAGTAAGTGTATTGCAGGGAGAAAGCCTGCAACACCTATGTGGGTATTTGGTACAAGCATCGGCTGGAACTAGCGAACCTTGGGTGGTACTGCACTGAAATTCTCTGAGTGGATTCAAACCCTCAACCTGTTTATCTTGAGCTGACTGCACTGCGACAACCCAGCCGAACCACAGGGGCATGTATCAGAAACAGAATAAAGTGGTGTGAGTGATTTGTTAACTTTGTTTGTACAAAGTCGACAGGTGTCTCTAATTCTGTAATGCACCAGTATAGCCAGTCATCAAATTTGAAGTCATTGGGTGCAACATGTCATGAGATATTAAAAAGAGTTTGAAAATTGGTCAAAGGGTTGTCGTGACCTTGAAATTAAGTCATGGTTACCAAACTTGACTGTGTCTGCGCAATAGAAGGATATACAATATATAATAATTTGAAGACATTTTCAGGTTTTGAGATAAATTAATGAGATTAATGGGAGGTACAGACAGGGACACCAATGAAGAAATAGTCCCCTGTTTTGGCTTGGGGAAAAATATAACTCCTACAAGACTTAGTCTGTCAGCCAAGAAATTTTGAATTGAATTGAATTGAATTGAAGGGGTTATTTTTTGGAAACAAGACCATTCTCTACTAAAAAAAAACAACAACAAGCTTTAATCAAGGAATTAGATGGATGTACGTCTTTGCCGAATTGTTCAGATTGATCAAAGGGGAGATAATTTGTCTGCTGCTGAATCCAAATCATCTCCCTTAGACCACCTCAATGATACTGTATAATTTGTTATTTTGTTGCTTGAGCAGAGTTAAAGACAATTTTGTTATGTTTTTCCTTTATAAACCTTACAGCCATTTAAATCAAATATATACTCGACATTAATTAACATATATTTTCTCATTTACAAGCTCATTTTTCACACTATCAGTGTAAGACAAAAGCTTGAATGATAAAAGATTGTAAATTGGATATTTTAATAAACACAACTATTCTCTTTATCACATCTTTATTACAATATATACATACTTCATTAGTGAAATACATAAACTGTTTCATATACTGACAACTGAAAACAATGTTTGGCCCCAGAGCGACTTGTTGCCTCCATACTCGGTTGGCAAGACCATGTTACATTTTGTTTGTATTTCAAAGAAAACTTTATTCAATGTGATTTAATAAGATTGAGATACATCAACATTTCTGATTTAAAAGCAATTCTATACAACAAAAACTACCGGTATGTATATCCAAAAATAAATCATATTTCTAGTTAAGTTCACAATATTATGTATGTAACAATGAATGAACTGGTTGTATGCTGTGAAAATAATTCTCATGTTTGATTGTGAATTGACAATAACATTTTAAAATGTTTTTCTCGAACCATATATGAAACACATCATAACTAATTTATCGTGTATTAAGTAAAGACAGTAGATTACGCAATACAACAAGTACAGGAAATGATACGAAGGTGGTACATTGTTTGCACTGGTGTGTGCTCATTAGACCTTTATTCTGTATCAGTGTTAGCACTCAAACAGGAGTCCTGTGATCAACCTTGACCAGTAATGTATCTAGAGAACAATTATTGTCAAAGAGTTTTCTCTTCACTAAAATATCAGTCTCTTAGAGACTCTTTTGCATCAAAGCTCGCATCTTCACAACGTCACGGGCGTAACGAGAAGATTTTCAAATCATCTCCCTCCGCCCTTGACCTCACGGCCCGCTTTTTCTGCGCTAAGATTTTAGCGTACTGCAGGCTAATCCGATAGGCCAATCAGAAGAAAGCTTGCAATATGAACTTCTATATTTAGACTGGAAAACCCCTTTTCTAATTCGTCCAAATTCTCCGCTTATTTTGGGTCGCAAACTGTAGCACACTTTTTGACAGTATTTTGATCAGTCCCGGACTTGTATAAACTTTCAATTGATGCAATAAAATAATTACAATTCGCTTTCATAAACCTGTAATCGATAATCAAAACGTCGAAGCGGACAGCTTCAAAAGCCATAAAGTTGGCACATGGAGTGGACCCACTGTTACGATGTTACTGTTTGATAACTGCCAAACTGGATATATTCATAAATTTCGCGTATGATTTTGCGCATGTTATCAGGTATCGTTTGTTAATTTCACAACATTGCAGCTGGAAGTACGTTGAGTGATTCAATTAAGTTGGTTGTCATAGTTTTTAAAAAGTCATATAAGCTATAAAAAAAATAACTAGCACATGTTATTCACTCCGAAATCGAACAAATCAAGTGTTGAGTTTGAATGAAACTAATCTTTTTTTACAAAATACAAAATAACGCGTGTGGCATCATGGTATTTCGATTTAACAATCTCAATTATTTAATACTGAACTACATACCGAAAATATAGGTTGTATAACGTTTTTAAAAACTGTGATTTGATTTCTTGCTTGATAAACTGTGCCTATAACTCTTAATAACTCTTATTTAAAAATGTTACAATTAGCACGTTATACTAATTGAAATATTCTTATTCAATGCGACGATTTGTATTCAAATCTTTTAACTTTGTTTGAACGTGGGTATTTCTCATTTGCATATGAACTACATATGTCTCCGTTATAAACTTAACAATCAACTAATAACACTTCCTGGCTCGCATTTGGTCTTCTTATTTAATAAGCATGTTTATGATGATATATGTTCATGTATTTAAGTACTAAACGACGAGTATTGCAATTTACAAGAAGAAACGTTTACCCAACGTATGTTTCTAAAAATAACAATTTTAGAATTATCGCTTCTGCAGTACCGAATGTAAACGGTGATTTCATTGGCTGTATGTAAGCAGCTGGTAAGGGGCATAACTCGTGATCACAATAGATGTCGCTGCTTCGTTACACTGTTATCTGGGCTGTTGAGGGCAAGGTAAAAAATGCATAGAATTTATTTCTATACGTTTTCACCTTGCCGTGGGAAGATGCAAAGCTCGTAGCTCAACTCAAATGAATAGATTCTGGTTTAACATGCCATGATGTAGCTCTGCTTTCGGAACAACTGAGAGTGTCCGTTTGAACTTGCAAACTATGGAAAATGAAATTCACCTCAGTATTGCAATCAAACTTATTTTTTATCAGTTCCCTAAAGTAAACAAGGTCACAAATCCCCATATAGGATTCAAACACAACATTTTGATCCAAATCAAACATGCTGTCAACTTCACTTTTACCCCTGACATAATCTTGTTGAAAAGTTCTAGTCAGGGACAAGCCCAAGCTGAAGCACCAGGCAGACCTGTAATGCAGATATTCCCATCACCATGCTATGGACCTCTCAGGGCTGGAAGAGTATTTTCTTTGTCTTGGACGACTGGATAAGACCCTGGCTCTTCAGTTTGCGGACGGCTTCACGGAGGTGACGGGGCTGAAGGGGACCGGTGTCATTCCATTGCTCCATTACATCCAGCGCTGAAACAGTTCACCAGATAATGTTTGAAAAATGTTGGCCTACTATTTGAATGACGTACCACTAAGTACTGAAGTTGCAACAAATGTAATGGCATGATCTTAATCATGTCCATCCCGCCCCATCCAAAATGCTCCTTCATTTTAACACTACCACAATAAGTCGGGCGATTCATTTTGAAAATGCTCACTGAGGCTAGACAGCTACTCCACCGAGTCTCGTTGGCGAGTTGGCGAGCTAAATACATTGTGTTTAGTCCTAATGCAGAATATTTACCATCCCAAAACACACGAGCATGATAACTTCTTTATCATACAATGTCTTTCTTCATTCTTTTTGCGCAAAACAGCATGACAACATTAATTTCAAAGTTAAACTTTACTGTAACTACGCGCATTGATATATGCAAATGAACTGCGTGCTATTCTCACAGTAAAATGACACAAAATAATGCCTCCTAAATTATGCTTTCAATGAAAATAATTGTTATTTTTGGCATGATCTTAATTTTCAATGTTTTAATACGTTTTAAATTACTTTTTTCAAATGAAAAATATTTCAGGTGAGGACAGCGAATTCGAACTCGCGTCCTTTCATGTAATCATGAGTGTAAGGGATTCCATCTTGAAGGGGCAAGAGTTGCTTCCCTTCCCCCCGGTTGCAAATGGCGACTCACACATCACACAGAGAGCTAAACTGAATGTTAGGCTGCGAAATTCTAAAACCCCCTTTACAAAAGTCACATTATGGAACAGTGAAGATTGGCGTTCGATAAATGCATATGTGACTCAAACTGCCTTTGTTACCTGTGAGTATTTATAAAGTGTTTACTCCGTAGTTTTCAACTCGCGATGAACATGTTTTTGCACTGCTTGATCATCATAAATTGTTTCCGTAATATGCATTGCACTATGTTTGGTCTGTCAGTTCTCAAATTAATTCAGATCTATATGAAATGAAGTATGTATATTTACACGAAGCTATTACGCTATTACAACTGTTAGAGTTATTACAGGCGTTCGAAATTTTGATGCTTGTGACGTCATTTTCAAAAGAAGTTCCGTCACTTGACCTCTGTAATTTGCATCTTTATCCTTATATGACCCCAAACGGATACCGAAAATATCTGTTGCCTTTATCCTGCCGAGAACACCATCCATTGTATGATAAATGAATTTATGAGGTGTATTACATCGCCAAAAAGACATGTTTATGTAATAATTGTGTAATTGTCATCTGCGGAATTAACTAGGTGGATATCTAAACATTCGATATATGGGAAATTTAAGTCGGTTTATTAGGATTTCTTTGTGAAATTAACAATCAAAATGTTGCGAAATTACGTTAAATTATGACTATCGCCGATAATGAGATTCCTCCAGATATGTCACAGAAGTCATTCCTTCAGGGGACACACCCTGCAGACTTTCATTCTGGTCGCCGGGGTTAAATAAGGCGGGTTTTTTTAAAAGCTGTATATAAGTAATTTACGGATCGATTTCAGAAATTTAAAATTGAGCAATTTTCAAATTAACATCCCAGTTTAATGAATCCGATTTGGACCATATGTCATTGCATCTATCCTTTAAGCGAAAATAACAAGTTTATGCTCAATCAGTTCAGGATAACAAAAATACAACCATTCAAAGTCCTTGCCATGATTGAAAACCGGACAATGGACCTTGGCTTGCTGCAGCTATTAAGTAGGACGTAATTTTAGAAACTTTGATAAAGTAGATTTGAAGACAGATTTGCTTCTACAGCGTTTGATAGGTAATATAACGAGTTCATACATGAGATTGAGCCATAATTGTCGGCTACTACACGTGAAACCTTGGTTTTCATTGTAACATATATATATTTGATATTTTAAGCATTTGGGGGTGAATATGAAAGTCGAGTAAGAAGATATAACCTAAACCAGCACCTATTGTAATATGGTACATTTTAGAACCAAATAAAATATCATGCAAAACTGACCGTGCATCTTTAAGGATGTAAAAGGATGTTCTTAATTTCTTCTAAATATCAAATATTGTCTCTTTCACAACATTATGAAGCTGGTTTGCAAAGAACATCAGCTGATTAAGCCTGAAGAAATGAGACGAGTTGGGGTTTAATGCTGCTTTCAAGAGTATTTCACTTATATCAAGGCTGCTAGTAATATTGTAGGGAAAAAGCCTGCAACGCCATAGTGGCTATGCATTGTGGTGAAACCAGCATCTACTGGAACTAGCGAACCATGGGTGTTACTACGCTGAAATTCAGTGTAGCATTACGTCTGAAGACTAGTCTAACCAAAAATGTATTTTTCACAATCTATAAACCAAGTAATGTCGTCTTGAAAAAAGTACAAGAATCTACTATTGCAGATAGTGGAATCTAACAATGTTACATTTGTTCTATATCTAAATGGCATGTATTTGTAACATCTTTGAGAGGCATTTTAGAAGTTGTAGAGATGAAGAAAACCAAGATATATGGATAGTCAACTTCTTTATTGCAATGAATGCGACGTTTCGGTGTAGATACTAACACCGTTATCAAGCAAGTGATACATGAATATGGTAGGAGGAGAATTTATATAGTATAGTGAGTATGTACAATTAACAAGTTGTTGTACACTGGATTCCCAATTATATATTGAGGGGATAAGAAGATTAGGTTGATGTACAGGGGATTGGTTGTATAAAAACACTTAAGTTGTATCAAAATTAACAAATCACGAACAAAAAGTTATAAGGTTACAGGCTTTAAGCAGCTTTAATGTTATACCACACAAAACTTACTGAATTCTGTCTTATTAGGCAACTACATTTACTGAACTTCATAACAGTACACAAAGAAGACAATTTATTGAAACTATGACATGCAGCATGATGCTATGTGCCACATTTGGATGTTGCTAACCTGATTCTACTACTTCTCCCACAAACACTTTGGCTATCCCGGACATGGCAATCACAACATTCTGAGGAACTGAGGATCCTGTGATGGACTGCATCAACTGTAACATTAAAACATTATCAGATCATGAAATGTGTCATTTTCAACTGGCATGATATAATCGACTATAGAACATTGTGTGAAACGCATAATCTCAGGGCTTGAAATTAACACTAGTCCGGTAGCCCATGACTAGTGAAAAAGAAGCTGGGCTAGTAGAGTGTAAAAACTAGTAGTCTGAAGTACTATTTAAAATTTGTGGTGAAATGATCATGAAGATGTATTTGGCTAGCTTGGATAAGTCAGGACTAGTACTTTTAGAAATGCACTAGTCCAAATGGCTACTGCATTGAAAAGGTTAATTTTGACCCCTGTAATTGTGTCATCAACATTAAGACATTACCCTTTTCACTGCTGCTCTTGGGAAAGCAGATCTTCTGTATGTTTCATAACGATTCAGTTGTTCCTCAGAGAAGTTGGACACAAGAACTCTGGTAAAAAAAGAAGAATTACAATCAAAGAAGTAAATCAATTGTCAGTATAGATTACAACTCTCTATATTGGTCACTGTGACTTTATCAATTGTCAGTATAGATTACAGCTCTCTGTATTGGTCGCTGTGACTTTATCAATTTTATAGAGTCTATTAATGATGATGTTGTGCTGGTTGGGGAATAGTTAGGTTGAGATACTCTAAATAGTAGGGGCGACTATTGACCCACAAGGACTATTGCGATATCGATAGACTATTATGACTTACTATTGCAAAGGCGATAGTCTATTGTGATCTACTATTGCAATAACTATTTATTGATAAACAAAAAAGAACAAATTCTAAAATAAAGTGTTTTATTGTCTTTACTTTGAACTTTCTTCTTCCACAGAGACAGAATTTAGTGCAAAAGCAACAAGAATGATAACTCTTACATCTTCCTTTTCTTATTTTGAGCTGTCTGTGATCTGTTTGAAGTGTTCCAGTATTTTTCTAAACTTAAAGTCGCATTTGTGTGCAAATTTACTTTTAGGTTCATGTAAACAACTGGATCAAATAAACTATTGAAACTATTGATAGTTAGCCATGCTATCGATGCTATTGTTCATTTTTTAAAGTTACTATCGATAAAGTAATATTGAGACCGTTACTAATGCGATAAATCGTTTATTCGATCTATTGTTACACCCAAACTAACTAGAACACAATATGGTCAGCTCATTGAATTAGATAGACGACGTAATGCATGTTTGGTAAAGCGCCAGAAGGGCATTTCAGTCGTATGTTTTGAAACACATTTTTACATGTTCGAGGCGTTCAGCTGTTACGATTGATTACATGTTGGGATTCATCACTCATTAAGGTATGCAATGACTTCATAGTCATTCACAACAATTGACCCCAAAGTTTGTGATTTTGGAAATCGATGTGATGTTCCTAGCAACAGACCATATCGTTGCGGGATATTTTATTATACTTGTAAAATATTTCTCATGTTATATCTATATCAATGAAAGTGTAGACTTAAATTATTAAAATTAACATAGAATATTGAAGTAGAAATACTTAATGCATTGATCCTGATAATAATTAGATGACTGTATTCCCCTATTTCTATATTTTAAAGAGTATTCATAAAATTTAGATAATTCTGTCTACTGACTGCATTTTTAGCCTTTCCTCCTCTTGCTTTTCTTTCTTCATTTTATTATGAGCATGTTCATCTTCATGTTCAAGCTTCTTCTTTTTTTCAGGAGTTGAGTCTGATGACAGTCTTCCATCTGAATTTTTACCATCTTTTTCAGGTGTCTCCCCGGAAGATTTTACAGGCGAATCGTCTGCTGTGTTGTCCTCATGTCCTCTTTTCACCGGAGAAACAACTTCCCTGTCCTCCATTTTACTGGGACTTATTATATCCATTGTGAACTTTATCAAAGTGTTTCTAAAATTAACGTTTATTTACTGCGTGTTATACAAATCCTTAAATGTTCATGTTGTTTTTACAATCTTGTTTCTAAATTCGGAAACTGGAACCGGAAGTAACTGCATTGTGGGTATTTCATCAATAGGACTTGCCGAACAACTAACTTGAAGTTTCAAAATATACAATGAACCTCTGTCGACGATTCCTGTTAGCTGAAATATGAATTGAACATGCGCTTCAATATTTGAAATTCGTCTCTTTTATAATTGATAGAATTGTTTATTTATATATTTTAATATCTGCTACTAAACGTTATCAAATGTCTTTTGTATCAAAGCCAATTTCTCTATTGAATATAAGCGTTAAATATTCCCATAATCACAACGAATGTGAATTATTGTATTTTCCGAGCGGGAGCGAAGGTTATAGTCCTACATAAGTTTGCACACGTTTTCTAAAACTCATACGGAACATCATTCTAGGATCAGGATTTCTTATACATGGATTTTAAAAGGGGGGGGGGGGGGGGGGGGGGGGTCTAATTTGAGTGTTAGGGATCGCTTTTAGTTAGATCACTTGAACTACCTTCGAGTGGTCATTTTAATGTGAACACATTAAAATGACCGCTCAAAGGGAAATGGACTCACATGGCTTAACCGAACCATGTACATTCGTTTTAGAATTCTGGAGATTTATTTATTTGGTAACACTTTAAGAATTAACAAATATTGCACAATATATTGCAAAGGTATGCGACGTTTCGGTGTAGCTAGTTAAATCTATTTGTTATTTCTTCATATTGCCGACTTCTAAATGCCTCTTCAAGAAGTCGTTAGTAATTCACACTTATTTGCCTTTTTTTGCGAGAGTCCTTCAGTAAGCAGAACGTGCTACTGCGCCTTTAATCACCATCGCTCTGTCGTGAGGGGATGCTTGTCCCCCTGAAAGTATATTGAATTGATAAAAACTGAATTCATTTATATTCCGTTTACATGCATCGGCACAATGTAGGCCTACATACATGTTTATATTTGCCACTTCAGTAGGTTCTGCACTTGCAAACATGTAAAGTACATTTGTAAGGAGTTTGCGTGCACCTGGACCTCGACTTTCAAAGTTCTCTTAGCACTAAGATAGTCGTAAGCAAATAACAAATCGCCTGGGAAAACTCGCCACGTAGTCATGTACAGGCTTTTGTTAAATCGTGGCAATTTCATGTGAATACATTTTGAAAAAAATATTATAAGTAAGTAGGTTTTAACCTTTGATCCTTCTAAGACAATGACAACGTCCAGTTTTCTATGTTAGTACCTGAATGTTATTTATGCTTATCAGTATTTACAAATAAAAATATGAAAGACATGGATTTTTTTTACTATTTCTCATATATATGATAGAGTTCTGTAATGAGTCTGAAAAGATATTTTGGACTCATTTCACGTAGGCAAAGTTATGGCAGATACTTTCGATAGAACCGTATGGATATTTACTCACGTATATGCAAATAATGTATGCATATATTTTAATTGAATAATAGAGCAAATATCTTTCCTTGTATCCCTTGTAGAAAGCTCATGTGAGATGATATTAATTCCATGCATGTATATAGGGCCTACTAATCAAACCCGTTAGTAACTCCATTTAAAAACGATAAACCTTCATTTAAGATTTGCATCATTAGTATAAAGGCAATGGGATTCACATAATTTCAAATGATTAAAAAGGTTATTTAATATGGGGAGGGGGTATCCATCAGAGTCTGAAGAACATATAAACCAGTCCCGTTACAGGAAATACTATAATCAGCTGAGTATGGCATTGCTTATGAATACGACATACTATGGATATATTCATGCCCTACGTGTGGAGTGTTATTAAGTTTTTAGTAAAACTATAGAATTGGAAAAACCCACTAGATCTCAGTAAAATAATTATACTTGAGTTTTCATCGACAACATTTTACCAAAAATAATCGAAGAAATAGCAAAATTGTTCTCTACTCCAAATTTAGTCAAGTCTAATATTTTCCTTGTAAACAAAATGAACGAAAAGGGTAAGCAACGTCGAACCATTGCACTGCCTATCATAGGCTGATCCATGATCCATGAAGGTTGAAAGGTGGGGTTTGGGTTTACACATTGGAAAGGGAGAGGAGAGGTGTACTTACTGCTTAGTTCAGCCAGGGACACTATATAAGGTCCCTGGTTCAGCATTTAAATGAGGGCTCTACCGGATATTTTGTGTGGAAACGAAATTCGAGAGAATATTCCCGTTTACACATATTTGTTATTGACGCTTGGCTGACACACAGTGAGAATGAAATATAATAATAAAGTTAATATTTTTATGACTTTGTATTTCACAACTTGATGAAGACAAGCGCAAATTTGTTTAAAAATAAAAAGAGCTGAAGTCATTCATCGGCGCTGCGAGTGCGGAAAATCTCGCGACGGCATTTACTGTATATTTTATTTATTATTAAAAAGTTGTAAGATTAGCTACATTATAGCTTGTTTTCATTTCACGTCGTGCAAAAGATGGCGGATTTTGCCGATATGAAGGTGACTTTTAAAACTCCCTTTCAACATCTTTCCTGGTGATATCGATCTTGTGGCTCGGACTTACTCTGTTATTGTTTAATTCGTCAAACATCTCGTGGTAGGCAGGAAAGGGTAATTAAGCCACAGGGGCGTGTATCGCTTAGAGACAGCGTTTGGAAGACATATACCTATATAGACCATGTTGTATAGTAATAGGGTAGAGTCTATATAGGTATATGTCTTCCAAACGCTGTTTCTAAGCGATACACGCCCCTGTGGGGTAATTTAAGCCATATCACATTCGGTGTTCGGAAAAAAAGTATCGGTAAAAAAGTCCTAAATTTACCTAGGAAAAAAGTCCTCGAAAAAAAGTACTAAAAACTTATATTGTGTTTTTTTTTCATTCTTTTATTGGCATATACCAATGTAATAGATAATTAATCACATTCTGTGGTTCACGTCAAAGCAAAGGTTTGGCGTCTTTAAAACTAAACGACACATGTCCTAGACTTGCCCTTATCTGAACATAGTCTCATTAAAATCAGACACGTATATTGTGTAACGTAAGGCAACCAATTATGGTTTTATTCTAATGAGATCGATTTCTGACACATCATTTTGTATATGAATAGGCTACTTGTTGAATGAATGTTGTACACATTTGGCACTTTCTAATTGTCAGTAGATGAAAACAAATATGATTCAGGGCAATGAGGGCATACTATTGAACAGACCAGAATTGGCTTAAATTGTTTTCATTTGAAGAGTTTAGAACACTATGATCGCAAATGTTACTCGTCATGAGAAATATTGTATTTGCGTCTGAAAATGTGAAAATAAAGATACAAAGGTAGTTGAGCGGATAATAGTTTATTCCAGTTACAGGTGATCGGAACAGCGGATTTGGTGTTCCGAAGGACAAAGATATGGAGCCATGCATCGCGAATAAAATTTAAGAAACCATTGGCCATGAAAAATCGTAAAAAATAATAGGATGCTCTAAGATTCCATAAGCTTGTTCAACGTGCACCTTGACTAGGTCATAAGCATGTGAGTATGAATACATATTTCATATTTCCATATCGGATGCACTATCTGTGGTGGCAGTGAGGAATATTAAACTGGTCCACTAATTATCTGTAAGAAGGAACAAAATAAATGTTTGATCTATTTTTCTCTTGAGATGTGTTTGCTTCACTATTTAATCGCACTACATTTTCTTCACAGCGGCAGACCACACTTCCGGTAACGTGATTGGGGTTAGTTTTCATTTGTGTTGGAGTGACAAAATTATCGATGGTGTGAATTCCGTTGTATGAAGGATTACCCTGTTAACCGCTGAAATTTGGAGGATTAAGAACAAGCTCCTGAAGGCCCGGGTATGTTGTCAAAGTCTTAATTTCGTTGTTTAATTCGCACTTTTCAAACAATGTGTATTGTTTGGTTGTCATGTTTTTCTTCACTGCAACTGCAAAATCATTACTTTGAGTTATTTATGTATCTTTCTACATATCCTGTATTGAATGAGTCAATCAAATGCTGACTATTTTCTTAATCGTATGGTTCATGTTCATCTATGTCTTTGATTTTATATGTTATCCCTGCAGTCAGGGCTCTCAAAATTAATCTCCAGTCAAACAGCTGATCGCTTATGTCATATGTTGAAGTCATATTCACTGATATCTTTAATCCTTTTAACAATGGTTTATAAATAAGAGAAGACATCATGTATTGTGTAATGTCACATAAACAATCTAATGAATTATTATATATGCAAACCAGAATATATTTACTTTTAATCAAAAACTTTTTCTTACATGCATGTCTCCATTATCCATTTCATCTAAAGAAATGAATGTTGTCATGATTGTTATGATTATTTGTAAAACTTAAAAAAAATCAAAAATCAATTGGTTTCATTGGCATAATTACACAGTCCAACAATATATAACTCCTCATCTGAATATAACTAACACAGGATTCAATAGTCTCAAGAGGTGGTTTGGTTGCCATGTTTATCATGTCAGTAAGAAAATATACTGCCATCAACAAATGCTGCAAATAGTCAGGGTATATTATGTATGTAATGTTGTAGTGTAAAGCTACCACCAAAGCAATAAAGGAATATAATAGTATTTATACCAGTAAAATATTACATAGACACAAAACCTTGTGACAGTGGCACCAAAAGTTCTTGGATGACTGCCCAATATTCTCATACATCGGCGGGTGTAGGCTAAAGAGTTTTAATGCACCTAAATTTCAAGTGTTATGATTTTATAGATTTTAAGAATTTGAAGGAAAGATTATCATCAGCAGATAGTTATGATTATAATATCTTGGTTACCATTGACATTTCATTTTGGTATGTGAGAAGGCATACTGTTTGATGACGTTTTGTTTGTTACTTGTTAGGAGATTTGTAATAATAATAATTGACTTTTGGTAAAAGTGCTGTACATCCATACACAAGCTGCATGCTCAAAGCGCATTCTGTTATTTAGTAACTAGATTGAATTTTGTGTGAGTGCATATCTTTACTCACCTCATTAAACATGCGTCTGTATCGGGTGTAGACCGCCAAATAACTCTAGTGTGGAAATTGTGTCCAATACTTTATGAATAATAGGTATTACATTTTGTTTTTAACTCCTCATTTGTATTCAACTAACACAAGATTTTTCAAGTTTCAAGAGACGACTTGTTTGTGATGTCAGGAAAAATATCATACCTGCTGCACCTTTTGTTCCGCTCATAACTGGGACACTCAATCTTTAAATGTCACAAAACTTGATAATATAATGATCACTATAATAATAATAATAATAATAATAATAATAATGATGTATAAGTTTTGTACCCTCATTTGCATAATTTATGCAATTTTTCTTGGCTTTTTCCTGTTATACCAGATCAATCATAAAATCTTACAAGTATCATTCAACTAACACATGATTCTAAAATTTACAGAGACGACTTTTTTGTCAAGTATGTAATTGATCTTTGCTAGCCTACTAAATTCTACATTTTCATTTATTATAATAAAAGCT
Organism: Gibbula magus; assembly: GCA_936450465.1. Lineage (NCBI taxonomy): Eukaryota > Metazoa > Mollusca > Gastropoda > Trochida > Trochidae > Gibbula > Gibbula magus. Next base: position 6,309,588 of record OW388304.1, read on the forward strand.
TCATTGTAGCTGTCAACATAAGGTATTATCATGTTTGAGAAAGGGGCGTTATGTTGCAACATATACATCTTTCATTTCATGATTCAAGGCCATGTTACTTATGCCCTTTATGTATTGAAGTATAAATGTCATTAGCTAAGTCCTCCTGATGTATTGGCGTATTCATTTATCTTCAAGTGGCATGTGTTTCCTGGTTTGGTAACAACTTCATTGGAAAGTTTTGGTTGATAGAACCCTCTTATATTTTGGACATGTTGTTTGTTAAAACCTACAAGAAAATTTAAATGGAAAATTATATTGTTTACCTGTTCTTCAGCTGATCTGTTCAGGTTACATTTTGAAAAAGGTAGCATTTGACAGTCAAAGTTTTTAATCCTGATTCTTTGGGTTGTACTTTAGTCACAGCTACCAAAACAGACTCTTGAAAATTATTAAAATTATTATTTACTTTCATTAATTTTTTATATCCAGTTCTCTGATTATATTGATGGATCCTGTTGGGCAATCCCTGTAATAGTGCATGAGTTTTGACCAATCACTGATACAATACATTTTGATAAGGGATCCTGTTGGACGTCTCTGTAATACTACTTGAGTTACAACTGATCAATGATACATTTTGATAAAGGATCCTTTTGGACGTCTCTGTAATACTTCTTGTGATCACTGACACACTTTGATAAAGGAATAACAATCACATCAAATCTTTGTTGTTATTACTGATTTCTTACATTTAGGGCTCTTCATTTATATTTATTGGAAGGCTGTTGAACAGTCTGTTATTGCTAGTTCCTGATAGATATTGATAACAAAGCCTTGAACAGTTTGTTATTGCTTGTTGACATATGAAGTAAGGAGAACTGAGGCAGTCTATTATACTACTCATGTTACAACTAGTCACAGATACATAGGGTCTTGTTTCTTGACGTCAGAGACATGATAAAGTTGCCATGATAGACACCCATTTTACATTTATTGTATGGTGTTTAACATTTGTTATGGGATGAAAGTGGCACATTTTGGATGTATGTTAGCTAATTAACTAGATGAAAAGTTAGCAATTGCCTTTATTTAAATTTTTTGATTGAACAAAAATAATATCCCCAGAAAAAATAGAAGGTTACAGGCAGACATACTGGACTTAACATAATCATTGTTAAAAGTGACCTGGGTTCTGAGCTGAATTATTTAATAAAAGGGGTGCTGATTTGGGTTCCCATTTTAAGTCATCCATGTTGTTGATGTATATGGAGGTGAGAATATTTGCTGTAAGTATAATGTACCGCATCCCTTTATTGTAATGTCAACAAACAAAAATAAAAATTTCTAAACAGTGTTCTAAATCTAAGGCTGTGCAATATTATTGCAAAACCAATATATTGCAATACAGAGCTGTGCAATACACGTATTGCAATACGATTTTCATATCGCAATATATTGCACCACCAAATGTTAAGTCAAATTTATTCATTTATCTTGTAAAAGGCACATTTACTGGCTTAACTTGTATTAAGAAAATTATTTTGAAGTGCTAGAATGTGTGTTTCACTGTATTACTGAAAGTCATTTATCAAATGTTTCATGTTTAAACTGCAAAAAGAATTATAAAAGTTGAATGTAGAATTCATTTAGCATGTTACAGTATCACTGGCACTAGTTAAATGGTTTCTAGAGAAATATCTCATTGTCAGAGGATCTTGCAATATATTGTGGTACGTATTGCAATACATTAATATACAGCAATACGTATCTCAATATAAAAATTGAGGCAATACACAGCCCTATCTAAATCAATAAATTTTAGTGAGGTTTATTATGTCCTAATTTTCAGGAATGATCCTGGGGCACCACTGATTTCATTTAAAAAATGACCCCTTAATTATTGCATTCAACAGTTTATTTCTGTGATGATTTCAGGTCATTAAAAGGGCAAGTTAAACTTATTATTGTAGTTTCTTATGAATATATTTTAAGTCAATGCATTTTCTGCAGATTTTTTGGCTGTGTCAAATTGAATGTTTTAATCATTGTTTAAACTTTGTGATCTATTGTTCAATTGTAATGGAGATAGGATTTGCCAACTTAATCGAATAATACTAAGTGATGATTGGAGACCTTTATAAATTCAATTAATTGATTTGAAGTATCTTTTATAACAACAGAGTAAAACTAAAAAAGTTGTTCCTTCACCAAAACAACTTCAAACTAAGGTTGTGATTAAAATATTTGTCTCTTAAATACACACAATTTAAAAGATATGCACTGTCTTGTGAAGAAGAAATGAACCTGAATGTCAAAGACCTTAAATGCACTTCATAATTGTAAGTGATCAGTCAGTCGTACAGCTTTGTTATACCCCTGTAAACTGCCTATCAAAAAAGAAGGTGGCAAGGTGGAATTTCAGAAAAAGTTACATGCCTTGTAAGTGTTCAGCTATAAATATGTCATTTGTAATCAACCTACCCGGGTAATGCGCTAAAGCACTACCAGTAATTAAAAAGAAATATTTATTGTACATGCATGGCAAAACATGATTTGAAAAACATGTAGTTTGTCAATAAATCAACCATGGACACCATGTCGGAATCTATTAGTGCTAATCTCACATCAATCAAATTAAGTGCAGTGACTCACAACTAAGGTGGACCGTCCAACACATCATGGTAGGGTTACATGCTTAAGGAAAGGTCATTGAATGCTCTTGAGGTCATGACTGACCTCTTGGTTGACACTTGTTGAAAAGTCTTAGAAACAGCTGGGGAGATGATGTCAATACCGTCATACAGTCTTGCCATCACTTCACAAGTGGATGACATTTGTCATCATGGCTTGTCATAATTTTCAATTTCGCATTTATAAATTTTCTTGTCCTTGTATATCTGACTTCTTGGTGACTTAGTAGGAGCTAAATCTGGGATGGGTAGGAAATTACAGAATTAAGTATCTGTATGCTTTTACCCAACTTCCCAATGCAAGGCATAACTCTTGCCAGTCTCCATTACTGGCTGATTTAGGCCTTGCAGTATTTCCTTAAGAAATCTGTGTTTAGAAATCCAGGCCCGCTATGCATTTCCAGTGCAGCGATTCACTGCCTCGACACAAGAAAGCGAGGGAAATACCGCAAGGGTTAAATCAGCCAGTAATGCAGACTGGCAAGAGTTATGCCTTGCATTTGGAAGTTGGCTTTTACCTTATTCTGGTTTGAGTGCCAGTTCATGGAAGGGTTTCATTTGTGAAAGACCCCTGTGCTATTATCTCGCCTACGGTATTCTGAAATTCAAGTGATAAATTTATGCTATATAATTTCCAATATATATGTTTGTAACTCTGGGTGCAACATTGCCCAAAATATGATTCCTCCTGTACCAACCAGATCCATGTATGCTACTATGTCCGAGCGACAAGAGCACTGGTCTGATCCATGTTGGAATAGTCCCCATCTTCCCTGGCTTCATCCATCTAAATTGTCTATTGGGTTGCAAACAGCTTAATGATGGGCAAAGTCTGCCTGCAAGAGCAAAACAGTGATTTTGTAAGTCTGGCGTAAACATAAGTGTACATGCTGGGTGTTTCACTGTTCTACTTTGGTAGTCTGGAGGGTGGGGGAACCCTTGCAATGGTAAAAGTATCCCACTTTGGAAAGTTAAAGGTACATCAAGCCAATTTCAGGAGGATCACTCGTGCTCCAGTAGCTTGACAGAAGTCAATAAAAAGCAGTTAACAAATCCTTACCAATTTTTTGTGTGCATTTGATGACAAAACAAACAAAGACTCTAATTAAAGATGTTTGAATGTTGTCTCAGCACAAACAATTTATTGTCTGATACAGTTGAAGAAAGCTGCTTACTACATTGCAGCCTCTGTTAGATGTTTGACGAAAAGCAGGTATTGTCTACCGATCACAAGAAGTATAGTAGCAAGCCAGCTCATTGGCCTCCATGTACAATTGTAAATGTGTGAATGGTCGGAGATGTTTCACGTTAGCGTAGAACAATAGCTGGTTGCATCACGACTGAAGGAAGCTAGGTGTGCCTGATCGTGACTTCGACATGTTGACACACACTTAGTCGCACAGCTGCGATGCATTCACGGTCACAGACACAGACTGTAGCAGGGAGTCTAGCAACCTGCGGTAACTTTGAACTTTACACATGGGGGTATCTTGCACTTCAATACACAACTGTACACACCTGTGTTGCACAGGAGGCAGAGATTGAAAGAAGTGTGTCACAGTGTAATGAAAATGTGCAAAGGTAAAAACATTTTACAATATTCTTCTTGAAAGATTTCAGTGATATATCCTTGACATCAAACCCCATTTCACTTAATTTTCGTTAGAGTGCATGTTATCTATGATTATAAATGACACATATTACGATATTTACAGTAGAGAGAGTACTTAATTATATACACAAATATATTCAAGTCAATAACACTGAACATCGCCGTGACAGGTCATAGAGTATAAGGCAAAGCAATTTATTCAACATAAGCAAGCTATCACTTTGAAGTTGATAACAGGTTGTAGTTAACGTTGATAACAGCTCTCTGGCTTGTATGTCATGTAGGTCACTGGTGCTCCATATAGATATTGAATAATTGCTGACTCTGTTGTGTAATAGTCATTGCCTTATTACACAGTTACTTGTACTGAGGTGGTACTAGAACTCTTGCGGTATAGATAGAGAATCTCACCCAAGTGTCTTCTGATATCAAATATATCAACACGAGTTGATAAAAGTTACAAATATCCGAAGCTTGCCGAGGATATTTTGACTTTTATCAACGAGTGTTGATATATTTGATATCAGAAGACACGAGGGTGAGATTCTATTTATCACCCAAAATCATTCTTCATTAGTTTTCCATGACAAATTAACATATCTGAACACAAAACTGCCATTTGGCTTCAGGTGCTGTGATGTCATAGCATTGTGACGTCATCGTGATTATGACGTCATATCATTGTGATGTCATTACTTGATGATGCAAAATCATTGTGATGTCATGGAGCTGACGCCAACGGGGCATTGTTCAAAATCTACTGTCAAAACGATATCCCCTAGGAGATATCGCTTGATCTCATACAAGCAATATCTCCTGTGGAACCCAGTTTTGGATGATAAAGTCTTTAATAATGATAGTCCATTTGTATAGCGCTATTTCAAAGCTGAATGCATGCTCAAAGTGCACAATTTATATTATGACCCTGAAGGAATTGTACTTTTGCTGCCACTACTTAGAGCTCCGTGCAACCCTATACAGGACCATACTTCCCGTGTCCAGGTACCCATTTAAACAGCTGGGTGGACTGAGTGCAATGTGGATGAAGTGCCTTGCCCAAGGACACAACACAGTATGAGAACAGGTCAAAAAGTGTTGGCGTCTCCACTCTTCACCAGGATTTGAACCCAGGCCTTTTGCATGAGAGGCCAGCATGCTTACCATTACACCACTGTGCTCTACTGTGCTAGGGCAATACAGAGTTACAAACACTGGATGACACAACAATAAACATTCTTTGTCATTCAACAAAACCACACATTTCATCTTGCCCATTTGCAACAAACCAGTGTATTTCAAATTTTGAATGTTTGATATGTGTTCAATTGTGTTAGAAATGGAGATTATATACTGAAAATTATGTAGTATTTTGTTGTATGTGTAGGCAAAAAAGGCTTGGACAAGTGAAAACAGTGTTGACACTGGTGGTAAATGAGTCCCTGTCATATTCAGCGTGTCAAATATTCTTTGGCTTTGAGTTGATATGATGTATTAACTCTGTAAATTAATGGAGGGAATCTCTCATGAATTTTAATCTAAGCACAATCAATTACTTGTTCTGAAAATGACAAGAATTTATGGATAATTAATGACATGCTTGACATTTCAATAAAAAGATCTTTTGAAAGATTTCTGAAGAATTTTACCTATCTTTAAATTCTTGACATTTTCCATCAACTACAACTTCTAGATTGCAAGTCAAATTGTTAATAACTCAATATCTGTCAATATACTCATAATTTGTTGATGGAAAATAATGAATGATTTTGAAATAGAAAACTTCAGCAATACCGTATTACCATTACAAAGATAATTTCAAATAATTTCAGAGTACGGTACCGGTATGTATAGAACACTAAGGAAAATATCCTCCCTTTTCTTTAATACGACTGTTACAAGACGTATAGAGAGAGTTTAATCTAGGGACCATATGTGCCAGCTAATAGCGTGTTGAAGTAGTAAATGACTTAAAGATTTTTCTCAGTGACGTTTATAAGGTAGAGTATTGTGTGCTTATCGATGTTCAGTGTTGAACTACCTTACACCACAGCCCGGTCTGTTCAGCGTTCAGTCTCTACATATCCACAACCTAAAATTCTCTCGATCTTCTATGGATATACAAGTGATAATTATTTAATAGGATATTCTAAAGGACTTGCGTACACGAGACAGAGGAACTCTTATAAAGACATTTTCCATGAGGTGAGATTCTTCTGACCTTTTCTCGAAGTGGATATTGTTACCTACATCTGTTTGTGATATAAAACTCCTCCTTTTACCTCTTTATTATAAACTGACTACTCTGCAACAATTTTTCAATAAGGATTATATCTCTAAGTCATGTCCATCTTGAGTTGCTCTCTGTAGTATTTCAAACATACGGTTAAAAGGACTTTCAAGAGTTATGGAGAATTTTCAGCTAAAAGACAATCAGGTTTCATATAAATTTGAGGATGTTATATTTTACACTGATGTCCTGTTGATACCACTGTATATTTTGTGATAATTTTCAGGTAAAAACATCTTGAATTCATATTAAATTTCTGCATAATTTGATGTTCTTGGTGAATAATACTTGTAGAATAATTTAGATTGATTGCGACTTTGATTAGCATTAAATAATTACATATAAAATATATAATTGCGTTTGTAAAGTGTACAGGATCTATTGTTATTCCTGTTGTTATTTTAGTTTAAAACATCCTGTATGTGGCCACTTTGATTCGTGAAGTTGTCAGTTCTGTGCATTGGCTTATTCAACTAGTAACCATTGTTAATCAGCACGGCAACAAGTGATTACTGTTGTGTCAGGAACAGGAAGTTGGACTAGAAGGAAGATGAATCACATGTATAGAACCTGCATCGTCTGTCTCGCAAGTCGAGGTTTCCAAGAATTGATGTTAGAGGTGAAAGGTTATAAGTTAGCTCAGGGTACTTCCAGGTCCTAGGGTCTTACATCAAACTTTGATGCTTATTGATTAACATTTAATTAAAGATTAACGAAATGTTATAATTTAACAAAGGTCACATCTTGAATGTGCATTTCATTGACGTCATGATGAATTAATGTTAGTGGTCAAAAGTCACTCTAAATTCTCTTAAGACAAAATTGTTTTCTATAATGTTTATTTGCACTAAAAAGTCAAGGTCTTTGTCAAAGTTATTTCTGTACCGTCATACCTCTTTTAGAAGGTAAATTTCAAATAATGTTTTTCTTTGTGAACTTGCAATAATAGTATTATACTAATAATCTATTTATGATAATGCAGCGCAGAGTTGCACAATGTAGTGCATAATGATGACACAGTATACTCATGTTTGTAAACAACTCAACAGGCAAATGGTTTTACTGTGCTATATTGTAACTTCTCTGCTGTAGTCAAATACAGGTATTTGACTACCAGTACATATGCTTACATTCACACACAGACATGCATACATATGATATATATATGCCAATGTAGTAAATAATTCTTTTTGACAGGGCTTACATTCACTACCATACACAACTAATGTTGTTCCTAGGTGCACAGCTGAGAGGGTCATTTTAACCAATTCTAAGCAGATGGACCCTTTGCAATAGTAAAAATATCCTAATTCCGAAAATATTAAGTAACACCAAGAGGAAAGGTTGGGCAAATATCACCAGGACCGGCCCGTCTAGGAACAACACTGTGCATACATATGAATTATATGTTAATTTAGGAATTAATTCCTTGTCGACAGAGTAATAACATTTCATCACCTTTTCAGGTGTTAATTTGTCATATATTTGACAAAATTACACTTGTGGACTTGCTAGTTTATTGCAGATATTACATGTGTACAAACATTTATACACATGTTGCATGCTCATTAACACCTACCTTCATTCAGATATATGCACAGGAGTGACACTCGTATTCACACATACACACATACACACATACACACATACACATTAACATAGTAAGGTTTATTGCAAGATAGAAGGTTAAACTCTCTCCAGCTGTAGGCAGCTAGATGTGCATACCAGGGAAGGACTTGAGCAATGTTAATGGGTTAAATATATTTGGAATATCGAGAGTGAAGTTGATCAGTTGGGCTGTGAGTGGAGGTGTTTGTCGAGACCATGTCTGAATCTGGCCCAGTTTGCTCTATGTCTCGTATGTTTGGTCTGCTGGGGAAACTCTGAGATTATCCCAAGAGATTTCATGTTTACGGAATTCACCAACTGTTGACCATTACTGACCTAGTCCAACATGGCTCATATCCAAACAGAACCTTTAAATATTGATCATAGCAAGCGTCAACACACATGATCAAACACAATATCAAAGCATATGATATCAAGAGTACAAATGCTTAAATCTACCAGGAATTCAAATGTTGTCCTTGTTGGTCAATCATTAAACCTCTCACTGCTGTATGAACATTATGCTACTGTCTATGTATTTGTTATTTAAGTGATAGTAGAGAAATATGAATTTCTGGAGGCAGCATTGAGGTTACAATTTGATATACTTTCAAACTTATGAAATATTGAATATTTGAAATTGAAATTACGATAATAATGAATATGAATAGCCTATCTTTAGCCAGTCACTAATCCTGGATTATTCTGCTTGTTAGTTATGTTAATGTAATTTTCCTGTACATTGGCCATCAAGAATGTTAAGTAGGAATGGGCAATGATTTTTTCTAAAATTTCATGATTGTAAATGCAGTTCAGCAATTAATTATGAATAGATATAGATAAAATGTACATGTCCAAAACATGTCCCATTTTTTCTTTCATTCTGTAAAGTTTCATATCAAAATTTGCAATAATATATAATGTTGTGCATAAATGAAATAACGCATGATTAGGCCAAACTGGTTAAGCACTTTTTTATAAATTTTAAAAACAAGTTTTGTTATTATCTTGTTTTTATTCTTCTGGGTTAAGCTCACATGCAGGAATGTGGTTAAGTTGGAGGGAGGAAATAGGTTTAAATTGATTTTCTTCAATGAACACTCTACTTCAAAGTTGACCAGTGGGCATGAAGATAGTTGCTGTTATTTTTATCTTTGCAACAAAACCTGATATAGTAGAAATGAAATGTTGTAATTTAAGCTTAATCCAACCAGCAGGTATGAGGTGTAATTGTTCATGTATGTAGAGAAGCAGACAGTGGTAGATGGGCGTCCATCGCGAATCAGTGGCATCCGATGGGTCAAACATTCTTACAGTGGTCTAAGTGTTTTACCAGGTAGTTTGGGCGGGTTCTATTCAGGTGTCCTTTACCAAGTCCCAGTCGCGTCTGCTGCGTCCTAGTTGTGTCTGCTGCGTCTTTCAGTGGAGATGAACTGAGTCCCAACGGGATGTCTCAGTCGACAGCTGTGTCACTGTGACGTCTGCTCGCTCTGTTTTAACCGTCTGCTTGTCCCAGTGATCTGATGGATGATGACCGTCACCCTCAGGTATTCATACATAGTTTGATACAAGCTTGCCGCTCTGGTCTGGTAGCCCCCAAAACATCCAGCTTGGTTTGATATTGTCAATGTTGTGGGTAGACTCGTAAACACGCAGTCATGCCTTGGGTAACAAGTGGAACATTTTTCTAAGGTCAACGGTCCGTGAAGCCTGAGCAACAAGCGTTTTAATAGGTTAACGTGTGCCTGGCCTTAAGCCGTGAGGTCGACCCTGATCGCTGCTTTCATTGCCGCTAGTTGACAAAAGCATTAATTGCAGGGTGCTTTGTTTGAGTTACACCGAGTAGTAAAATTGTGAATTAGTTGTGTGTCGGGCTTGCGAGGTGTGCTAGGTGGATGTGAGTGCGGGTGGACAGACAGGACGGTACAGCTATGTACCTTGTGGATTTACCCTGAAGATGGCATCATGCAGTCATGCTTTGAGTTCCTCAACATCAAGGTAAACTCTTTTTAGTTTGAGAAACAGTTTGCAATTTGGAGTATCAGTTACTTCCCAGTGAGGGCACTTTTGATAAACACGGCTTGGGATCTATCGGTTTGTTTGTGTCTTTTGTTTGGCTTTGGTTCATTTTAGCTTTTTAGTAACTTGTATATTGTCCTTAATAATTATATGTATGAGTAAAGATGAAGTTTATCATATGAACAGAAGAGTAATCATTTAATTAGAACCTGTTGCTGTATCAGTAAGGAAAGTGTAGATTGGTGAAAATTAGCACTATTTTATCTTTTTATGGTTTTTAGTCTATTGTTTGTTATGAAACATGAACATTTAAAATACATTGCTGATGCTTATAAGGGCAAACATTAATCCCAGGTTAATATCATTATGCAAATGGAACATTAATTGTATAGACCCTACTCGAGGTGACCTCAGATAAACTGTTAGAAAGCGTTGGTAACATTCAAGGTCTTTCCGAACTTATCTCTAAAGTAAAGAGGTTTAACAAGTTTTGGAATGACACAGTTGTGTAAATAATAGGTTAAGTTCAGATAAGGCTTTTCAACTGCTAAGTTTGAAGTCTCCATAATGATTTACTGATGTTCAATAGTTATACTAGATATATGTGAGCACTTTGATATCTTGAATACAAACATTATGCCCCAGGATTTGATTTTTGGGCTTAATTATGCTCATTACCCGGGGCATGAGTATTTAACAAACACATCCTGCATTTATGTAAAGATGGTTATGTGTTGTTTAATCGTTATAAATCACACAAATGACACCACAAACTGCCTAAATTCAGGAAATTAGTAACCTAAAATCAAAAGTGATGATATATATTAATTTTGTCTTAATATATTTCATGATTATCTATGAATAACAATGATGGAGATCATTAATGTCTAAGTTCACTCAGATTGAAACAACAATATGAAAATTGAGCCAAGACCTACCACTATACCAACTAGGAAGTTACCTACTTGTCTCAATAGTAAATAGGTCACCTGTACACAGGTACACAGGTAGTCTTACCTGTTAATGCAAAGGGTGCTTAGAAAATACATAGCATGAGCTATCTTGCCCATTGTAGCACTTGTATATGCACTTGTGCAACAGACAAGACCTTTTTATTTCGTGATTAATTCTGTAGTCAACCACCCCTGGTTTGTCAAGCAAGTTCTTAACTTTGTAAATCTCAAGTAGATTTTGGTTGGTACTGGCAGAGTTTTTTCGTCGTTGCATGTTTTAAGTGGCGAAAGCAGTCTGAACTTGTTCAGCAAATCTATAACAGAGGTTTAAATTTCTGTTTCTTGTTAACCTCAGTTGATTGCCTTTCGAAACACAAGTGAATTTTTCACTCAATCTATTTACCACCTATGGTTTATCAGTTCCAGCCAATATTTGCAGGTTTCACCGCAATGCATACCCACAGTAGTGTTGTTGGCTTTCTCCCTGCACTAATACATTATACTATCAGAAGTGATATGAGTGAGATACTCTTGAAAGCTGTATTAAACCACATATCACCTCACCTCCCATTTATATTTTCGACAAGATTTCTGAGAATGATTAAATGGGCAGCTTCCCCAAGGTAAGGAAGCTTGAAGGAGCAACTGTTTCCAGGAGTATTTCCTATTATGGAGAAGGAGCAAGCAATGTACTTGGTACAAGGCATTCCAAACTTGTTACAAATGTACAGTTTCTTCTAAGAAGTGAACAAACTTGACCTTTCTCTTTTCTCTCTCACCGATTTCTGGACTTGTCCATGCTTCACCAGATGACATACCAGGGTGATCCAGTCCAAGTGGCTATTGTGTTTCACCCTCATGGAATCAAAAACTATTATATGCAGTACTTTGTCAGTTTTGTTCATGGATAAAATAATAATTTTTTTAAATCACACAGTTTTGGACGATTTATGGTTATAAATATTCATAAAAAGATGGAGCCCCGAAAGCAAATTTAATAACTGGTAGTTACAATGTATTTTAAATCACTGAAAAGGTGAAATTTTCAGTTCGCCATACACATGTGCGATCAGAGAGACTGAGTGGTATGTAATTGACTTCTTAGATTATACCATAATATGCATTGACCCTGGACTAGCATTAGTTCTTACTACATTATTCCATGCAGTCCGTATGTTACGTGGTTTGCTTGCTACTTTGCTTATGATGGTTCCAGAGGCAGGAACGCACGTTTAACTTAGGATCAAAAGGTCCATGGTTTGAATGCTGCCAGGAGCTCGGCAGCATTGTCTGTTGTAGAAAACTGTTCTACATAAAGAAAATTGGTGCCATGCTACAATGAATTTCTGTGCAGTATCCGCCATTGCTAGTTCCAGCCGATGGTCACAGGTTTCACCAAAATACATGCCCCACAACTGTGTAGTTCTCCCTGCAATAATACTAGCAGCTGTGGTATAAATCAAATACTCTTGAAACTTCGTTAGACCCCAAATCACTAGTTCTTTACGTTTTAAAGTTTATTTCGACCCCTGATTATGAACAGTTTTTATTTGTTTTACATAGTTCATTACTTCCTGAAAAGAGCATTGTGTAAGCTAAAGGAAGAACTCCAGTTGACAATTGTCACAATAGTGATTCCAATGTATGGAACAGCTAAGAAATATACTAGTGTTTTGTATATAAAGAAACATAACCAATGATAAATTTTACTGGTAGGAAATCCATTTGGACCTAAAGAAACCCACTCAAGCATGGCATTGCTTACTTACTATGTAGTGTTGGGAATCGGTTGTGATTTCATAATCGATCATCGGTTACAATCAGATTGACCCAACCGATCAATCATCGGTTAATAATCGGTTAGATTAAATATCAAGAAAAGCCAGTTAATAAACATTATTAAACAATACTAGCTGTTTGTTTACTTTTTTACTTTCTATTGACCAGGTACATGTCTACAATGGAGTCCTTGAAGTACACAAAAACAGAGAAACAAGTTTGTTCTTGGTGGTTTTATTGCAAAATCAACTCAATTCAACTGTCAACATCATCAACATGTCGAAAATAGAAACTGTAAATACAAAATACTGCAAACATGGACGGATTAAGCAATCACATGTAATTGTCTATTCTTCACCTGAATCTGAGGATTAAGTGTTCACAAAACATTGAAAACAACAATCAGCATCTATGTTTGTCCGACTATCTTTTGTTGACAGAGGATGGTGGTATTGCACTTATTCTAATTCACATAGAGTATGTTAAGTTGTTGACGCACTTCATCTCATTCTCTGATTAATTTAGAGCAATATTAATGCAAGTACAATACACGTATTATGTGGCATTAAAGACATCAAATATCAACAATCAAGCTCACAAATGACTGCTCCTAAAGTGATAATTGAAACTGTAACAAACTAACAATAACACTGTAAACAGTTAAAAAAACAGGAAAATACTGCAAAAATGGACGGATTAAGCAATCACATGTAATTGTATATTCTTCACCTGAATCTGAGGATCAAGTGTTCACAAAACATTGAAAACAACAATCAGCATCTATGTTTGCAACCTGAGTCCGACTATCTTTTGTTGACAGAGGATGGTGGTATTGCACTTATTCTAATTCACATAGAGTATGTTAAGTTGTTGACGCACTTCATCTCATTCTCTGATTAATTTAGAGCAATATTAATGCAACTACAATACACGTATTATGTGGCATTAAAGACATCAAATATCAACAATCAAGCTCACAAATGACTGCTGCTAAAGTGATAATTGAAACTATAACAAACTAACAATAACACTGTAAACAGTTAAAAATACAGGAAAATACTGCAAAAATGGACAGATTAAGCAATCACTGGCAAATTGAAATTGTCTAAAATCTAAGTGTCCGTCTTTCAAAGTCTTCACTTGATCTTCTAATCAGATCAACTACTAAATTACCAATAGAGTTCCATGTTTTTACGCAAGAAAACAATCAAGTCTATGTTGGCAGGGCTGAGTCTAGCTCTCTTTTTGTTGACAAGGTTTCCCGCCAAACTGAAGACTCTCTCGGAAGGGACTGAGGATGCCGGTACTGCCAAATACTTTCTTGCCAAGACACTGACGCGAGGAAAATATGGACTATTTTTCTTCCACCATTGTAAGAGGGTAAGCTGCCTGTCCTCATGAGCTGAGCCAAGGTATCGTGCAACCTCTTGAAACACAACATCTTCCCTTGGCTTTTGGGTTTCGCCCATGCACATCACATCCTCCAACCATGCATCTACATCAGCTGCAGGAGTGACAGGACACACTCTCTTAGCAGGTGGGAGTGAAGCTGTGTCTTCATTTTCCTCCAAAGAAATGACTTGTTCTTGAATATCTTCTTGGACTTCTTCCAGGCTTGGCAAGGCAGGCAAGCGTGGGACTTCAACATTTTCGTCAGTAGGTTCCCTCTTCACCACAACTTTCACACCCCCTGCTTGCCTTAGTAGGAGGTCATGAGCGTATTCGCGATCCTCTGTACTCAGGAATTCCAGATCTTTGGCAAAAGGGTTCAAGACACAGGCCATGGAAACTAGTTCCCGGTCCCCGCTGGTCCTGGAAGCCATCTGTTGTCTGATGACAACTTTCACCTTTCGTATGACCTCGGGGTCATCTTCACTTGGCTTCATACATTTGTCAATTTTGACTAGGATTGGCATGATTTTTTGAAGCGTCGGGTTCTTTTCTGCGGACACGATTGTGGTAGCTTTCTCAAATGGCTCCAGGATGTTGATTAGCCTCTCTGCAAGGGAATGTTCTTCAAAAGAGAACACACATGCTTTGATTGTGTTTTTAGCTGTGTTGCTCAGTGAACAATCATTGGCTAAAGCCATTATGGCTGGGGTCTGTTCAACTAACCTGGAAAGCATGGCATGTGTGCTGTTCCAACGAGTTGGGACGTCAGCGATCAGTTTATGACCAACTAGTTCGCTGCTTAGAAGAAGCTTTTGCTTTACTTTCAACGCATCAAACGCACTCGAGGACTGATGGAAGAATGTCACAAGGGTTCTGCCTTTCCCGATCAACCGTGACACTTCGGACACCTCCAGACTCTTTTTTACAACCAGATTGATTCTATGGCCATAGCATCCAAATCGCACCCATTCTAAAATCTCGAACGCTTTCTTTTCATTGGCGGCGTTGTCGGTGACTGCAATGGGCTCTTTGAGTTTCCATCTTTTTTCCGTTTCCTTTAGGCTTGAGGCTATATTCTCCGATGTGTGTCGTCCCTCGGATTTCATGGTTTCTAAAACGACACTTTTCAATTCCCACTCAGGAGTAATAAAGTGACCTGTCACGGTGTTAAAACTTTCTGTGTTCATGCTTGTCCAACTGTCATGAGTAATGGCAACATCGGGGGACCTGGCGATATCTGTTTCTATTTTCTTCTGTATTTCCTCTTTCTTCTTCTGTAATTGAGTTGTGATGGCTTTGCGAGACGGAACTTCATACCTATCAAAAGAAAAAAGGATCATAAGGATGATGAACTAATAGAACAAAATACATAACAGTTCAGATATTAAGGCTAAAAAAATGATGAGTTAGATCTTACAGTTGTCAAGTTTTGTCCAGGAAACGAAATCACGACGGACGGACGAACAGAACCTATTTCAATATCCCTCGCAGGGGATAACAAACAACATTTATTTAACTAACCTTGGGTCCAATAGTGCCACGAAGCTCCTGAATTCCTTGTTGTCGACCAGGCTCAGCGGCAGTACCTTAGCCACAAGCAACTTCATGAGCGCTTCATTAATACTGCTTTGCCTGTTGCTTGAAAGCCTCAAGGGTTGGCCCGTAAAGCTCCCATCAAGTTTCAGTTGAGTTTTCTTCGGCTGGGCGTTGATAGTTGCACCAGTTGCATGGTCATGGTTGATATGAAACTGTAGATTTGTTGTGTTTCCTGAAATAGTAGTCAAAAGATAAAGACAAGAGTGCCTCAAGTAAGATAAACTTACGTCAAGAATGACATATGATTTTAATGAGATTGTATAAAAATTAAAATCTCTAAAACGTTTGTCATGAAATGAAAATAATCATTAATCAATATATAATTATTAATTATAGTTATTAATTATATATATTTGCATGAATAATATTAGACTTTGAGATACCTAAACAACACAATCTATGTAACCAAATTTGAAATACAAATCACGGAATCACACTTTAGGCAGAGATTTGGGGATATTTACTCATTCATGTTCAAGATATCTCATAATAAATACTGACAAGGGGAGAAAATCCCATTGCAAAAATGTAAAATGATTGTTATTATTTAGAAATATCCCATTACTTTATCTGAAAATTCCATTGTGTAAGGCAAAGGGGAGATTATTCTCCCTTTGACACTCTGCTCCAGGGTGATCCCTGCGGAATATTTTACTTTGATGTTTGGAATAAGAAAGCTCTATTTATGTATTTTCAAAGTCTGCTAAAATATTTCTTATGTTGTAATAAAAGAGTTGTATGAAGTTATTTCTTTCAAAAAAATTATTGTCAATTTATCATTAATTCTAAGATAAATAGGGGCCTAAATACAAGTAAGACCTTTAAAAGAATAATAATTAAAAAAGAATATATTCAGTTATGAATCAGTCAATAATATTCAATAAACATGTAGCAAGTGGGTAATCTTACTAGTTTCTCATGGTCACAAAATGTAAACAAATTCTTAAACGCCATTCATGTACTATTATCAGTCAGTCATTCACAAAAACGTATTTTTATCTGAAAAGTCAATTTTCGTATTGAATTATAGTGACAACCCAGGGCACTAGGGGGCGTGTGCAAAAGCGATATTACGCTTTTATTAAATATATGGCAGAAAACATTCCTATTTTATATATCAAGTAAACAAGATATAAAAAAAAAAATATTTCGAAAATTTTATGTCAACTTTCAACTTTGTAAAAACGAGTGGTTCTTGCTTAGCATAATATTTTAAAAGCGATAGAATATTACCTTTATTTTTGTATTCTTTGAGGCAAACCCGACAAACCGCAGTGCCCATGTCCAAGTTGTCCCTTGTCGGAGGTCCCTGGCATGTTTTTCTAAATCCAAATATTTTCCACACATTTGATCTGGCCTTCCCCCCAGGATAATTAAAAATTTCGTCGTCGGGCCGGTCGGCAGCCGCCATTTTGTTCGTACGAAACAAGATGCAAAGCTAACAGCAATTATGTTTTCACCAAATCACAGCGTATTTAATACTATTAATCGCAGATAATCGGTAAAATAAATGATTAAATACATTTCAATTATGTAATCTACAATTATATTGTTATTATTTCAAAGCTCATATCTAGATACGTAAATAAAGGAGTTATCACCAGTTGAAAGGCAATCAAAACAGGAAGTGATGTCGGTTTGCTATCGTCGAACATTGGGCTAGTTTAACGTATTAAAGTGGTTCAAAAAGGTAAAATTCCTTGCTGGGTTGGATATAATTATTAGCGACAATCGATTATGAAGTTCTGCAATCGATTGTCGCGTCGGGAAAGGGTAACCAATCAATTTTCGATTATAATCGATCATCGGAACACCACTATTACTATGTTAGGCCAAACCTCATTCCTATTTCTATCCAGATCAAGATAAACTTTATGACATGACAACAAACCACTCAGCTTTATTTCTGTCCAATGGATGCCATACAAATGAGATAAGTACAGCCTTTAGCTTATTCTGGCTGTAGGTAAGAGACTTAGACTTGTATTTTACAGTGGGGATCAGTGATGCTTTAATGCTTGGGGATACTGCCAGTGTTTCCTTCGCCTACATGACACATGCTGTGATAATGTGATTTGATTCTTGTCTCTTTAGGAGGAAGTTTTGTGACACTGGCTTCAGGCTTTGATGGAAAGCTTCATTGTATCGAATCACTATCGATAAAGGAAAGAAAGGAAATCTGTATTACTTTCATTTAATATGTAGACAATCTCAGAGATTTCTATATTGAATAGATAATGTGATTCCTGGTTATGTATTTAGTTTCTGATACGGCTTCAGGCTTTGATGGGGTGTTTCCTTGTATCAATAGGAAAGAGATGGAAATCGTATTTACTGATGTTCAGGTTTCTTCTACCTCTTTAAGTGGCAAGTCTGAGTAATTAACAGTGTTCCCGCTGACTTTTGAAACTCTCGGTGCAGTGTACCGGCAGTGGTAATTTTTACCGGTACATACAGAATTTCACCGGTACCATACAATCTCGAAAATAAATATAACACAATAATGACATGGCTTCAAAATTACATAGTTCGCGTATTCCCTAGTGTTACCTGTTTTCGTGGTAATAAAATACACGCCGTAACACGGTACTATCGTTTTGTGATAACGATAGGCCTACATGTTCATTATACGAATTATCACTAGGTTGCAAAGTATATATCACAGTACGCGGTGGTATTATAACATGGTGTCTGCGAAAGAATTTTGTATGGAAATACTTCTCACAAACTTTCTCTTGTGTGCAGGTAACGCGCGATCATAAGGGGGTTGGTTTCAAAGATTTTTTTACGAATTAAATCCTTCAATATTCATTAAAGAGTATAATTGCTTATGTAATTTTCCTATATTTGACTATAGTACTACTACAAATAACTTACCTACATAACGAGTGTAAGATGAAATGCGTAATTAATACAAGACTATTCAAACAATGCCTTTACTTTCGTCGCAATAAAGCTCAAAAATGAATGTTATACAGCCCCCGCTATTCAACCAATCGGATTGAAGAAAGCCGCTCAGTGCATGTCTGTTGTAAAAGTTGCAGGGTGTTTCGTTTGTCAAACTGAATGATGATAAAGTTTTAAAATGTACACTAATTATGTGATATAATGATATTGTTCGTAGAAAGATAACAATCTGAAAGCTTTCATGACTCATATTATGTCTGAATTGTGGATACTGTACGGCCTGACAGAAAAAAAAATAATTTCATCAGTGATTCGGAAATGAGTTTGTTTTCATTCACACTCGCCGATTGATCCGTGATGAACTGACCTTTTGACTGGTATTTTTTTTACATTTCAATTTATTTGAGGAACTTCATAATTATTGAAAATTAACTGAGATATTTTGATTTTATTTCATGACGGAAAAGTTTGTAGTTTGCCGTGTGGTAAAAAGGATCGTTTCATGAAAATGCCGTGAATAATGCACCTGAAACACAAATATTTTTTTTAAAGTTTTACATTATGCCATTATTAAAATAACCAAATCTGGAAATATATAATATCTGTAAACTCTACACAAACACAGACTGACACAGTACCATATCGGACACAAATCAAGTTGGCTAACACTCGCGTGTGGGAAATCCTGTTTGGTTCTCTGCCATTCGATTGGTGTGACGTCACAATATTGTCCTTATACTGACCAATGGGCGTGCCGTATTGCTCGATCGCTACGTCAAAGGATTCCCCTTCCTGTTCTGACATCTTGTCTTGGTTGGGGAATCAGGTTGAGTTTAAAATGTCAAGAAAACAAATGAAGATTGCAAACAAATTCAAATGGTTTATTAGTCAAGGTTCAGATCAGTGATTAGATTTTACCGGTACACTGTACCGACAAGGTTATAAAATACCGGTACACCCCCAAATTTATCGGTAAAAAACCGGTAATTACCGGTTAACGGGAACACTGATTAAGAAGTGGTATCCTATCTTGTAATACTTCTCATTCCACCTGATGAAGCGGTGAGCATATACTCCGAAACATCTTATATCTACACCATACAGAAGTTGTAATCCACAAAATCTTGTTTTTCCTCTTTGAGCGGCATTTAGAAATTGGAAATCAGGTAAAAACAACTTCACAACGCTATGACACAGCTTCTTGTGTCATTTTCAATCAATAGTGTAAGGAGCTGTGTCAAAACATTGCGTTCACTGAATAAATAAGTTGTCAGCCATAACACTTGTTCATACCCGAGAGACTTGATACATCATCTGTAGTCTTTGCCACCGTAACACTTCCCTGGAATATTCAGTCCGTTTAGCCAGTTGTCACGATTGCTTAATTCCTTTCAACAACTTATAATTTCTGAAACTTGGCCACTAAGAATGGCGTGGTACTGTTTAATTCAAGATCTGCAGTGTATTAATTACTGTTCATAGAGTTTTGTTGTACATAAAAGATTGGATGTTAGGCCTATAAAGGTGATATTTCCTCCAGTTGATCAGCAGCCAGCTCTTGATACTAGAGTTTGATGTGTAACTTCACAACTGTTAACATTAATTTTGTAGGTCCTTCAGATCCCTTTATCAAATGTATGAAAAATTCATCAGGTGACCTGAAAATGTGTGTCATAGATTCTACACAGCCATGGTAAATGCTGTTCATGATCTATTTCACTTTGTTTAAGTTAAAAACTCTGAACTGGCGTTAAACTCCAAATCATCTCACCTCTCCTATTTCACCTTGAGTGTTTAATTTCTGCAAAATTTTAAAAAGGGATTAGATTTGAACAAAGGTGAGAACTTCTTCAGGTTGTGACTCTGATGTCACTTGTGATTCTGTGGCGTCACACTGGAAGCTTGAGGCAGTGAGTTGTTATCTGATAGCCTGACGCTTGTCACTTTCACATCGATCAGGGCCAGAAGGTGATCAGAGTCTTCAGTACCTGTCAGGGTTGACCCGCGTATGGTCGTCACGCTTGTCGATCACGTCACAGAGGCGTGCATGACATATCGCGTGCAGTGTGCAGTATGAATACAGATTACTTGGTTATGTATGAGACAGCCTTGCATTAGGTACTTAGATTTCTACACTCTGGCTTATTCACATCGGTGCTTAGAATTAATGCTTTTGCTTTTTGAATTAATTGTTGACAAACAATTCTAATTGAGCAATTTACAGGATTCACAACGAAAGTGACTAATATGGGATTTGGCAGTAGTTACAGGGTTAGAAGTGTGATGGTTTCAGATCAAGTTAACTCATTTGGTAGAAAGTCTGCTTGACACATCACAGTTTATGCAATATGAATTGTGAATACAAATATATATAATAAATTATATTATATAATATATATATATAATTCATTTCGTCATCAGTGAGAATAATCAGAATATATAATATAAAGTCTTATATTTTCAAACACTTAACTTCTGAATCATTCAAATCATTCTGAGTAGCCAATTGACAGGAATAACATCTTTTAATCAAAGGCAATAATCAGGAAGCTTGTTGAATATAATCTATTCCAAATCATTACATTATTTAAAGTTTGAGAACTTAATAATCGCTCAATTGCTATTTTATAATGGAGTAATGATTGAAAAGACAGAAAAAGTGTAGCCCTGTTAGAGATGTGGTTGGCAATATTTTCTGTGTAGAGATAGGAGTGTTGAGTGAAAGTGGCCTATCTCTGGGGTCCACCTCTAGGTCCATGTATATCTCACCTTATCTCTATCACTAGTCCTCACCTCGTAGAAAGGGAGGTGATGAAACACTTCACTTCACATGTCATCGACCTAGTTCATCCCTTCATTTTGAGAAATTTGAAATATCTGTTAAATCTTTAGGATTTATTGTCTTTCACCCAATTCAAAGTGACTGCGTTTCTACAAATCTATCAAACTTGTTCATGAATTTGATATTTGTAATACAGGGGTTTCATTAATTTATAAGATAACAGGGTATAAGATTTGTACAGGCAGGGAAACCAGTAAGGGAAACAGTGTGTAAGGTTGAAATACATGCTGTTTTTAATTTTCATAGCCGGGTAATTTCTTTCGTACAAGTGGGGAAGTTTCCCCTGTACCCGGCTGTTAATGAAACCCCTGGTAATAGGAAACATTGACAGTGAAAGCTTATACTGCATGCAATATAGTGTTTACGTGGGTCTTGAATTTGTAAATGAATGTTATACATGGGGGAAATGTTTATAATCGATTAATGTAACATGAGATTTAGCATAATTGTGTATGTTAGCATGATTCGAGTGGTTTGTCAAGAATTTAAGATAAATCGTTGTAGGGACTGTCTAACTGTTATTGATTAAAGCCAACCAAAGATCAATCATGATTAAAAACTGCTTAACATGTTTTCTACTGGATCATTTCAATATGCCCAACTGCTGGGCGTTATCTTGCCAACTGCACGGAGGGAGACGAGGGGTTTGTGCGATGATTTCAATCAATATGCTCAATTACTCAATTATAATAGAAACATGTTGTGAAGAAATTACATTTGAATGTCTGTCTGTGCCACTTCCTCTTCTGATGTTAGTTATTTCCACGGTTCGGAAATCAAGATCATGTGAAAAAATAGTTCCACCATTAGCCCTTAATTGTCATCAGTTCGAATCGTGTCTTTAATGGCAACTACTCTACCCAGGAACTTCATTCCAAAAAAACCCACAAAAACCAAAAACGAACTTCATAGCAAGGAATACAAATTATTGCATTTATCTCCAAGGATTAAAATATATTCAAGTTACTGACTTACTAGATTTGACCTACCAAAGAAATCAACACCTTGACACTGAAAAGATTGTTCAATCCCTGATCTCTTTCTTGATCAAGAGTGAAAATCAGATGATGATCAGATGATTATTTCCATAGTGATGATTCCTGCGACTCTTATTGTACTTCAGGAAAATAATAATTTAATGTATAAATACTTAGTTTCATTGAACAAATATGCGGTCCAAAAAAATATTTGATGATCAAGTTTCAGATTAGGGACATGAACAAGACAAATGACAACGCATTCAATTGCAGTGTTGTTCCTAGGTGATCTGGGGGGTCATTTTGGCCAATTTTGAACAGATGGGGCCCTTTGCAATGGTAAAAGTGTCCTACTTTTCCTAATTTTAAGGGACATAAAGCGAAAAAAAGGCGTTGCAAATCTCCTAGGGCCCCCTCTAGAAACAACACTATTTGTGTACACATTTAATTTTGTGTTCTTGATATAGCAGAGTCGCATTTGAAAGAAATTATGAAGTCTCAAAAGTATACCGTTTCTCTACATTCCTGTCTTGTACAATTTCCTTTCTTTTTGGAAATATTTATTTCTTATTAGTGTTTGTCTGGCAAGAATGAAGAAACAGTTTATGGATAAGAACATTATTATTCTATTTAGACGACATTTCAACATAGATTCTTATATCGTTATCAAGCAAGTTTCTGCTTAACAATGATATCAGAATATATGACAGAGTTGTTATCCACAAAATTTGTCTTCCTTCAACTACCTCAACTTCTAGAATGTCAATCAAGGATGTTTGTGTGACATCTTGAACATTGTTGTGTGTTGCAGAGTCGTCGCTCCAAGATGGCCACAGTAGGAGAACAAGTCCCAATCTCAAACCACACCATTGACAAGGTGACAAAAGCCAAGGTGACCCTGGAGAATTACTACTCCAACCTCATCTCACAACATGAGGAGAGGGAAACAAGGTAAATCTTTCTCATCCTTCCCTTAGATTTGAACAGTTTTCTCATCTTGCAATGTACATCAGACTATCATTCCACCAAGAGGTTGCAGTATTTAAGGAGCCAATTAAATAATTGATAAAAATGTAGAAAATCTACCACATTAAATGTTATACACGTTTTATATTGCTGATGTTTGTTTTTCCCTTATTTAAGCACTAATCGCACTAATCAGTGTTTCCCTTTGTGAAAAAAGATTGTGTCTATTATTTTCCTGTACAAAGAATTGGGATCGACATGCATACTGTAAACAAGGATGCAAAAATAGAATAAACAATAAATTGACTATTACTATTACTCAATTACACTGCCTGTGTTTTTACAGTATATTTTGGGGGAAATCGTGGTCAATTATCCGATGTTTCTTTTCGGAGGATGTCAGTCTTGTAACCTTAAGAATCCTTATTATAACATAACAAATCTTGTTGTATGCAATGTTGTTCTCTCAGGGGTCCATGTCCCCTTTTGCAATTTACAAAGTAATCTAATCCAACTCCCCTAAAGAATTTAGTGATTCAAAACCTCAGATACCCATTGGTTTCATTGATTTCCAGAAGGGTTTGTGTCCCCATCAGCTCTTAAATTGAAGGTCAAAGACCCAAGTGCTAAAATTCAAGACTTAGATGCTGCCAATAGATAGCTTATTGCAAAAATCACTGCATAGGAATAAAATGATTTAAAAAACCCTGCAAAATGTCAAGGGTCGATGTGACATTTGAAGTAAGATCTGATGATGATTTCATCTTAACGGGACAACGACCCCGAATAACAATTTAATTTTGCACACCTTCGGCTGAGTTCAGTGACACATGAATCATACTTTCAGCTTATCAACCTTGACCTCACATTGATTTCATTTGAAGTTCACTCCGTACCCTGAATAGACATTGATCCACTACCATGGATACCGCTTGAGCTTAGTTACTATGTCAATGATACATAATCATATGGGTGCTGTTTTGTGTTGTGCTGTCAAGGAGTTGTTGGGTAAATTTTTAGTCGAGGGAGGTCTAACATCTCGCCGTTTGTCAAATTGGATGTTTTAATGTTAATTCCAAAATTAGAAGTCAATGTAATTTCAGCCAGCAGTTCTCAAAATATAGAACCCATTTTTCACACATATACCGTACATACTTAGAACAAGTGGTTTGACTTAACAGAAACTGGTGACAAAACTAGGTTTCTAGAACAAGTGTTACAGTATTTATACACAATGGGATAACACAAGCCTGACCCATAAATAATTTGCTGTACCCATTGGACCAATGTGCATGTTTATGAAGAAGGCGTTATTGACGTGTGTCTCTGAAGATTTGTCAGCTCCCAGCAATATTTCACATGCTTATTAAAGGATAGATGAAATGCATTTTTCTCAAGAATGACAGATGATTACCTCTACGTATATTGTATATCGGAATCAATTGAGCATAAAATCGAGACAATATACACTTGCAATTGATAATTAAGACGATTTTAATTCACCCATTTTAACACTAGCGCAATTTGTTCGGCGAATCCTTTTGAAAATGCTCACTGAGGCGTGACTGTGATAAGCGAGAGGCGGGGCGGCTAGATTGCCACTCCGCCGGTGTCTCGTTAATTAATTAATGATGATTATCACTGCCGCTAAATGAATTTATGAGGTGTATTACATCGCCAAAAAGACATGTTTATGTAATAATTGTGTAATTGTCATCTGCGGAATTACCTAGTTGGATATCTAAACATTCTATATATGGGAAATTTAAGTTGGTTTATTGAAGGTATCTTTGTGAAATTAACAATCAATATGTTGCGAAATTACGTTGAATTGTGACTATCGCTGAAAATCAAATTCCTCCACATACGTCACAGAAGTCATCCCTTCACGGGTCACACCCCCGCAGACTTTCATTCTGGTCGCCGGGGCTAAATCAGGCGTTTTTTTAAAAAGCTGTATATAAGTTATTGACCGATTTCAGAAATTTAAAATCGAGAAATTGTCAAATTGACATCCCATTTTAATGAATCCGATTTGGACCATATGTCATTTCATCTATCCTTTAACAGCCAAACCATTCCTTAATTGGCAACTTGAGGGAATCGTAAATTGTTAACAAAGGAAATTATGCATGATTGGTGAGGTATGTTGTATCAGATAATCAATTTTGGGTCCTGCTGGGCATTCAGCATGCTGCAGGTTAAGTGTTAAGACCCTTGAAGATGGGTTTAATACACAGAAGGTCAAAGACCTTCATGACATTCATGTTATAGTAACCAGAGAAGACCACCAATTGTCAGTGTTGTTGAATAATTCCAATTATTTGGATTGATATATTCTATTATGGCTCTGCATATGAAATGCATGTAAC
Source organism: Gibbula magus (assembly GCA_936450465.1). Taxonomy (NCBI): domain Eukaryota; kingdom Metazoa; phylum Mollusca; class Gastropoda; order Trochida; family Trochidae; genus Gibbula; species Gibbula magus. Next base: position 6,335,570 of record OW388304.1, read on the forward strand.
TGATGGATCTGGAACATTTCACCAGTTATTCAGAGTGTATGCAAACATAATGGAATTCAGAGAGCAGGGAGTTTATCAGCAGCCTGGCCCAAGGGATTCAGCGGAGGAATTGGTGTACAGAGTACAGATAAGAAGCAAAGAACTTGTGTAACACTTGTAAACAAATCTAACAGTGGTACAGGCTCTGTTGATAGTTTAGATATCATCCACTCTGCCTTGCATTTTAACCCTACATCTTCGGGAATAATAAATCAATGGATTGCTGAAATTACAGGAATTGATAGCAAGGGTTGTCAGTCTCCATTACTGGTTACTTTAAGCCTTGCTGCATTTCCTTAAATTTCCCATGCCAGTATAGAGGTGTGCTACACCTGAACTTCATAGTGTGCTCTACTATGTAAGGACAGAAAAATAAAGGAAATGCAGCAAGTCTTCGATTTGCCAGTTATGAAGACTGGCACCAGTTATGCCTTGCAGGGGTAAGTTGTAATCCAGGCGGTGTCAGAATGTAGCAAGTGCTTGCAAATAAATAAATAAATAAGTAGTGATCATCAGGTCAGGTTCTTGGTGCCAAACTATTCCTGAGTGATCTAATTACAGGAATAAATTGTGAAGCATGTTGGTCAGCCATATGAATCCAGGGAGCACTGATTACTGAAAGTAGAAATATCTTATCAAACACAGACATGCAGACAGAATATTGTATCTAACACTTGAGCTGTTCAATTGATTGCCAAATTGTTCTGAATGACCGATTTACAGGAAATTGGTTAACCTGGAATATTTCTGCATTAGCAGTAGGGCTGGGATGGTAGGCTTTTTCTACTCGGGTACTCCATCCCCCATCCCCTGTCCCTATCCTACCGGATACCCGTTATGTTGATCCCCGACATCAAGATGTTGTAATAATTTATTCAGCTAGTTGGCTACAGTTTGGAGCTAGAAAGTTAAAGCGTAGAGATATGTAGCTATTTCGATCAAATTTTCTTCTATGAAAATGGACTTCAATATTGTAAGCCACCTGAGACAAGAAATAGCAAGCCAAATGGACATCAGAAAGTGGCCATTACAATATTGTGTTGGATTCCTCAAACACATTGCAATCTTTAAATAAAGATTACAAATTAAACTGTTTTATATGTAGTCACATGATAATATTAGACTAAAATTTAGTCTATGAATTTTTTTATAAATACTTCATCTTTTTTATTATATATTTTTAATACTTTCAGTTCCATGTGTATTCAGTTTATCAATACTTGCTGGATAAAGATCTAGACTATCTTAATTTTACACAGTCATGGAGCAGGACTAGATAATAATGGGTCCATTGTTATGTGATGGGTACCCGTGTCCTACTCAGTACCCACCCATCCCGTGTCCCAGCCCTTATTAATATTAGCAGGTATCGTGTTTACCTTGTTCCTGTATGAAGTGCACTTTTGACCGTGAACATGGTTATATTGATCTCTCCTTCAATGTATTGCCATGGGCAATGAACAGTCAACCTTTTGAACTTCCTGCGATCTTTCTTCAGTAATAAGATTATCTGCGTTGTTACGAGAACTTACCACATAGAATTGATTTTGGTATTCTGTTAGATTAATCAATCAGGCCTTAATGATTAGACTTATTTACCTCTAGTATGCTGCAATGACTTAATGACATAATGTTATAAGAATCTTCAAGGAAATAATTAATGGGTTTTGTCCAAATTTCGGTATATTTCTCGTTTTTTTCCCTTTAAGTGTCAGTGATATGGAGTTGTCATGTAACATTGGTTCAGTGCTGAAGCTCCTTTTATTCTCTCAATTGTTTTAAAATTTTGATTTAATGTATATATTTTAAATGTAATTTGTGCCCCTCCCTAAAATTCTTTCCCATTAGACATTGACACACAGAGTTGTCTCCCATTTTCGAAGAATGTAAATTTAAGCCATGTTCGTTCTGTTCATGGAAAGGATGACATACCATATTTCCTCGAACACAACCACAGCGTTCTATTTCGTTCAACAACCTCTTAACCCCCAGTTTCTATTCGAAGTTCGGGTTGGATTCGATGAAATAGTTGTATTATATTATAAATTGTTTTAATATCATCACCCCATGATCCCCAGGGTTGTATTTAAGGCCCGGGTTATATTTGAGGAAATATGCTAGCCCTTAAATTTATATTTGAGACCCAGGTTTATCATCACCCCATGACCCCCAGGGTTGTATTTAAGGCCAGGGTTATATTTGAGGAAATATGCTAGCCCTTGAATTTATATTTGAGACCCAGGTTTATCATCACCCCATGACCCCCAGGTTGTAATTGGGACTCTGCTGGTTATATTCAAAGGTAAAAAGGTATGATTAAATTGAGTTAAATTAAAATCATGTAGGTGCACCGACTGGCAATATTTGAGTTAACACAAAGTTAACTGTATCTAGAGCACATGAAAATGTTGAAGATGTTAATTGATATGGTAACAACACGAATATTTCATTGACGAGATCTTTCAGCCTAGTATACAGATATAGAGAGCTGGATGAGCATCATATAGGTACCTCAGTTACTTAGATGAACGGACATGAACCCCACTGGGTCTACAACGCATGAATAATATAGGAGAGCTGGATGAGCATCATATAGGTACCTCAGTTACTTAGATGAACGGACATGAACCCCACTGGATCTACAACGCATGAATAATATAGGAGAGCGGGAATCAATAGGCAACAGAGGACTGGATGCTTGACTAGTGCTACCATTGTCACGGTGTATCGAGTATTATGACGGTGTATCGAGGCACCGTGTGGGCACCGGGTGCTTTGTCGTTGTGTATTCAGAGGAAAACACTCATCGAGTCCTTTCACTCGTCAAATCTAAAAGCTGTTAACGAGTTAAACCACACCCCCTTTACATAATGTGTTAAGACGTTTTTATGTCTCTTTATCGATTTTATTTCTATTGCATACAGTTCACTTTTATCGATAAACTATAAAAAAAATACTTTGATGTTTCGTTATTGTTGATGCAAATGCATTTATTTCAAATTGAAGTTTGCTTTTCTGGTTTATTTAACCAACCTAATGGCTATTTAATCACCTTGATGTGAACATGTTTGTCGACATATTAATGCATTTATTGGACATTAATGAGAAAAATGTTAGATTTGTTTTCTGTTTATTCCAAATTCATTTAAACATCAAAAAGAAAACTTGAATATTGACATATTGTGATTTGGTTATTGTGTATTGCAGAAACATTTAATGTAGATTATAAAATGTGGACAGTATGAATTAATTTGTTTTTCATGTTGAAATGGTTATGGTTAAACTACCTGTCAATTTGCTGTTTTAGATATATATGATTTTATTTTAGATTTCTAGTTGGTTATGAAATGAGTGGAGATTTCAAATTAATTGTTTTTCTTATTTATTCAACTGACATTTTGCAGATATTGTACTAATAGAATAAAGCCATAAATTACAAATAATGGCTTTTTCAATCAATTTGTTCTAGAATTAACCCAAGCCTATTAACACAACAATATGACTTTCAAAGCATAGTTATTTACATCAGCAACAGATGGCGATTGGCAATTATGTTTAATAATTCTCGACAACACGTCTATCAACAGTGTACTATTGGAAATTCATACATTGTAATATGATCCTTGTATGTAGATCAATGAATATTTGACATTGACTAAAAAATAGTGCATGTCAAAATGCTTTCTAAATTATTTTTCTCAAAGCATGAAAGCTCAGCGGTTAAACGATCTGTAAGTCCTTGGTCACTGGCATACCAATCTCACTTTTGACTCAACAAAAACTAGGTCATCCTAAGTCAGATAACTTTCCTTTAAAAAAAACTGTAAAATTGATATGATTTGCAGTCAGCATTGGGGGTGGGATATCGCAGTGGTTATAGATCAAGGGTCCTGAGTTAAAATCTTGCCAGGGACTCTGCAACTTGTCTGCTGTAGAAATTGTTCTACTTGCAGTAAGGTTGGGGTGCAATGCTATACTGAATTTCAGTGAGTACCACATATTGTTCGCTGTTCTAGCGGTGCTTGCAGGTTTCACTGCAATGCATAGCCACAATGAAGTTGTTGGCCCCTTCCCTAAAACTACCAGTAGCCGTGATACAAGTGAAATACTCTTCAATTGCTAATTACCTCCGCTCAGTGAGAGCACTCTGACTAAAAGAGATGGAACTGTTATAAATCAGAGAGTTTTGAACACTACAGACTTTGAACACCTGAAGTTTTTACAGCAAGAATCCTATCAAACATAAAATATATACAAGTATGTCTATATTACATAATGAATTATACTTCTTTGTTTGTGAAGGATTAAACATCTCTGTCATAGATTTACATCAATTTAGTTTTGCTACATCCAAATAAAACTGGAACGGTTTATAACCCTGAAATGAAAGCAATCAACAAAAATATTAAAAAGCAAACTTCACTGACTAAATTCAATTCTAGCCCCTGTCTTTTACCTTTGTTAAGGCCCAAATAAAAAGCAAAAATATCTTAATCCGGTCTGATTCCATTGAATGAAAACAGTGTTCTATAACATTTTTACCTCACAGCTGGTGAGCCACAAAGCAAACGGAAACATTTTTCATTCGTCAGTGATTTGCCGCTTTCCTTAATCATACACTGACTGGAGATACCTGTGTCAATATATGTGCTATTTAAGTAGAAGTTGACCGTTGAAGATGGCTCTAACAATTGCAGCAATTTCTGTGTTAATCCTTGCTCTGACTGTTGACATCCAAGAACACCTTCAAAGTAAATGTTGACTCTCTTAATCAAAGGATATATGCCGCAGTGAACCCAATTACCGTTTGCTTGTTCGGGCGGGGGAGAGGGACTGGAAGGGAGAGAGGGAGGGGGAGGGGGAGGGAATAAAACCTGACTGCATCCCTTGTCAACAAGAAGTTGATGACCTCTATCTGGGAGACGAAATTGTTTGTTGTTGCTTTACCACTTCCATAGTAAGAACGAAATCAACATCGTCCGAGGAACAGTCGTTCAGTATGATAGTGTTTGAATGTTCCTCTGCTGACGATTCTTGAAAGGACACAGCAATATTTGTCCAGGTCGTGTTTTGAGCAATTGCTGCTTGTCGTATAGATGCAGTAGGGTAATGTGCACATGCACATAAGTTTGATATGGGTACGTTTTAAAACAATGCTGTATCAGACATAGTTTGCAAACTCCATTGGTGCTTACAAACACATGATACATGGTCAGTTTTCCTAGAGAGAGTCCTGGTGAAATTTGTCCATCCTAAGCCTTTTGGCTTAGTGTCCCTTAAAATTTGGAGAAATATATTTTAAACATTGCAATGGGTCCTTCAGTTAAGATTTGGACGAAATGATTCTTGAGCTGATCACCTAGGCTGATTAAAGTGTAGTCCGAATCCCGCCAGGGGCACGGCAACTTTGTCTGCAGTAGAGAACTGTTCTACTCGCAGTAAGGTTTGGGTGCGTTGCTACACTGAATTTCAGCGTAGTACCATCCATGGTTTGCAGGTTTCACCGCAAAGCATAGCCACATGGTGTTGCGGGATTTCTCCTTGCCATAATACTAGCAGCTGTAATATAAGTGAAATACTCTTGAAAATGGCGTTAAACCCCAACTCACCTTACAGTGTAGTCATAACTGTGTCATGAGTTGTTCTTCAAACAATATAACTAACTGCTCAGATTTACTCCCTTGATAATGCACCGTACCTCAATAGTGCACCATACCATTATCAGAATCAGTCAAAGATTCATTATCAATCCAGAATATATTCTTAGGTTTAGGTAGGTTGACAATATCTTGTGAAAGCAGCATCTCTTCAGCTCAGAAATGGCTGGATAATCATTCTAACCAAGCTCAATTTGAACACGGATAGGCGATCAAGGGGACTTGGACAAAAGTCGAAAAGTCTTACCAAGGGTGAATTGAAGACGTACTGACAACCAACTTGAGAAACCTTGAGGATCTTGGTTTAATTATATTAGTAAGCAAGTTCAGAATATAAATGGTGCATTGCTTCTCTCTGGTAGTTTCTTTCACTAACTAGTAACTATCTATTTGTTGACTGAATTAAACTGACCACATGAATGTTGTGTTACAGGTACCGGCTATTGGAACAGTCTATGGAAGAGGAGGGACTAACAGACGAACAGGTCGGTACTGCAGTAGTTTGTCAATAACTCAGTACTTACAAGCACAAGGTTATCAATTTAGTACATTTTAGCACTTTATATCAGTTGAGTACATTTTTGCACAAGTTTATCAAAATAGTACTTTTTAGCACATGTTTATCAATTTAGTACGTTTTAGCACAAGTTTATCAATTTAGTACGTTTTAGCACAAGTTTATCAATTTAGTACGTTTTAGCACACGGTTAACAATTTGGTACTTTTTAGCACAAGTTTGTCAATTTACTATCTGTGTTGTACTTTTTGACCAACATTTAAAACAATCTTGATAATTATATTCCATTCTCAATATCTAAGGGAGTACACAATTAAAGGTCCTATCAAAGCACTCAACTATAGGTATCAAAACTTGACTGACTGTTGGCAGTTAAAAAAACACTTCTAGGCATATTAAACCTCGAACATGTCAATACATCAAACTTAAAAATGTAGCTAGAATGTCATCAAAAATGTCAATGTATAAGTTACATTGAACTTATACAGGAAGAATTATTTGTATAATTTCCCTTCTATTCTTGAATTTTATTCAAACTTCCCACTTTGATTTTCCTTATCATGGCTTTCTGCTTGAGGAAGGTCGAACAAGACTTTGCCTTTTACCTCTTGTAGAAAATGTCCTGTTCAATGTCTTTGTCTTAATTGTTATCATATAATAATAATTCATGAAGTTTCATACCCAAATACTTGCTTTTAAACTTGGTGCATTATTTCTCTTGATCAAAGGTCATTCTCCTGCAAGGTGCTTAACAACTTTGTCTGCTGTAGAGAACTGTTCTACACGCAATAAGGTTTGGATACAATGCTACACTGAATTTCAGCACAGTTGTTTCGCTAGTTTCAGCCGATGCTCGCAGGTTTCACCGCAGTGCATACCGACAATGGTGTTGTTGGCTTTCTCCATGCAATAATACCATAAACCGTGTTAAAAGTGTTATAATCTAGAAAGAGCCCGCAATCATCTCACCTCAAGAGAAATATTCCGTTTCATTCTACTTTGAGAGTAGTCCTTTCTGGGTGCTCAGCTTGACAATTTTCAACACTTGATCTCTCTGTACTGACGTTTTAATAGTATATGAAAAACTTGATCAAAAGTTTGTGGTTTAACAACTTGTGTATTCCATTGAATGTAAGCTCTCTGTGCTTGTAAGGAATAGGCCTGTCATTGTATAGAGTCCTCAAGTTGATGGTACAATCTGTTCAGGGCTTTTGAAATTATTTTGAGCTCATAATGTTTGCAACAGTGGGTCTGTTGTTATGCTAGTAGACAACAGAAGATATCAGAATACATTTTAACTTAGCGTTATTTGCTGCATTATACATGTAGAGAACAATCGGTGATCATTCATGCCAGTTACTGTTGTGTAGAGAATATCCTCATGGTGATGATCGACACCAAGATTTTCCTCGTGAAGCAAACAGTGCATTTATTGCATGTCGTGTAGTAACACTTGCTTGTTGAGCCACTTGTTGTTCTGTTCTAGAAATCTGAAGAGATTGGTACTTGAGGAAATGTCATAATTTTTATAAAACAAGTTTTGACAGTTTATATGCCCCAACGAGAGGGAATGTTTTACACAAATTTGCACGAGGTTTGTTAAAGTCATATGGCACCCTTTCGAGTGTAATAGTTTTTTCATAGGTCAGTCTATTCCATTCCATTCCATCAATTTAAATTACCCATTACTCTTGCAATAACCAGAAATACTGACGTCACAAACAGTTGTTTATGACATCACAGACTACGAACTGCGGGAAGTTGCACTGAAACCATGGTGGCTGTAAATTCTATAATACGTATATATATAAATGGTTGCTAGGCAAACTTGACATGTGCACATGTGATTGTATCTAAAATATGAACTCTATAATGTTCAACCATATGAGTAATACATATAGAATATGTAACTGAAGATCCCCCCCCCCACACACACACACACACACAACTTGAGGATTCCTGCACAGGTGTTACTGGATCAGGTTATTGATTTTATAATATGTATATATTAATGGTTGCTAGGCAAACTTGACATGTGCACATGTGATTTTATCTAAAATATGAACTCTATAATGTTCAACCATATGAGTAAGACATATAGAATATGTAACTGAAGATCTCTACTTTTTAGCACAAGTTTGTCAATTTACTATCTCTGTTGTACTTTTTGACCAACATTTAAAACAATCTTGATAATTATATTCCATTCTCAATATCTAAGGGAGTAGACAATTAAAGGTCCTATCAAAGCACTCAACTATAGGTATCAAAAATTGACTGACTGTTGGCAGTTAAAAAAACACTTCTAGGCATATTAAACCTCGAACATGTCAATAAATCAAACTTAAAAATGTAGCTAGAACGTCAACAAAAATGTCAATGTATAAGTTACATTGAACTTATTCAGGAAGAATTATTTGTATAATTTCCCTTCTATTCTTGAATTTTATTCAAACTTCCCACTTTGATTTTCCTTATCATGGCTTTCTGCTTGAGGAAGGTCGAACAAGACTTTGCCTTTTACCTCTTGTAGAAAATGTCCTGTTCAATGTCTTTGTCTTAATTGTTATCATATAATAATAATTCATGAAGTTTCATACCCAAATACTTGCTTTTAAACTTGGTGCATTATTTCTCCTGATCAAAGGTCATTCTCCTGCAAGGTTCTTAACAACTTTGTCTGCTGTAGAGAACTGTTCTACACGCAATAAGGTTTGGTTACAATGCTACACTGAATTTCAGCACAGTTGTTTCGCTAGTTTCAGCCGATGCTCGCAGGTTTCACCGCAGTGCATAGCGACAATGGTGTTGTGGGCTTTCTGCAATAATACTATAAGCCGCGATAAAAGTGTTATAATCTAGAAAGAGCCCGCAATCATCTCACCTCAAGAGAAATATTCCGTTTCATTCTACTTTGAGAGTAGTCCTTTCTGGGTGCTCAGCTTGACAATTTTCAACACTTGATCTCTCTGTACTGACGTTTTAATAGTATATGAAAAACTTGATCAAAAGTTTGTGGTTTAACAACTTGTGTATTCCATTGAATGTAAGCTCTCTGTGCTTGTAAGGAATAGGCCTGTCATTGTATAGAGTCCTCAAGTTGATGGTACAATCTGTTCAGGGCTTTTGAAATTATTTTGAGCTCATAATATTTGCAACAGTGGGTCTGTTGTTATGCTAGTAGACAACAGAAGATATCAGAATACATTTTAACTTAGCGTTATTTGCTGCATTATACATGTAGAGAACAATCGGTGATCATTCATGCCAGTTACTGTTGTGTAGAGAATATCCTCATGGTGATGATCGACACCAAGATTTTCCTCTTGAAGCAAACAGTGCATTTATTGCATGTCATGTGTAGTAACAGTTGCTTGTTGAGCCACTTGTTGTTCTGTTCTAGAAATCTGAAGAGATTGGTACTTGAGGAAATGTCATGACTTTTATAAAACAAGTTTTGACAGTTTATATGACGGAACGAGAGGGAATGTTTTACACAAATTTGCCTGAGTTTTGTTAAAGTCATATGGCACACTTTCGAGTGTAATAGTTTTTTCATTGGTCAGTCTATTCCATTTTAATCACTTTAAATTACCCATTACTCTTGCAACAACCAGAAATACTGACGTCACAAACAGTTGTTTATGACATCGCAGACTACGAACTGCGGGAAGTTGCACTGAAACCATGGTGGCTGAAAATTTTATAATACGTATATATAAATGGTTGCTAGGCAAACTTGACATGTGCACATGTGATTGTATCTAAAATATGAACTCTATAATGTTCAACCATATGAGTAATACATATAGAATATGTAACTGAAGATCCCCCCCCCCCCCCCCCCCCCCCCCCCCCCCCCCCCACAACTTGTGGATTCCTGCACAGGTGTTACTGGATCATGTTATTGATATAGCTGTATTGGAATGTATACAGCAGGTGATCTGACTGTAGTCACACAAAGCTGTACACAGAATACAGGACGTTGTGTTCAGTGTTGTGACATGTCGGTCTACTCATGTTGTATACACTAATGTTGTAAACAGTCCTGTCTCTTGTCAGACTCAAGGCTAGAGGTACCATCAAGTGTCCTTCACATTTACAAATACATGTACACTGAGTCCATAACAAACCTAGTACTATCACTCCTCATACAAAACAAATCGACCACCACCACTATTGTTGCCGCTGGCATATAGAGGAAAACATATTTTGACACTTTTACAACTACACTGGACTAAATCATTTAGTCTCTGAAAATTGGAAAAAACTTTTTAAAAATGGTAGCCTCTGTGATGTCTTCATGAGCTCTGTTGTCTTGTAATAGACTTGCCTAGGCTCTTAAAAAATTAGGGGTCTGGACAACCGACTATTACTAGATGTTTTAACAGATTGATTTAATGTCTAAACTCATTTTACGAGTCGTTCTGAATTTTTTTCAAATCGTAATCAAAGTCTTAGTCATGGGGGCAAACAAATACATCATGACTTTGTTACCAAACATCAAAGATGGTGGTATACGTGAGAGTTAGGGATGAAAGGAAGTTTGTATGTGTTAGGCGACCCCACCCCTCCACGTATTCTTCTAGTACACTGGTAGTTCTATGAGGGTACCTGATATGGGTGTTGGCGAGAAATGGCCTGTGTTTGTTCAACAGGGCAGATGCCTGTCACCCTTACAACTCATTGTACACCCAGAATAACCTGGGGTAGTTGGACAATGTTATTTGAAAATGGAAAATATTGTCAAGTTTCAAAAAAAGGTAGTTATATTATAAATCTTTAAAAAGTTTTCCCACTCACAACTAATATTATAGAAATTATGCTGTTAGATAGTGAACAAATGTAACATTGTTCCATTGGTATTTCACTTTTTGCAATAGTACAAATTCTTGTTCTTTTTCGAGACAACTCCTTTCAAGGAGTTGAACCCACATCCTCAAAATCATTCAACAATCACCAAAACTGATATACAAATTGCTTATCCACTCGGCCACTGAGACCATGACCAACTAATATTATGTCCAAAATAGTCCCTAATATGTTACAAGTGTAAATTATTATTAAAACATTTGAAACATACTAACCTTTGATATTTGAATTCTCCTGCCATTCAAAACTTTATAAAAATTCATTTACAACAGGGTCGGGGCAGGAGTGCAGTTATTAGGATGGTGGTGTTAATTATACAGATTACGGTATCTTCTGTGGTTGAGTTGAGTGTCTCACAACTACAACAACAGTATCTTTGCCTGACTTAGATCTGTTTGTAGTTTATTAGCACATTGAGTGCTACTTTGAGGGACATAAAGTAAACTGGTAGTCATAACAGAAGCCACAACAATGAGTCTGGGTTGGTTTATGATTATTGCAAGATGAAATGGTGATGAAAGCGCAGTTCTCTCCCTTAATGTGCAGAGGTGAAGGTCACATCAATTCTCTTTTAAAACTTTAGAATAAAAATGTTTTTATTTGGTATAAGTAACTTGTGTAAATTTTCTGTGTACATTTACTACAAAGATGTTAATGAAATATTTTTTAAAGCAGCTAAAGCCTGACACATCTTGACTCACCTGTCTTCAAAGGTGTGATTATTTAATGTTGGTTCCCAGACTATCACAGTATAAAAACTTTGAGGTGGGGCTATCTGATGGATTATAATGTCTGTCTAAGACAAAAACTAGGAATGACTAACGATTGGAAAAAAAAAGTTAATCAAAAGTAATGGATGACTGATGTGGCAACACAAAGGAGATATTAATTCACTTTTTAAGTTGTCCAGATTTGTTCCTAATTTACTTGCTGTAGTTTATGTATGTATGTATTGACATAAAAATGATTCATTTTCAAAGTGACAACAATTATTGTTTAAATCAACTAACAAAAACAAAATCAAAATTGAAGAAAATATATCTGTATAACTCATCAAGATTGTGACCTAGTTTATCTGTTGGTCTGTGTTGACTTACGACCATACCTTTGTACTAGGAGATGAGATAGTGTATTGGAAAGTTAATCAGCCGATTCTATAATCAGATTATGCTGGTTTCCTGAGCAGCTCTATCTCCCATCCGATACGTGTTTGTCATGTATTATTCCTTACAAAACCTCAATGTCACGCAACCAGGATGACTGATAAGTAGGTCTAGACTTGCTGTCAGTATCCTAATGAAGTGTTTAAATCATTGAATGGAAAAGTCTTGTACATAGCCATCAATTACTTGTCATGTTATTTTGAGTTCTGAAATTGACATAATTAGCTCCTTTTCACTAATAAGAGGTCCCGGTTTGAATCTACGCTGGGGACCTGCTGTAGTGAACTGTTCTATATGGATTTAGGTTTGGATGCAGTGCTGCACTTTATTTTAGCAGTTTCACTCATGGCTCGCTAGTGCCAGCCGATGCTTGCTGGTTTCATCGCAATGCATAGCTAGCTACCATGGTGTTGCAGGCTTTCTCCCTGCAATAGTAGTATTATAGTACTTGCCGCCCGGAGCCGTGGTTTAAGTAAAATATTCATGAAAGTGTTTCTAAACCCCAAATCACCTCATCTATTCAAGAGGACAACGCTAAGAATAGTAAGATAGAGCATTAAAAAAGTAAATTTATCTGTAATTAACTAAATTAATTGAGAAACAGAAATGTTAAAAACTAGAATGACATTATTAGTTCAGCTTGAAATTAATTTTTAAACATTAATCACAATTCTTATACAAAAGAATGGTGGAAATGTACAAGTGAACTACCTACACAGACTCACATTGGCCCCTATTCAAGTTTGAGTGTATGTGAAAGAGTTGTAATCTGATGCTATATATATGAGAAGCAAACCCTGTCTCGGGCATTGTTTGATGTAGTTCAGTTTGTTTTGGACCGCTTGTAGTACTACGCTGTTTTCCACTAACTTACAATGACATAGCAGGCTGGACTCGTCTGTGAACATTGATCATGGATGGCAATTTGTCGCAGATCAGCAGATTACAGTGGTTATGGTTAAATCCACCTCCTTTATCAGTGTATTTGTAACCGCTTTACTACTACAATAAACTGATTCCCTGAAATTAATAAAATGATCATTAATTTTAATTTTTGACTTTCGATATTTTCGAAGAAAAATATTTATTCACATTTAAGGTTAATTTGTTGTAACCACTCAATCATGTCATTTCAACCCCATAGCTGTTTGAAAAGTCGATATAGCAAATAATCAATTGATATTGAATGTCACTCACATCAGCAAAAATTCTAAGCGAAAATATTTTTCCGATGTTCCGGTCCATTTGCTGGCATTACCACTGAATGATTTTTAACACCATTTCTCGCTAGATGAATCCATCGATTGAATTGTGAAAATTTCAGTTAATCAATCATTTGACATTAGACGCCAGTCACATCGGATGAAATTCAGGGGCAAGATATTTATGCCAAGTTGAGGTTCATTTGCTGTGATCGTTATCCAATGATTTTGTACACCACTTGTCCTAGTTACGAAGAATCATGCAGCAATTTGAATATCGAAGGCAGTGAGTAATCAATCATTTAATTTCATGCGTCAGTCAATGAGACTAATGCAGGTAAACATAGGTAGTCGGCCCGGGGGCTTCTCTACCTCCTTGCTTTTATTACATGATCAAAATTCTAATTATGATTCACTGCTTACGACTGTCAACTACACTATCAATCAGAGTTAGGTGTCACATTGAATCAGTTTGGAATATTCATTTCATAATATTTGTCATCTTGAAATCTATCGTGAATTTATTTAATGTCCGATTATTGTATACAAGAGAATGAAGGTGTTCCAATCAGTTTGGAATATGTATTTATAATATTTGTTATCTTCCTATCTACAGTGCATCTATTTGATGTATAAAAGAAATTGCATGTGTGGTGATTCGTTTTGCAAGGAAATATGGTAGAGCTCTTCAAATTAGCTTTATCCTTTAAAAGTGTTTTAGAATTTAAACATTTCTAAAAGGATGTACAATGTACAATTTACCTGCTTGTGAACTAATATTCCTTATGTTTACATCTTGTCCTCAGAATATATTTCTTGTTTTAACCAATCATGTTTGCTGGGAGTCAGTAATGATTGTAATCATTTGTTAAAAGTCGGTGGTTGACAAATCCTCCTTGTATAAAAGAGACATTAATACAGTGTGACAGGACCTCATTCAGCAAGTTTGCACTAACTCCATACACATGAAAATGAAAAATAAAATTGCATATATGAATGTATACAATTTGTTAAAACAGATATTCATAGACTTAATTTTAGTCGTAGGATTCACCTTTAGAACAAGGTTAATTCAGATGTAATTTTCTAAAAAAACACGTTTATTTTTAAAGCCTTGTTACAAGATTCACCTGGTGATGTGTTTGCCCTGCCAACATTTACGTGCAGCAAATAATGTTGGAGTTTATTTAGCGTTGCTCGTTAAGGCCAGGTGTTCACTTGTGTAGATTCTGGCCTGTAATTACTCAAATTAGCACAGGTAATTCATTGCACGCACCTTCCAACCCTTAATAGAAACAGGAAACTTTGACACATGTTGAGGAAAGAGAGAGAAATGCTGTTGGTTGGAGCTGCTTTCAATCATTTCATTCATCCAGACTTCTAGTTGTAAGAGCTGTTTTAGTCTGGGAATTGTCTGTAACCCTATTATCCAGAAAGGTTTTATTTCACTGAACATCTTCGTACTGATTCACTGACTGAAAAGGGGAATGCTTTGGACAGGATTTATTTCATTATACTTTGTAACTGAATAAGTTACATAACCCTTTGATATCTTCAGGAATCAAGGATTCAATGAATAAGTGAGATTTATTATTATCCACTGCCAAACAAAGTTGGCTGGAGATACTGAAATGGGCTACATCTGTCGGTTCGTTAGTTCATCTGTTCATATGATGATGTCATAGTTGCAGCTTGCGAAGCTGTAAGTACTGTTGAAATCACTCCATTTCAACATATAAACACACTCGTGTGGTACTAGCTGTGCCATTCATGAATAACTACTTTTCTACCTCTCTCCATGAGATAACATGGTATTTGTCAAGGCAAGGCATATGATATATTGGCCGTGTATAACATATGAACTTTTTTCCTATATCAAGCCCGCCAATGAACTGTTATCACCTCATTTAACCTTGTTCCTTCAAACACTTGTTTCCCCGAGGCAACAACCTCTATCAAATCCTAATCTCACAAGGAAAGTGAGATGCTGACACTCAACTATGTTTCACCTCATTTAATCTTTCTCCTAAATACTTTATTCTGTAAATCACTTAAATGGATGAAAATAACATAAAAACCTTTTACTAGCCATGGACTAGTGATTATTTTGAACCCTGACTTCTTGCATACCCATGTTTCCAATCACTAATCCTAATCCTACAGGGCAAGGTGAAAATGTTGACATTAAACTCTGTTTAACCTCATCCAACTCTGGTCATCCAAATCACTTACCCCTTCCCTGGCTTAGGTCCACATAATGCATTAAATGTACATTATGTATGTATGACCTGCTACATGCCTGTCTTTTAAATACGGTACTTGAACTTGCTTCTCGTAAATAAACTGTTTGAGAGCCTTTCTAGAAGTAGTCTGTAGTATAGAGATGATAAGTTTATGGATGGTCACTTTCTTTAGATTCACAATGGCAGCATTTTGGTATTAATTCTTATACATTTACAAACATACCGGTAATGGTAATCGCTATAAGGTTGCCATTGTATTATAGCAGTTGATACGGTTCGCAGCTACATTAGTTGAACCTCAGTATTTTACTTCAATGATCAAAGTGTATATTCTATACCATATTCTATTAATTTCAACAACATTTACTGATAATTTCATTTTTTTCCAATTTGACGATCATTTGACTTTATTTGCAAGTTAGGATATGTTTTGTTGAGACTAAGTTTGCTGCATTCTTGGTTCTAAACCAAACTGAAAATGTATTGAACCGGAGCTATGTTAACCGTTTCACTTCTAATCATCCATACCGGTACAATCTTGTATTCTCTCTAATAAATACATGGGTACGATGATAGATAAGCCGGTTCTCCTATAGATATTGATGGAATACTGATCATGAAGCATACATTGAAGATAGCGAGCCTCCACAGATTTGTCCAATTTGTATTCACAATACACTTGATAAAATCACTCATGCTGAGATTTGGTTCCAATTGAAACAATAGATGTCAGTCTTCATAAGAAAGTTGGGCTGCAAATATTCATTATTTACTTATTGTCTTTTGGAGAAGATGCAGTCAATTTCATACAGTGGATTATGGTAGCTACCATGTGCCTAGGATTGACCCAGACAATGGATATAAATCACACTTGCACTTGAGAAACAGGGATAAAGCTTGTAGAAGTGTTTCTGGACAGATAAAGCAGAACAGAGCTGGTCCCAGAAGTGTCCGGGTCAGAGATGGTTAGACTTGTACGAAGAAGGTCTTAGCTCTGATAACCTGCCGGGTGTTCCATCAGACGGTGATAACACTAACCAAGGACGAATGTCAGGCTTTATGTCTCGTGAATGGAAGGAACCTACAGTCTACCTTTGACCTTCTGACATATTGTAATCTTTTCCTCTCCAGGTGACTTTTCCTGACCAAACTTTTTATGTCATGTGGTTCTCCTGATTGGAATGGGTTCCTCTCTAGTTGACCTTCTTGTTATCTTTACTTCAGCTCCTGATATTCTCTGACCAACCTCATGAATGGAATGAGCTTGTATTTGACATTTGACATCTAACTGGCCAAGATCTGTTCTTCAAGTGACCTTCACTGACAAAATTCATAAATGGAATGAGCTTTTATTCTTCATTTGACATCTGACTGGCTCAAATCTGTTCTTCAAGTGACCTTCAATGACCAAACTCATGAATGGAATGAGCTTTTATTTGACATTCGACCTTATGACTGACTAAAATCTAAGAACAGGAAGATTTTCTGGATAACAACTTCTTTAAAGTGAAAATACATGACGTTTTGGAGTACATACTCACTCTTTCATCAGGTGAATACCACTTCTAAATGCCCTTCAAAGACCTGACTAAAATCTGTTCTTCAAGTGACCTTCTGTGACACAACTCATGAATGGAATGAGCTTTTATTTGACATTTGACCTTCTGGTTGCTTTAATTAAATCTGTTCTTCAAGTGACCTTGACCAAACTATTTCTGTTCCTGTGCATCTCAAGATTAGATAATCTTCCTCTGGGTCTTCTAGAGATGGGTGGTTTTACCGGTATACCGGAAAACCGTGGTTTCTTCGATCAAGTGGTACGTACCGTGGTACGTTGGAGAAAACCGGGGTTTTTATCATTAGAAAAAAATACCTTTTACAGAATGATATTTGTCAGAAAATTTAATATCTTACTAATAAAAGTAACTATTCTTTAAATGGTTCTTTAAACTGTTGTTATCTGATGTAGTTTGAATGTAATACATCTCTAATGAAAGTGTCTGCAATTTGCTAACTGATTAGTTGCATGTTGATATGCTGATATTCCTTAAGAAAAACTTGAAATGATAGTTATGATTTTATCTACTTTTGAATTTTTCATCTTTGGTCTTCTATTATACTGAGCTCTGAATAAAAAGACATCTGGAACAATTCTACCTGTATATTATACACAACCTGATCCTATTCATTTCAAGCACGGTATATCGTGGTAAATACCATGGTACTTGGGCAAAAAAATAGGTATACCGCGGTACTGAAATGTTCGTGGTACCCAACCCTAGGGTCTTCTAATAACTTTGTCTTCTTCCTGAACAATAAAAAGAGTTGTCCTGTGTGGATGAAACTATCTATATGCCACCTCAAATATGTTCAAGGGACGTTGATGGATTATCTTTCTTCCATGCATCTCTTATGGAAGCTAGACTCTCAATTTTACTTTAACTTTCTGGCTGCTTCATATTGTCTTCATCTGAGCAGTTGTTCTCTTCACCGTCAAGGATGTCCTAAAACTGTCCCACTTCTCTTGCGATGGCGTCACGAACAATCGTTGTATAACGGCACAGACGATAAAATACCTGGAGGTCGCGGCGAAACAATGGTTGCTAGGCAAACGTGATATGTGCACATGTGCTCATATCAATAATATTAACTTGGTTATTTTCAACCATATGGGTAATAAATTCTGATATAAAAAATAACAAGAAAGTTTTGAGACTGTTTTGGATTAACGGATCAGATGTGAGGCGTATGGTTAAAAACACAACTAATAAAACGTTCTCATTCAAAAACTTTTTACCTTTTTACTAAAGTTAAATAAAAAAGCTAATAAAAGATTAGCTTTGATAACGCTTACCCTGTTTGCATTGTGCCATAAGACTGTTTGCAGAGTTTATCTATATGCCAGAATTAATCCCCCTTCATGTATAACATACCTGTGGTCGCCAGGTAACTATCACAAGTCCTATTTAATTGGACTCAATATCAACAGATAATTACTCATATAAACCAATGCTTAGATTCATTATGTTTAACAGGACAGATACACAAACACGACCCTTTTATAACCTCTGTGGTCAAGCTTTATTGTTTCATAGTTTTTGCTGAAATTTGTGATGAAATAGGTTTTGATGATTACATTGATTATATGTACAAACTTCTGATAGGTGTTGTTATTGATGAAATAAGTAACTAATGCTTAGCTTAATAATTTTACCAAAAATGTACATAGTTCTTTCCATGCTCATGTTAATTACAGTATCTAATATACAATGAGCCAAATTAGTTTTTATGTCTAATATACAGAGTGCTCAAAATATAAAAACTAGGTACTAATTACTGAAGAATGATTTCAAGGATCGCTGAAGACTGGTGCAAATAAATGGCAATGAAAAATTATTTCCAGCTCACTGACAACTTGCTGCTGAAAAATCTTAACATTTGGAAACAAAATCAAAGTACAGTTAAATTCAATCTTACTAATGAAAAGCAGCCTTGCCTCATAGAATGGGGGTTTTATGTACAAAATTATGTGTACTTTACATTGAGTTGACTACATGTTTTAGTTCTGTAAACATTGTTCAGGACTGCCTGTTCCACAGTGTATTCAGACAGGTCCTGATTTCTGACAAATAAAATCTGGTAGTGACCAGAGAAAAACATTGTTACCATTAGAGCTGGCAATAAACACTGAGTTCCAATCACTGGCCGTATATTTGCAGCAGTATTTACTTCCTGCCTGGGTGGACTGACAGGGAGGCTGCCGTCACCTGTTGCTGATCTGGTATCTCGCTGGTGCTGGTAGGCACAAGCTGTTTGCCATCTGGGATATGCCTAGTCTATCTTAGTCACCAGAAATGCACCAATTTTCGCCATGTAGCAGCTTCCTTAACCCTTCACCTGCTGGTTGAGTCAGTGTGTATTCCAGGGATCCCTAAGTAGTCAAAATACTATATCCCTTGGCCAGATGACCTATTTGCTATTTTAAGTTTCCTAGGGACCCAATGCACAAGACTCTGAGGTGACGTTAAGTCACTAAAGTAGCCTTACTACCATGTTAAAAGATGGCACTAAAGTTAACCTTAGTGTTAAGGTTGTTTTGTGCAACGACTGCCAGCTTTATTGTCGGATTATTTTGACGGCCTGACTTTTGGCAGATCCTTTAACTGTTGTTCCTTCCATTGGAAAGTTGTCCACTGCATTGTTTGTTCAAGAAAGCAAACCTTCTTTCAAAATATACTCAAATTACCAATTCAACAGTGTCGTAAAAGTCAGGATACCACTTATAACATCAATGAGGTATCAAGTAAGATTGATTGATTGTCAATGAGGTGTCAAATTGAGAGGAAAATGGTCCATTTAAGATGGTTGCGAGATCTCTCAGAACACAGGTGTTTGCCAAGGGTGTCTCTTTAGTCCCTTGTAATTTGTCATTAGCAATTGTGGTTGCACATCACCTTACAATTAGATACAAGGCTAAAGGTCATTGTTTAAGACAGAGTCATATTTATCAACTAGCTTTTCGACTTGTAAGAAAAGTGGAATCAAAATCAATTTTGGAATATACATATTTTTCATAATTACCCAATAATTTTCAGATAATAAAGCATTACAGTTATTAAGAATAATTTAGGTAAGGTAATACTGCTAAAATACAGTACCCGATTACCAATAAGAACAGCACAAGTTACAATGTTTCTTAGAACTATCTGGGCCCAGTTCTCAAAACGGTTTAACCTCAAGAACTCTTTAACTTTGATCGCAGCCCATGTCTTTAAAAATGGGCTTAAGAAGTTTGTAGGGCTAAGAATGTTTTGAGAATAAGGGATGAGCTTCTATTCTTTTAAGAAGACTGATGCTATTTCTGTCTAGTAGTGACCATGAGTGTTCAAGTCAAGATATTGACCTTACTTTTGACACGATACAGAACTATAACCAGTGATAACCTTCGCTTGACATGTTGCGCTTATTGTTTATCAATACTTCTCTGTATCTGGTAACAGTTTTATCACACTGTGGATGATAGCAATAAGTTTCATAATCAACATCCACCATAGAATGTATTTCTTATCATGATATATGATAACCAATTACATTAGTATGTTAACTTATTAAGTTACTGTCTTTCATGATACCACACAATGCAGCATAAAATAATTTATTAATTTTGATACATTTTACAGCTGGAAACCAATTTACTAATATTGCTCAGACAATTCTATGCCATGTCCGCCATTTCTGACATTATTGTATTATCTTTCCCAGTAGCTTGTTGAGAAACATTTGTTTTGGATTTAATTACAGCTATCTTACTTGAATCATTATCATACGTAATATACCAAAAAATCTTCATTTTAGATTGGCCATAATGATATTAAATTATTTAATATATTTGTACTGAATTCAACCATTATTTGTTAACTTCTGTGAGAAACTGTTGTTTAGTAATAAGTCCTTATATACAACCCCCAAAATGGCATTTGTACTGTTTGCTGTTATCCTGATATATATATTTGTATATCCATAAATATGTCCAATCTCTTGTGTCAGCTGGATAAGCAGAGATCCAGTGTAGATAGTCCAACTTCAACAAGCAGCGATAATACAACCTGCCTTCATCAGGATTTTAACAATATATGAATTTCGACCACTAACATAAGATTTGTATCTCTCATGATGTAAATTCAATTTATAGTATAATGCCACTTTCTTTTTGATGGATTTCTGTTGTCTCTTGTCTTCATTTTATGTCACTGTTAAACCATACTGAGATGAAATTTCACGAAACATTCATGTAGCAAATATATTATCCAGATTTAGCCAGTAGGCATCCATTAGGCGATACTTTCATGCCTAAGGGTCTATATGATGTCAATAGAAGTTTAATCTATGGTTGTAATATTTTGAATTAATGATGCATATGCAAGTTTGCTGTGCAGTTAATCTTGACATTTTGTTTCATCAATACATCATTATTCACTGATTATCCCTCTTCCCTCAACACCTTTTTTTTATTATCCATTTCTCAACTCCTGTCCCTCTCTCAATTCCCCTGACGAAATGATTAAATGACAGTGATGCACATCAAAGCTTTTAAATAAAGTCTACAGTTTTTTCTTGCAACAAATAGGTTTATTAATCCGATCTACAAGACATTTCATTTTCACTATCTTTTCTACATTGCCTTCACACCTCGACCCCCCACTCTCCTACCTCCATCCCCCCCTCTTGACCCAGCACCCCCATCTCTACCTCACAAAACCAGCCCATATTTCTGTAATAGAAACCTGTTGAACAAGCTTCATGTCATGAATATCCATTTGTTGGGAATCATGCGGGAACTTTTTCTAATTGCCAAGGTCGGTGAGATGTTAGCGGAAATTGATTGTCTATTTCAGCTAACGTTAGAAAACAGGTTAGGTAAATACAAACTGTGGAGTTACCGCCCTAACTCGGCCGGCTGTTATTTATAGTTTCTTTACCCAGATCAATTAGTTCAATAGTTTTCATTTCCTCATAGGTTAACCATGTCCTGTATCCCACATGTTCTGATAACACTCGTAACCTTTCCTTGCCCAGCCTATCAACGGGGTAAAAACATTACAAACTCTGGCCCTCATATTTAAGACAACATGGTAGCAGTGGTCGTGGTAATATTGTGGATATGGGATGTAAAATAACACTATATAAAATATATTTATTATAATATAGTAGTGTCTTAGTCTTGTATATTTCTAGGCAAGCCAAAAATGAAAATGACAAAATTCTGACAATAAACTCTATAAAAATGGCAGCTCAAAGCAAAACTGATGACCAATGGCTAGCTGGCCACAAATAGTTGGTCACTTATGTTGGAGAAAGAAACTATTAAAATATTGTAATTTTGAACATTGATTGGCGCATAAAAGCCAGCCAGTTCTTGCATTGTCTGGGAGCGAGAATTCTGTTGTCATGGTATTTTTGGAGTGTATAATGACGCTTAGTCATTTCTCGGAGTGTAAAGGTGGCGGTGACGTCATGTTCGTTATGATTGATGATAATTGGACGAGAGTGTCTCTGATGTGATTAGGATGTTGATGCTTTGTCTCTGTCAGCTGCATAAAACACTTATTAGACAAGGATGAAGAATGAGCCTTTAGGACATGAAGTTAGTTAAATCAGTGCTTTAGGAAATAGCAAGAATAAAACCAGATCTCAAATTATCAAAATAACTACATTATGCATAATATATTGTCCAGTGTAATACGACAGATGACAAGCTTTAATTGAGTGAAAAACAAAGGAACTTCACAAAGGAATGCATATCCCTTTAGCTGCAGGATCTGATGTCTTCTGTGATAGCCTATTTTCAAGGAAATGGCTAATCATAGATTATTCCTATTGCTAACGAGATTCCTGTATAATATCCACTTAGAATAGTTTGGTGGTAATCACTTGACCACATTTATCCTCTGAAATGAATTTTTTGTGGGTAAAATTTCCAAATTTAAACAAATTAAAATAAAATAAAATGAAAAGGAGCCTTTGAGATATGGTCTTTTTCAGCTCTGGAATCTTGTTGTAGATTCGCCTAGGTGCTTAAAAAGTTAAGGGGTCTGGGTGACAGGCTTATATAGTGGTGTGGATTTTATATCATGTTGTCTTTTAGATAGTCAATTTATCAAAAGGCTTGTTATGTATAAATGTTGTTGCACAAAACAACCTTAACACTAAGGTTAACCTTAGTGCCATCTTTTAACATTGCACTAAGGCTACCTTAGTGACTTAAGGTCACCTTAGTGTTTCGTGCAACGGCGCCCTGGATGACAGGCTTATATAGGGGTGTGGATTTTATATCATAACCTGTTTTAGATAGTCAATTTATCCAAAGGCTTGTTACTGTCATAAGAACCATCAGAAGTAATAGAAAATAATTGTATTTTCAGAAATCGGAGCGACGACAACAACATGCCACCAAAGAAACAGAATTTCTTCGACTCAAGAGGTCTCGTCTTGGCGTTGATGACTTTGAACCTCTCAAGGTCATTGGCAGAGGTGCTTTTGGCGAGGTAGGTTTTTCTGTTACGTTACTTTTCATATGACTTGAAACTGACCAACTGCTTAGGATGGGAAAGAAATCATGCAGTTGTCAGCATAGTGGAGATGGCAGGGACTCCAATCCATCTCAAAGCTCAACATCTGTTTCTCCATTTGAGAATGTTGAGAATGCATTTCCTTCATCGATTTACTAGTTCTTGTGATGCTGATAGTTTCCAAATCAATAAAACACAACACAACACAATACAAAACAATACAAAACAATGTAGTTGATTAAAGCCTACCATTTGTAAAAATATTTGTTATGTATATCTAAAACCTAAGATTAAAAATGTAATCCAAAATGAGTTGAGGAAACATGACAATAGTGGTGTTGCAGCCTTTCTCCCTGCATTAGTCGTTATTTACTGAAATGTTGCCCAATCAATATGAACACAAACTCCTTCATTCCCCATTAGTCTGTACCAGCTGTTGTTGTATAAGTGAAATTTCTTCAGATATTAAACCTAAATCACTCGCATTTACTTGGCTGGGCTAGAATTTGACTGTAAAACCTTGGTGATAAAATTGTTAATTATATGAGGAGAAATGGATGTTTTTGTTGAGGGAAGTATTCTTCTGGTATGCTACTGACGACTTCAGTGGAAGAGTGTTCTCTACGTGATGTGTTAAGAGAATTAGTAACTCCTGCTACTTACATGGGATGATTCTCTTGGGGTAGGATAGACGCATATTGTATATTGATTGCATTGCCTGAAGCCTGGAAAAATCAATAATCTGGAACGAGTTACTTTATCTAAAAGTGTACGTCAACCTCATAGTTCATAAACATTATTTTGTGGGTAAAAATATAAAATAATTGATTTGCTTTACATTTTATTTTCTCTTCCCGAGTTACGTTACGAATTAATACAACGAACTATTCAAAGACGATAAAATTCATACTTATATAAATGTCAATTTCAATGTTTTATTTCCTTTTTCTGAATACTATTAAAGAAATTGTTAATCACATAGACAAAAATCAATTTACGATGTTTTAATTGTGAGTGCAAATAATAATAAAGTGATTTGAGGTCAACCGTGATGTCATCAAATGAAATATTAATAAAGTGATTCGAGTCTATCCATGATGAATATTTTTTTAAATTTTGTAATTAACCTAATAACATCAAAAGAATATTGTAATATATATATGAGTGGCATTCTTGGTATGGTGAAGACTGAATACAATATTGGATATTCAACTTCATTATTCTACATAGGTGACATTTCAACATAGGTTCTAATGTTGTTGTGGAGCAAGTTTGTGGTTCTAACGTTTATTTGAAGTATATTTATTCTAGAGTTTCTGAGATGTTGTAATAGTCGGGTTGCATGTTGGTGGGTGATAGAGATTTCTGTATGTACTTTAGATGTATTTCTAACAGTCAGTTTGCATGGGAAGTTGGAATTACTGTCCTCTCTGGGTGAACTTCTCCTTGAGAGAACAATCACCTCAACTTCAGAACAGTGTATCCATACACTGATAGGCTTTCATGTGATTGGCTTTGTGTACATGATAGATTTTATTATCAAGACTAGAAACTAGAAAAATACATGTTGCTCTTTTGTCCAATTTGCTTAAGGACAATCAACATTCTGCATGAGGGATAACATTTTATTCATTAAAGCTTGAGAAGTACTAAGTCTGAAAGAATAATGACAATTAGTCTAAATGGCAAAACTATATAAAACCCTATAAAGTTGAGAGCATGGAGGCCAAGTTTAAAAGGAAAACCTAGTTCGATGGATAGTCAGCTTCTTTACTGCAATGAGTGCAACGTTTTGGTGTAGATCCCAGCACACTTATCAACCATGTATAACAGCTTTTAGAAATATATATAAGGAAACAGCTATAACATTATAGGAATTGTTTGTGTTATTCCACAACACAACCTCCAAACTAGTTTCAAACTTTGGATATTAAAGACAAGATTCGATAAAGTCTGAATACTGATATTTTGGTTTGACAGTAATTATTTAGAAGGGGATAAAGCTGCCATCAATGCACAGGGATATCCGCAGAAAGACCGGAATAGTTTGTTACATGTTTCGAGGGCGTGAGCCTTCTTCTTCAGAACTATTCCGGTCTTTCATCGGATATCCCATATCCC
This sequence comes from Gibbula magus, assembly GCA_936450465.1. Classification (NCBI taxonomy): domain Eukaryota; kingdom Metazoa; phylum Mollusca; class Gastropoda; order Trochida; family Trochidae; genus Gibbula; species Gibbula magus. Next base: position 6,361,453 of record OW388304.1, read on the forward strand.
ATGCCTTGATGGCCAGTTTATCCCCTTCTATCTTATCCCAAACTTGAGTATGGTACCTTTACTGGATCCGCACACTGCTAACCCAACCAAGCCCCTCCTCTAACAGGTCGTCTAGCGCCGCTATGATTTGTTATATTCTTTTCTAGCTGTGATCTAGAGGGACACCATTTCAGGTGTTCCCTTATTTGTTACTCTCAGTATATGAGCACTTGAAATTGGTCTCCTCTACAGCCTGAACACTGGTGACTTTTGATTGAAACTAACTTAATTTGTGTTTTATTAATTTGCAATTTGATGTGACAAAGCAACACTTTTTGGTTGATACTTTTCAAGCTTGCTGGAATCCATGTATTCCTCAGTGATTCAAGGGTAATGTTCTGTATATCTTGACATCTCCTGAGACCAGTGCCATTTTCTATAAATTTATTTCAATAAGAATAAGAATAAACTAAAATATTATAGTTTTTGTAATCTTGACAGTTTCTCTGTTGAAAGGTGATATATATATTTTGTTCCCAAAATAAATCCTGTAAAACTAGATTTGGTTATAGATTGGATAACATATTGACCCTGAGTGTATATATAGACAATTACGAAGGTTGCAAACACATGGTCAGGGCTGATAACACAACATGTGGGAGCTATCAAAGGTTACTGCTCCCTCGTGTGCTCCATATTGTCTATAGATGCATCTCCACATGTTTAATTCACAACATGTACTCGTAATTGACATGCATTCTCAAACTATCATCAGTATGATAAAATACCCTTGAAAGCAGAGACCATAAATTAAATAAAGGATACATTTTATGGTCTTCATTGAAGGTAGTCTGTCAGAAAATGGAAAATTTAAATTTGTTGATCACATTTCTAAAACATCTTTTGTCTTTGTTGTTTGTACTTACGCCAGAACTGGAGCTATAACTTCATTATGTAGATTTATACATTATTTGCATATATTCACCAGTGTCAGTGATAAGTTGACAACAAGCAAGTTAACAAGACAAAACTTGCTAGACAAGGGGGTTGAGAAATCAATTTGTTAACCCCATGGTAGCAAAAAAACAACAGTTGTCAGTGCTCAGTTGTTAGGCTGAACTTATTTCATGCCATCAACTTGTTTTTGATAAAATCATCCACAAAATTGTTTCGCTTTGAGGGGCCAAGTTCATCATTTGATAATTATTTCATTTGAACTTCAAAATCTCTACAAGTAAAATTGATTTTCATGATCATGACTTTGACCTTTTCAGGCATGGGCCCAGTTGACATTGTGACTCAGCATTTCTCTTTTAAAGCTGAATATGTACCTTTATTGATAGGATATTATCCAAGTAACTTAGACAAACAAGAACATTCAATCCCATTATCAATAGACCGTTTTTTCCTGCTTCGACCTAGTAACGCTGACTTTATCATTGTATGCTTAACTGCATTTCCCTCTTCAGTTCTGAGCTATTCAATAAAATCAAGTGTTTGCTGATTTCTGATTGGTTGGTTTGAAAAATCCTCTTATCTGGTTGGACATGTGAATCTGAGTACATAATTTCTTAACTGAATTTTGAAATAGTGTCAGTTGCTCTTGACCCTGTTGGCCGATATAGCTTCTGACAGGCCAAGGTTGTTTGAGGACCACAATATTTCGATCACAGAAATATACTTTCATAAGTTTAAATTTATTAAAACGACCAATTACATAACTACCTTCAAGAATAGGGTAACATAACATAGAAAAGTCTTCTTTGTTAAAAATATTCATTGTCCATGTCTTCTCATGTATAAAATTCACATTCAAACATACACACAAATGTACATAGTTATAGTGATGTAAGGGCTCGGGGTCCTGTTGCGTGAAACACTAAGGTGACCTTAAAGGGGCCGTTCTGTCGGCAAAATTCGCCATATTGGATTTTGTGCATTATGTGAAATGAAAACACGCTATACTTTAACTAATTTTACAACATTTTAATGATAAAAGATATGTATACACTGATAGAAAATTCACATAGTAACACATAGCGTGTCATAAAAGTAATAAACAATTTGCTGTTATGCCGGAGAAAACTTTTCCCCACTTTTCCCCACTCGCAGCGCCGATGAATGGCTTCAGTTCTCATCTTTTAACTTGACTGTGTTTTAATCAATTATTAATAGCATATTTGTGTAAACAGGGATATCCTCTCTAATTTCGTTTCCACAAAAAATACCCCGATAGTACCCTCCCTTTAACCCTTTCCCCCCTACACGCCTAAAATAAGGCACATAAACGTATTAGCGTTCGGGTTTCTTAGTGGTGAAAGTGTTAAGTCACTAAGGTAACCATAGAGCAATTTTAAAAGTTTGCACTAAGGTTAACCATAGTGGGTTGTTTTGTGCAACGACCCCCTGGCAGATATATGACAAGTACTACTGTATAAAGCTATCATATACACTTGATACATCTCCCAGCCTGCAGTGTGTGTTGGCGGTTAGCGGAACATAACTGAAGGAGATAATGAAGTGGATGTATTGTGATCTACACACCAACATTATTCAATCTAAAGTAAACAAAATGCAGCTTCAAACCATCTGTGACCTCCTGTAGAGACAATTTCTCAATGATGTTTTCCTGATAAACCTGTTTGGAGTATATATAGAAAATTGCAAAATATTTTTTAACAGTCCTGTTTGTGAAATGTATGATTTATGCCGAGAAATGCATAATATTTGGATTTATTTCGATAATGAATTTTCAAAACTAACAGTAAATGGTGTTTATTCATATGTAAACATATGACTGACACTGTCAATACAAGATAGATGTATACCCCTTTATACATTTGTCATGTTTTATATATTACAAATGTATAGTAACATTTATGTATACACCATCTGCGGGAACAACAAAAGTATCAGTTCCGTATGTGTAATATGTATATATGTGTGTATACAGTGTGAGTGTGCAAAGTATCAGTTCACGATGTGTATATGAGTAATAAAAATGAAACAAATAAATGAATTGAATATGTGAGTATATCCTGGGTGTGCAGAGTAATAGTTAGGGATCTGTATCTGTAAGCTGTTGGTGTGCAAAGTATCAGTTAGGGATCTGTATCTGTACGCTGTTGGTGTGCAAAGTATCATTTAGGGATCTGTATCTGTACGCTGTTGGTGTGCAAAGTATCAGTTAGGGGTATGTATATGTATTATCTGTATGTCTGTATATACATATATATGTATACACTATACCAGAGGTGTGACGTATCTGTCCAAGATCTATATAACCTGTTTCCCACATGTGTTGATGTCAGTCTTCTTCCTTCCTATCAGTGCACTCGTTTGGTCAACAGATCAACTTTCATAACATAAACACATACACTCTCTCCTTCTCTGGGTTAGTCAGGACACAGCCACTTGTTCATCCTTCCTTTCCCTGTACTGTACGCCATTGAGCTGCCCTTACATTTGGAACTAGTTTATTTTGGCCTCCAGCTTTCGTGCATGATAGTTGGGTGGTAAGTGTTTTGAGTTTTGGTTCAGGAGGTTCCAGCTTTGAATCCTGTCGAAGTCTGATTTGCAGTGGAGAACATTTGCATGCTGTGGGGTTTGGTTGTGATGCTGCATTGTAATTCAGTGTTATATTGTACATGGTGCAGTGTTTACAGCTGACGCTGGTAGCTTTCATTTCCAATACATGTCAAGGGTTGGGTGGCGCAGTGGTTAGCACGTTCGGCTTTGGATGAAGAGATCTTTGGCTTTAATACTGCCCAGGGTTGGCAAGCTTTCTGCAGTAGAGAACTGTTCTACGTGCAGTAAGGTTCGAGTACAATGTTGCACTGAATTTCAGCGCAGTACCACCCATGGTTTACTAGTTCCATCCGGAGCTAGCAGGTTTTATCGCAATACATAGCCTCAATGGTGTACGTTACAGGCTTTCTCCCTGCAATAATAGTAGCATCAATGACATACCGTATACCGGGAAATTTTTTCGTGGTTGGAAATTTTCGTGGTTGAGGACTCAAAGACCTTCCGTGGATTTTTATTTTCTTAACAGCTCGATGGTACGTACAGTGAGTGGTGAAGATATTTTGACTGAAATTCATCGGGAAATTTTCGTGGTATGGAAAATTTCGCGGTTCAAGCTCTACCCACGAAAACCACGAAAATTACCAACCACGAAAATTTCCCGGTATACAGTAGTGAAATAATCTTGAACGCGGTATTTAACCCAAAATCACCTCACCTCACCTTGGTACTTGTGTTTGCCCTGCAGTAATTTTTATCTCCTTGCACATGATTGAAATACTGAAAGTGGTGTTAAACTTCATAATACGTCACCTAACCTGACATCTAACCAACATATTCTGAAGTTATAGTAGAACTCATGTAGTACCTCCAGCATGATGAACTATAGTCCTGTATGTTGACTGTTACAGGTTGTGTTACAATGTGTCTGACCAGCTAGCAGGTGCTTGTTGTTATACATCCTGTATCACTCCTCCGCCATGTTGCTAACATGTTTACTCTACCAGTATTTGTTATCAAAACTAATAGCCATGTTTTCTACAAACATCACACCAACAAACATCAGCGTATCCACAACAAAATATTGTACAACACTGGAGTGTAACAGTGATCAACAAAACAGTGCCATGTTTCAAATAAACATGACAGGTCCAGCATGTTGTGTACCGATGTCTACTGAACTGGACCGGATGTATTGATATGTCTATAAGTTCATTATGACTGTTGGTTCTTAGTCTCTCCCCATTGAGGTAACCCTCGTCATATCTTCCAACATAGTGCCCAGCATAAGAGGTTTGCATTACGCTGAAGTGCCCAGCAATCTTTAACATGACAAACATGAGCCAATTACACATTTTTAGACAGGTTTTTAATCGATATAACAGATTTTCCTCATTGCAACAAAATCTCAGATAAATGTGAGTGAAGTATGTGGTAACTGTAAAAACATGTGGTACTCTAATAATGTTTCACCCGCTGCATATCAGGGCAAAGGATTATAAATTCTGGCGGTCTGTAGGCGTGATTGGGTACCAATGATTGAGTTCAAAATGTAATCAGGATTGTTAAATGCAAATGATGTCATAAAACATTATAGTTATTTTATGATCAACATTCATGTAAAGTATGACAACTGTATGCCATGTAGATAAATAGTGTTATCCTGGAGCTATAAGTAAGCTGTATATCTGTCCAGTATACCTCCATGAAAATGAACAATATTAAGTATCACTCTTGTCAGCTATAGCATGGATATCTGGGATATAAATATACAAATGAGGCTTGATCCAACTGTTATTGTGCAATAAACACAGCAAGTAGTATAAAACCACCCTCTCAACTGGAGGAGGAGATCCATATTTCCTATCAAGTGACACTGTAAGTGAAGTGTGTGAATATTTCCTCATGTACAACATGTGTCAACTAGCATGAGCATTTCTCAATAATACAATTGTCCCTGCCAAGAGAGCAAAGTAGTTAAAATGAGGGTTGTATTGGGGTATAGAACCTCTCCTTTAATGTCATGAAAAATATCCTCCTATATCCATGTCAAATGTATTCATTTTGCTGAATATACTTCACATTTCATTTGGGCACGACAAGATTCAACTGTGGAAACTAAAAATATACGACATCCCTTAATACTGTTTGAACATTCCAACAGAACCTTATTTTATGGTCTCTGGTTAGTGGAATCTTAGTCTGTTTCAGAAAAAAGTATTCCATGAAACTTCATATTGTGTTAAGGATCCACAAGTGCAGACAGGAAGTCATTTCAGAGACTGATAGGGTTATTCAGCACAGCAGATGGTCAAGTGTTTCAACAGGTAGAGTGGTGACAAGTTATGAACCCGGACCCTTGTACTGCACAGTGTTCCTAGTGTTCAAGTGGACTGAAGATCTTGACTGAGTTGGAGCTTCTGTCCCTCCGTCATTGACCTACTTCCTCAAGGGTTGTCCAGGAAGTGGACTGTAATCACCGGAGATTGTTCAGGAAGGTCTTTACCCGTCACTCATATTAATGGCACTTCTTTATATGATACAGGGGCAGTTGTTGTTTGTTGTTGATTTTATATAATATTTTCTTGTGCTCGGTAACTGTAGTAGAGATCACTCCGAATGCTGTTTGCTTGAAATGGTTGATTTGTCAATTCAGTGCAGTACTGAACATGATGTACTAGTTCCAGCCTATGTACACAGGTTTCACTAGCCTCTGAAATGAATTTTGCAGTTGAATTTTAAAATTTGAAAAAAATAAATATAATGGAACTACTAAGATATAGACTGAGCTCTTGAGTTTTATTGTAGACTTGCCTAGGCACTTTAGAGTTAAGGGTTCTGGATGTCAGGCTAAGGTTTCACCAATAGAGTGTTACAGACTCTCTTCCTGCAGTATTACAAGCAGGTGCAATCGAAGTGAAATAATCAACCTAGTGATTGAAAACAGATTTCCTTCTTTTATAGACATAATTCTAAAGTTTGTAAGGTAGAAATCCAGAAGTGAATTGGTTCAAATATACAAATATGTCATCCTTTGCATTGACTTTGGAAACGAGTTTGAGTAGTTTTGTTGTGGTTTATCATGCTTATTGAATGCAATCTGGAGCTTCCACAGGATGAGTATGTGTTTGAATGGTAATCTCCACACAGGGTTAAACATAGGTCAGGTTTGGTGTTGAGATGGAACTAATACCTATAAGGAGCTAGACCAAACACTGTTGAAGAGTATAAGAGATGGTAAGGAGAAGATGGTTAACCCACTCTTTGCTGAGGGACGGTTGGTGTGCCAACACTCTGTAGGTTAATCCATCCCACACCAGGGGGCTTAGCTAGAGTAGCTTGTTTACTCTAATGGTTCCTTATGATAAATAATTTAACCAATTGGGCCTAAGTCTTTATAATAACGTTAATTTGGAAATATTGAATTTCAAATAGTTTTGACAGCTCTTGAAAATAATTTCTTTTAATTAGAAAAAAAGTTTAGTTCTTAGTGTGTGTACTTATTGATATGGAAATGTGATCTTTCTTGACCAATTCCCTTGTTGTTTTTTTTAGATGCATTATCTCTATGTGAATAAACTCTTGAGTCAGTAGAATGGTTTGACCTGCGTAGGCTATTGACGTGTATAACAGGGAAATGGAAACCTGCCTCTACACTCACCTTGATCACATTTCCACCTTATCTTGAATTAGAGCATTGAATGCAACTCTCATGTTGATTTTGAATTATTCAGAAGGTTTTGAATTACAGACTTCAATGCAGCTCTTGTGCAATACAACCATATATGCAAGGTTCTTTTTCATTTTAAAACTGCTTTCAACTTTTCTGAGTAACTCCACTGTATTTTACAACAAATTAAAATAAAAAATTACATGTTTTAATGCCCTTAATAGATGTAAAGCACAAGAGAATGTTATAAAGTGTAGATGAAAATATTGCAAAAAGGCTAGACTACTGTACTACCAGCACTGTTTATCCAGCCATCGAGTAAACCACTGGAGATAAGTAGCACGTACTTATGTACTTATGTACAAGCTTGAGCATCACACAATATCGGGATTGTTGCTTGATAACACAATATCTGAATTTTGCTTTATCACATAATATCGGGATTGTTGCTTGATCATATAATATCAGGATTGTTGCTTGATCACACAATATCGGGATTGTTGCTTGATCACACACTATCTGGATTGTTGCTTGATCATATAATATCAGGATTGTTGCTTGATCACACAATATCGGGATTGTTGCTTGATCACACAATATCTGGATTGTTGCTTAATCATATAATATCGGGATTGTTGCTTGATCACACAATATCGGGATTGTTGCTTGATTTCATAATATCGGGATTGTTGCTTGATCAAATCATATCGGGATTGTTGCTTGATCACACAATATCGGGATTGTTGCTTGATCACACAATGTCGGGATTCTTGCTTGATCACACAATATCGGGATTGTTGCTTGATCACAAAATATCGGGATTGTTGCTTGATCACATACCTGGTAATATCGGGATCGTTGCTTGATCACATAATATCTGGATTGTTGAACGTTGGTGTATGTGTATCTTCATCGACCAATGTATCGATTCTATCGAACCACTTCAGAGATTCATAGGCAAGTATGAAATGGCTATGTTGGACATGCATACCCCCAACATTTGTTTAATATTACAAGTTCTCACCTTCAGAGAACCAAGCTCAATGGGTTCTCAGTTGCAAGATTTTATGTAACTGAAAATCAGAACTTTTATTCGATAATACAGATAATGATAATGGTGTACCTTCCATTAGTGAGACCAGTAGTGCCAACTGAAGTGTACTGTAGTACAGCATAGAGATAGTCTAGCAATCTTTGTATGTCTGTGGTCTCGCATGGGATAGACCTAGAAGCCCAGAAACAGTCGGGGGCCTGATAAACCAGATTTGTAGAATATGGATAAGTCGTGTCATGTTTACAAAGATTGTTCTGAAATGAGCACCAAATTGACCCACTTGATGCTGGGATCAGGGTTGGATTATCTTATATCTTATATTAACTTAATTGTTGACCTTGTTTTTTTAAATTTGACAATAAAACAGTTGGTTTCTTTCTCATAAATCAAGCATACTGTAGAGAACTGTTCCACATGCAATACGTTTTGGAGGCCATACTATTGTACCCGCTGGTTTTGCTCGTCTGAAGGTTTCATTAACATTAAGACATACTTATATGGTATTGCAGGCTTTCTTCATGCAGTAATACTAGTTGCCATAACATAAAAGCAGCATTAAAGAACAAACTACCTACCTCAACTTTGAAGAAAGTTTTATGAATTAGTTTTCAGCTTATGTCTGATGTTAGAATTTAGTCAATGAAATATTGTTTTACTCAATAGTGCAATAGGAGTTTAATTTATGTCAGAATGTGTTGAAAAGCCTAAATCAGCTTGACTCTGAACAAAGTTTGATGAACATGTTTTCAGCTTCTTTCTGGTGGTAGACTCATATTTTGGTCTATAAATATATTTTTTTTTAAAACATGCCACGCTTTTTATTAATGTTGATTTCTTAATCTTACAACATGTGTTCAGTTGAATCTAGAAGATCTAGACTGTATTGACTCTTTGTTAACAGTCACGAAGCAGAAGTAGCCGGATGGCTATTTGCATGAAAACGTAATGGTATCTATATATAATGGCTTATGTTTTCAGGTCCGCTTGGTTCAGAAGAAAGACACCGGACATGTCTATGCAATGAAGATTCTGCGTAAAATAGATATGCTGGAAAAAGATCAGGTTTGTTGAGAAAACTAAAATATAGTTAAATTTCAGTGTTATGAAGATAACTTGATAACGTTTGGTCTGGGTTGAACACTTTATGACCTAATGTCTTCTTTATTTGGCCAAATAATTGACAAACTTTCAGGCTGGCTAGTTTTCAAACTTGCTTTATGCACAATGTATATAATTACAGGATGTCCAATAAAAAAAATCCTTTTTATATTCAACGTTTATTAATTTTGCTGTCCCAAAGTATAATGAAATACAAAGAAAAAGATTAATGTGGGAAAATCCTATGAATACCAAGTCATCAAGAAGTTAATTATTCTTGCAGATGTAAATAACATATTGTAATGCATGCATGTGTGTGTGCCGCAGGTGGCGCATGTGCGGGCTGAGCGGGATATCCTAGTTGAGGCAGACCACCAGTGGGTGGTGAAGATGTACTACTCCTTCCAGGACGGCCAGAACCTCTACCTCATCATGGAGTTCCTCCCTGGGGGTACGTACACGGAGAGATATGGAGATAATTACTCTCTGTTTATATTCATAATTAAGTACTTTCATTAACATCATCATGTAAGTCTGTGGTTGTTGACAAGGGACAATAGAATTGACTCAAATCAGTGACAATGAATTCCTGTGTGACAACTCGTAACTTACAAAAGGAATAATCCTGGATTAGTCTGGTGCTTGCAATAGCCAAAACGGTACAAGTGAAAATTAAAAGATTTTTATCTTGTGCAGTTATATATTGCAAACTTGAATCCATTTTGATTAGTATTCGAAATTATCTTTTCCAATGGGCAACTTCTTTGAAAATGTTAGATTTAGGTTTCACCGCTGGCCAACCGGACTTCTCTTTTGCTGGCACACTGAATTACGAAGTGGTAAGTTGTGAAACCATTCAGAGTGGGCAATTCATTGGAATCACAACTTGCTGCCACAGGGAATAATTTAATCCAGATTGGGGTCGCAAGCAGAGATAGCCCTCCCTCAAGTAATCCCCGACCGGCATGTTAAGGGTTAATAAATAAATAGCAGTTGCTTTGCGTGGACCTAATTTGATGAGTACTGTCACAGAGATTTAGTTCATACCTGAATAAACTTAATTTTGTGACGTTTCATCACATTTAGCCAAGCCCCCATTACGTGACATTCATGGCTAGTTGCGTTGTGGATTTTCATTGGTTGATGAACGCCGGCAGGGCTATTAATCCAATGACATTTTGATTTGACATCTTATGTCTTCATACGCATACATAGTACAGCTCTAATTGTTGCAAATTTGTATATTTGGAGCAATGTAAACTTATCAAAACATCAGGTATGAGTATATTTATTTCGCGGATTTACACAGTTTGCACAGTGTTTTTTACATTTATCTCCATGAACTTAATAAATTTTGAAGTCAATTCTTAAATGTTCTCATCCTTGCTGCTTCAGGAGACATGATGACGCTACTGATGAAGAAGGACACACTGTCGGAGGAGCAGACACAGTTTTATGTTTCAGAATCTGTGCTGGCAATCGACTCTATACACAAGCTCGGCTTTATACACCGCGACATTAAACCAGATAATCTTTTAATGGATGCTAAGGTACGTTTTTTAACTTTGTGAAGCTCAACTTGACGTTTGAATTTAAGTTAACATGGAGATAATCTTGAAAATTTGTTTTCTTAATGTGAGGTTTTGTTACGTAAGTGACGAAAAACAGCGAAAATACTGGGTTTTTTTGTCTGTACGTCATCTAAATTACTCATCTTTTGAAAGTGAAGAAATCTTAACAGTCAAATAACCATTTCTTTTTCTTTTTTTGCCTTGGTTTAGTTTGCCTTGAAAGGAATCTGGCAATCCTTTTTGAAAAAACATTATGCGTAAAAATTCAATTGATAGAAGAATTTGTTGTCACATTCAGGGACATATCAAACTGTCGGACTTCGGCCTGTGCACAGGACTTAAGAAGTCACATCGGACAGACTTCTACAAAGATCTCTCTCAGGCCAAGGCAGGAGATTTTAGTGAGTATTGAAACTTAAGCTTAACTGTTCTGAGTTGCCAATTGTCAGGAATCACAACTTCATACATAAGGAATAACCAGGGGTTGACCATTGCCCAATTTTTTTCTCCTTTCTTGGATATTTCTTGACCCAAAGGTAAAGAGACAAGATTGCAAATTTGTAAATATGGTAGATTTTACTGTGCTACTTTACAGCTGCTAATAGCACAACATGTTAGCTATTTTGTTTAAAATGCTATGACTTTTGGATTATGAATGTAAATTGAGATCAGCAAATAAGCAATCAGCTGCAAAGGTTTAACTCTAAGCTATTAATATGTGTAATCTTTTTATTTAACTCTCGGTAAAAACCCAAGTAAAAAAACTGTGACAAAATGGCTAGTAACCCAAAGGAGGTTGAAGACGCCTGTGTTTTGTTTCAGATGGGAATCCTATGGATTCAAAAAGAAAAGCTGAAAGCTGGAAGAGAAATCGGCGAGCATTGGTGGGTATTCATCTTCAGGAATAAATGTTACAAAACAATGCCATATTTCAAATTAAACACTTCATTGTGCTCTGTCAAATAAGGTCTTCACCAACTTTCCAATTTGAGAACTTTTCTTTCTTCTCTGTTTTTGCGGGGTTGCCCTTGTGAACGATTTGATGCATCTCCTCCAGACAAAAATCCTATAAGTGTCCTCGACCTCTCGTCGATATTTCCATGATTCATATTCAAATTGTGACACCTATCACTGTGCAGCACCTGTTGAAACATTATCCTATCCACATAATGCTGAGTACAAAGCATGGAAGCAACAACTTTCTTCTTTTAACATTAATTGGCAGTGTATGAAATAAACTTGAAAATAGCTAGCCCAAAGTAATATTTTGTCAATTTAAATGGCAATATTATACAATTATAGACTGGTGATTCGGTCAATACCTGTTTTTATGGACCCGAGAAAACAATATTGACCAAGGACGAAGTCCGCGGTCAATATTGTTTTCTCGGGTCCATAAAAACAGGTATTGACCGAATCACCAGTCCATAATTGTTTTATTATGTATTTGACACAGGAACGAAAGGAAAACAATGAAATACAGTCAAAAATGTAATTTGGTTTGAACAGCTGGAACTACGGTCAGATGTCATGGTTACAATAGCATGACGTCATGCATCCTCGATAATCCAGCGCTTTTGTTCCGATAAATCTACACACAAGCGCTGGAAAACAGTAAGGGTATTTATCCCTAACCTAGTTACCTCCTCTTGGGTCCATGTTATCCAATCAGAAACGAAACGCAGACACTATCTGCGTAAACAACTCGACCAATCAAAACGCATCACTACCGTTGTTTATAGAAACAAACATGGCTGAGGGCCGACTCACTCGATTACGATAAAGTTTGTAACAAATTCAGCGTAGAAAACCTGACAGAAACTCAAAAGAAAGTTTTAAGAAGTCTGTACGAGAAGAAGGGTGTATTTAGTCCATCAAAACGGGTGGAGGTAAATGATTAAAATCCCTGTGCTACCAAGCCAAGATCCTGACACGAGAGTGCTTGTTATTTCACCCTTGATTTCAAGTGATCTCATTGGTTGTTAGAAAGCAAGCGTTTCGCTGAGTCATTGCGAAGGGAGGTAACTAGGTTAGGGATAAATACCCTTACTGTTTTCCAGCGCTTGTGTGTAGATTTATCGGAACAATAGCGCTGGATTATCGAGGATGGACGTCATGCAACAATCGTCTGACGTCACTGAAGTCAATATTGCTTTTGGTCGGACTCGGGCTGGAGTCAATATGTTTTTCTGTCAACGGTCACATATGGCCTCTTGACCAATCAGATCGCTGGAAAAATATGCTCACATAATAATAAAGGAAAACCTCAAAAAGTTACCAACCGAGACCAATAGTTCTGGTCAGATTTGCATTATTTCACACTGATATGTCGTGACCAGGAATGTGGCCTAGCTTTATAGATGATCAGCGAACAAACTTGCAACTGATCTACATCCCCAGTAAACAGCAGACAATTGGTCACCTTCACCTGGACCTATCCACCTAAATGTTGTAACCGGTGTGTGTAATTGTGTTGCAGGCCTACTCCACGGTGGGTACCCCAGATTACATCGCACCGGAAGTATTCATGCAGACCGGCTACCAGAGTACATGTGACTGGTGGTCGCTGGGTGTCATCATGTACGAGATGCTTATAGGTGCGTATCTCAATCTTCCATGTTTATCTGAATCAAATTCACTTAAATCTATTAATCTGAATAAAATGAATCAGAGTCCTAAATGAATTTGAAAAGATTTCAACCAGAAAGTTGATCAAAATCATAGGGGGCGGGATAGCACAGTAGCTAGAGCATTCAGCTTCAGATCAAATGGTCCTGGGTTCGAAACCTGCCAGGGGCTCAGCTGTTTGGGTGCAATGCTACACACAGTTTCAGCACAGTGGTTTGATAGTTTCAGCCGATGCTCATAGGTTTCACCGCCATGCATAGGCTCAAAGGGTGCTACGGGCTTCCTCCCTGCAATAATACAAGCAGCTGTGATAAGTGTAATAAACCCAAAATCATCTCACTTTATATCATCACATTTACATGTACAATTTATATTTTGATAACTCGTCAGTCATTACCGGTAATCACAGAGGTGTTCTGTGCTTACCAATGGGATACCAAACTATTTCAGCAACAAAAGGTTTAAGTTTTACATGCTTTTGTGATATAAATTTTTCTAGGAAAGTGAATGTGTGTCTAGACAGCCTTGTACTCTGTGTTTGATGTGTAATCCATGTGTCTCTGGGTCCGGCTATCTTCACACCTCTCATGCAGAGTTTCTTGCAGCAAACCGTCAAACTTGTAGTTTGTCTAGTCCTTTGCAAGGAGGAAATGTCAGCTATTTTTATTAAAAGAAGCTTTTTATTGAAAGATTATCACACACTTGTTAGTTTGGTTAATAGCAATAGACAGACACGTTTCTGGAAATCAACGGTAGATGGTAGTAATATAATCACACGGTTCTTTAAACTTTCTTTAAAACTTTGAACAAATGATAAAAATATTTAATGTACATCAGTTTGCATGTTCAGTTATTGATTGAGACATGAAAATTCTACATTATCATCTGCTATAACGACCAAGTTATGAATACAGTATGGTTATGAAGGAAAACCAATGCAATAACAATGCCATGAGGGGCATAACATTGATAAATTGGAGTAGAAAACACTCATTATGTTACAGGCAATAATTATTGTCATGACTCAGTGAAATACACAGATTCTATGAAATTTAATAAAAAAAATACTTAGTTCTAGCAATGTTGAGCTAACACATGCAAGTTTCAACACATGGCATACTCACAGCAGTAATAATACCACCATGATTTATGTGAAACTTACATCCTCTTGAAGATATTATTAAACATATTGTCCATTATTTCCAGCCAACAAGAGTATGTTTCACCTCAATGCAAATCTATAATTTCATTGGTGTACATTCTTCATGCAATGATAGTATGCCATGCATAATGTAAACAAATTACTTATGAGTTGACGCAGTGTCAGTCGATAAGGCTGCTCCGTGTTTGTCTGTAGGGTCGAGCTAGTCACACTCTTGTAGAAACTGCCATTGAATAAACTTGCACAATTAGTGAGATTTTATGACACGGGTCCACTGTGTTTGTTCACTGAGGGGGAACACTGTAATTATTATTATAAAGCAGTTGTATACAAAGTTATAACGTACTGCTTGTAGTTTATAATAAATGTAAATAGGACTGGGTATACGTTTCGCATGAGCAGCTTGAATTTTAGAATATATTTTTTAGAAGAAGTAAATACTGCTTTTATTCTTTTTATCATAAATTTCAAATTCGGATATCAACTTTTATCTTTGCTTTTAATACTTGTGATCTTGAGTATGAACAATTCAATTTGAGATTTTTATAAAAATTACTAAAATTTTAATTCTTCCATAATGAAAATCACAAATCATTCATGGATAAGAAATTAAATTCAAAATGTGCTCTTACATAAATCATAGGAAAATTCTCCCTAATGTCATGTAATTTCATTCCTTGACATTGTTGGTTAGCAATGTTTAAACTAAACTAATTTAATTTTGTGTCATGTTGTTTGCTCAGTGTACAATATTCTATAATAAGACCATGTTTCTGTTTCAATAAACTCAATTTCAATAAACTGTGACAGTTGGCTAATATTTACATACGTTCTGTAAGGAAATATTGTGCGTCATAACTGGGTGGGGCGTCACGAAGGGAAAAAATGGCATTTGTTATGAATGTCCGGACTTCAGAGATGAATAGAGACCAGGAGAAAATATTCTGTGTAGAAAGGTCAGGGGTCGGCTTGGACCAGGATGTAAACAGAAGCTTGTGATGTGGGACATGTTGTCAGGAAAGTAGGATCTTGACTGTAGGTCAAAGGTTAAACTGTGTGTAGTTCCACTGAGGAAGTAAATGTCAGTTATTTATTGTATTCAGATGTGGGGAGTAAGACATGTATCTGGACTTGACACTAACTTGAAGATGTTCGAGAAATGTTCGATGATTGAGTCACTTGTGTATCTACCCTTTTCGTGTTCTTTCTTTCTATTGTGGAAACATGCAGTCGTGTTAATTGGTCATGGTTTTTTATAGGTGTAGAGATATATAAAGTGTTGGAAATACAAATCTGAATGCATAGAAACAGAAACAGTTCTTATACATATTTGTATCATTACGTCTCTCTCCTCCCCGGAAGGGTCAGGACTCAGAAGACATCGTTTTTGGTTGAGTTTCCGTCGGTGTTGGCATCAGCATTGCCATTGTTTCCGAAGCAGATCTCTAAAACTACTTCACTAATCTTCACCAAATTTTGTATACAGCCTCACCATATCATGTAGATGTGCCTTTTTGGAGTTTCAGATTTTCTTAAATTTGATTTTTTAAAAATTTTTCTTTGGTAACAATTTGGACTTTGTCCTTTTGAAGGATAGGGTTTGTTTACGGAGCAGATCTCTAAAACTATGCGATCTATCCTCACCAAATTTGGTACATTACCTCCCGATATCATGTAGATGTGCCTTTATGGTTGTTTGACCTTTTTAAAAAAAAAAATTTTTCCTGCTTCCATGGCAACAATTTGGACTTTGTCTTTCAGAAGGATAATAACCAAAATTGAATTGGGGGAAAGGGGAGACATCTGTTTTTACAGCTAAAAACACCTTCTAGTTATCACTTATTTCCGCCTCTCACATTTTGATATCAGAGAAAAATGTAAACTTATCATTTGGTATGACAGTCAAATAATTACTTTTAGTACTTTAACTTTTTAATTGACCGATTTTTGTTCGTTATTTATTTTTTAAATTGTTAATTTATTCAAATATGGTAATGCAGTGTAAGAAATAAGACTGAAAGTACCTGCCCAAAAGTACAACAATTTTGCACATTTTCATGGCAAAATCAAACAAAAACCTTTAAAATATGATCAGCCCGTAGCAAAAGTAACCTGATGAGGAGCTGTGAGACTGGACTTATTTCACACATGTTTTTCAGTTGAGTTAGAGTAGGCATGTAATATTATTCATATTCATAACTCTACATTAGATTTATTGGTTGGTTATAAAGCTCCAATGGCATTGTTGTCACAAGCAGTTAACAGACTGAAATACTTACTGCCAACTCATTCTTGATAAACAGCAGGTGTCACAACAGGTGAAGTAAGCAGCTAATCCACATTCTTTAACTCTCTACTCAGTGCCAAATTATTCCTCATTTGATGAATAACAGCAACCTGAACCTGGGGGTTTAACTGTTTTAATACATACTTGCCACAGGGTAATGGTTTTTACTTTCCTCTTGTTAGCCTGAAATATTTTTCAGTATTTATATATGAACCTCTGACATAGAATCTCACATAAGATTTCAATCGTATAAACAGTGTCGAGTTAAACAATAATTGGTTAATTGTAAATGGATAGTTTTTTAAATTAGAAATTGCGATGCAGATTATTTTAAGTCGGTTTTTAATTAATGATCAGTCAGACATGGACAAAATATGGAATTTCAAATTTATCACTGCAGTCAGACCTCGTTTAACTGGACCCCATATATTCATAAATCAGCACATTAGTATTTCAAATCCTATCTATGCATTTCTATGTAAATGATGTTTTGCTTAACCAGACACCTTGTTATCGGGACGATTTCCAACTGTAACCAAACTGAGCGGATAAATTTGGTCTGACTATATTCATATCGAGGGTATTCAGTATCAGGGACAAATGTCAGAGTATGAAATAAGTTTGAAAAGTTACCAACCCAAAACTATGATCTTGTCTAGTTAGTTACATGATAAAACTGAGCAAACACCTCCAATAGTTACCAACCCAGGTCAAAAGTAGAACCCGATTACAGGCTGTCGGACATGCTTTATTTCATATGTTGAACTTGAGACTGAACGGATGTATTTCCCTCACCAGGCTACCCCCCATTCTGTTCTGAGAACCCGCAGGAGACGTACCGGAAAGTGATGAACTGGCGGGAGACTCTCATCTTCCCTCCCGAGGTCCCCATCTCGGAGGAAGCCAGGGATCTCATTCAAAGGTGGGTGTTAGAAGCACTCATAGAATCTAACTTTTGAAGTGTGTTTCTGGGAGAGATCTAAGGTTCTCATTCAAATGTGGGTGTTGGAAGCGCTCATAAAATATAACTTTTGAAGTGTGTTTCTGGGAGAGATCTAACTCATTCAAGGTTGGGTGTTAGGAGCACTCAGAAATCTAACTTTTGAAGTGTTTTTCTGGGGGAGATCTAAGGATCTCATTCAATGGTGGGTGTTAGAAGCGCTCATAAAATCTAACTTTTGAGTATGTTTCTGGGAGGAAGAATCTCATTAAAAGGTTGGTGTTAGAAACGCTCGTAAAATCTTACTTACTAATTATACCCCCGCTACGAAGTAGTCGGGGGTATATAGGGCTCAGCGCGTCCGTCCGTCCGGAACACTTTTGGTTCCGCTCATAACTCAAATACTACTTTTTCAATTGTTATGAAACTTTATACATGTACACTTTATGGTCCCTAGATGTGCCTTTTCTATGTTTCACTCAGATTCCATGATTATTTTTTCAGATTTTCCACTTTTAAGCGTCTTTGTGTGCGCGTCTATGGTCAAACTTTTGGTTCCGCTCATAACTCAAATACTACTTGTTCAATTGTTATGAAACTTTATACATGTACACTTTATGGTCCCTAGATGTGCCTTTTCTATGTTTCACTCAGATTCCATGATTATTTTTTCAGATTTTCCACTTTTAAGCGTCTTTGTGTGCGCGCGCGTCTATGCTTACACTTTTGGTTCCGCTCATAACTCAAATACTACTTGTTCAATTGTTATGAAACTTTATGTATGTACACTTTATGGTCCCCACATGTGCCTTTTGTATGTTTCGTACTCTAATTTGCATAATTTATGCAAATTTTCTCCGTTTTTCGACTTTGCCATTCAGTTTTTGTTCCACTCATAACTCAAATACTAATTGTTCAAATGTCTTGTAACTTGATACATATAATCATCACGATGTGTACATCTGCCTTTTGTATGTTTCATACCCTCATTTGCATAATTTATGCAAATATTCTCCATTTTCGACTTAACCATTCACACTTTTTGTTCCACTCATAACTCTGAAAGCAGTTGTCCAAATGTTAATAAACTTGATATGTACAAACACCATGATGTGTACATCTGCCTTTTGTATGTTTCATACCCTCATTTGCATAATTGATGCAAATTTTCTCCGTTTTTCATCCTCGCCATTCACACTTTTTGTTCCACTCATAACTCAGACACTAATTGTTCAAATGTTACGAAACCACTGATGTGTACATCTGTCATTTTTATATTTCATACCCTCATTTGCATATTTGTATGTTTCATACCCTCATTTGCATATTTAATGACATTTTTCGACTTTTACTTCTAAAACATGCTTACAAGTGTAATACTTACTCTGCTTTAATAATACTTATATATAATGGTCTGTTCATACAAAAGTTTAAACATTGATGCCCTTTTGCTATTTTCAAACATTTCTTTTTTACCAATGTTAAAAGCGGGGGTATCATGAGTGAGCTGTGCTCACTAATTCTCTTGTTTATTTCCCCAAGAAGGCCACTTGTCTCATTACAAGTCCATTTCTTTTGGTCAAAAATATAAACTCTGTGTATGATCTTGGACTACCTATAAAATCGGAAGTCGAAAATGATCTGTTTCCCGATGAATTGTGTTGGGTTGTCAAAATTTTGTGGTCAAAAAATTTTCAATGTGAGACTAATTTCAGGAACGTTATTTCAAAAGCACTCGTCATATCTAATTCAGACATAACCAATTTTGTATGAAGAACAGTCTCAATAAGGCAAGAGATCTCATTCAAAGTGTGTAGTAAATTGATTTTAATGCACTAAACTGTTTGTTTGAAAGTATGCATGAAATCTGTCAGTGAATAATTCTCATGATTTCTAGCCAAACAGAACTTGTAGACATGTATTTATACATTTAACTGACGTCATTATGAACTTCAACTTCGTCCAGTCGTGCATTCCAAAATGCAAATAGTTTGCCAAAAGATCACACAAGAGTGAAATTCATTCACTAATTATATTCAAACTGAAAAGAATGTTTACATTCAAAGAGTTTTAATTGAAGTACTTGTTGTACAAGCGTCATTAATTATAGGTCAAAGTTGAACAATCAAAGACAATGATAATGTAATTACTCTCCAACATATCGGGTTACAAGAGAGGACACTTATAACCTGTAGCTTGATATGCTAGTCACGTAAGGGAGATCGGGTATCAAATACCATCTTATCTTTCTGTTGGTCATTGTTCATTGTGATATCCTGAGAGTAAAGAACTAATTATGTTCCCTTTAATTGTTAGTTAGAATTAGTATTTATGTTGCTGCAATCAGCGCAGTGCCACCTATGGTTTACAAGTTCCAGCCAATGTTCGCAGGTTTCATCCCAATGCATAGCCGTGATGGTGTTGCATGTTTTCTCCTTGCAATAATACAAACAGCCATTATTTTAGTGGAATAGTTTCGAAAGTGGCATTTAACCCCAACCTTAACTTTAACCTCTCATCCCCTACACTCCCCTATCCTCTCCCCATTTCATCGCCAGTCACCTAGCCTCACCTCGCCTCATGCTACTGTTATCAAGTGGCACCTCACGGATGTATTTCAGAATTAAAAAAACCCAGCAGACTGCAGTTTAAACGTCTTGGCCACGATCACACTAACACTTTAACTGTTGAGTTAATATGTGCCATTCCTAGTGGCCAGTTTACAGAATTCACTGTTCAATAACATAAGGAATGGTCTGGTATCAGTCTCAACCACTGCCTAAAAATAAGCCAGCGCAGAATATTCAAGCACTCAAGTGCTTATGAAAGCCAAGCTGGAGCTTAGTTTTGGTTCATATTGTGTCATATTAAACTGAAAAGCAATTTCCTTCTTTGTTTATAGAACTGACGATCTTTAACTTGAATTGAAATTTGTATATTTAATTACGGATCTTATATTTTAAGTTTTAAAAGTTAAAAGTTTAAAAGTCTTATTTTTATCAATTGATCAATTAGGATCAATGTTAAATCTGTTTTGTAAGATGAAACAGTTTGCAAACAGATTTCATGTGTCACCTCTTTGCCATTATTGACTATGTACACAGTGTTTTGTGCAAGTGTTTATGATATTTACAAGCACTTGACCTACTCGCCTACAATATCTGCTCTCTTTATTATTTTGAGATAAAAGATTGAAAAGAAGTAGGTACATATAACATGTTATCTTTTGCTATTTGAAGAGAACACTTTGTGTGAGGAGATTTACTACTGTCATATTCACACAAAATATGAAGGCCATATTTCTGGCAGAGCTCCAGGCTATGTTCTGTATGTT
Source organism: Gibbula magus (assembly GCA_936450465.1). Taxonomy (NCBI): domain Eukaryota; kingdom Metazoa; phylum Mollusca; class Gastropoda; order Trochida; family Trochidae; genus Gibbula; species Gibbula magus. The sequence goes on from OW388304.1 coordinate 6,382,701, forward strand.
TATCCCTGATGAATTATGCCTATTTTGTTTATTCTTTATAACTGACTGTTTAGTAAGGATTAATTCAACATTTATGGAATATTTTCCCATGTCCCTGTTCTGAGAGAGCTATCCTCTCAGTAAGGTGTTCTGTTTGATTAACATTATCCCATTGGAATAACCAAGTGGATTGAAGATGTTTCACTTCTTCTTAAAGAGAGGCTTGTATCAGGGTTTCCGCCATTTTACTTTTTTCTCATTTCATGCAATGAGCAAAAGTTGCTATATTTTTACTAATTTTACAACTTTTTAGTAATAATATATGCACAATAGAATATACTGATATATACTGATAAAAAAAAATGTCATGTTAAAGGGACACTGTGTCGAGAATAAAAATCAGATCATGGCTATCTACCTATGCTGATTAACATATCAGCTAACAAGTCACAGACACCAAATTTCAGACAATTGATGTAATTGGTAATAAAAACTACTGCAGGTAGACAGTTAAGTGAAGCGTAACTTGTTAGCAGACACTAAAATCAGCTTAGTGAGATGAAGATGGGACTCATTTTTATCCTCGACACATTGTCCCTATATGTGGGTCGACAAGTCGTAAGCATCAAAAGTAAGGTATTTTCAGCTTGATTGGAACTGTGTGTAATGTTTGCCCATGTTTTCTAAGCCCCCTGTCCTATCTGCTGCAGGTTCTGCTGTGATAGAGAACATCGGATTGGTGCGCACGGGATAGAGGAGATCAGGGCACATCCCTTCTTCAGGGGGGTCGACTGGGAACATATCAGGTATGCAACGAGAATGCATCAAGAAGCAACTTAGACAGTGTTGTCTGTATAATTTTATCATAATATCCATACTTTCACTTGGAACTGAATTAGGTATGAACTCAGAATGCAAAACAGTGTTGTTTCAATCAGTCCTAAAGTGTAACTCTCTCATTTTCCCCTTGAGTTATCATCTGTTTCACATGAAAAAGCTTCATCCTTATAATCTACATGTTGTAAAAAGACAATGATTCATTGTGAAATGCTTGTATCTCTTTACATCTTGTTGACACTGTTTTATCAGGGAGCGTCCGGCAGCCATTCCAATAGAGGTGAAAGGGATAGATGATACATCAAACTTTGATGATTTCCCCGAAATAGACTTGAAGTGGCGTAAGTATCTACTCCATCTGCATACAACAATCATTTTATTGTTGTGTCATAAAAGTATAATAACAATCCTCAGAAAATCCTCCTCCTATTCCTGTTCTATTGCAAGTGTGGAACAACACTAAGGCCACACAAAATTAATTACTTGATTTACGGATTTCTGGAGGTCAAAATACCTAAAGGCAGGCGGGAAAATAAAAATAAAAATAAAAATCTTTTTGGTCTAGTGTCGACGAAGATTTGCCTGAAAACCGTCGGGTCAAAACACCGGGCGAGGTAGTTCAACAATGTTAAACGTGGTGGTAGGCCTCATTTATTATCGGATGTTGATTAATTGGCCTGACCCCACGTTTAACCGATGAAGGCTATTTTCTCGGCGCAAAATTCCAACGCTGTGATCGTCGGAACGAAAATGGCTTCAAAATCACTGAAAATGTTCATGACAAATTACAAACCTACCTTATATGCATAGTTTAATCATTTGTCATCAAGTTCATGTCATTATATTCATCAGAGCTGTTTTTGTTTTGCCGATTGAAACTCTCAAACATGACTACACTCCACTTTTTTACTTTATGGAGAGCGCCATTTTGTATCCCACAATGCAATGCATAGAGGTATTTCAAAACTGGAAATGGTAACTGGAAAACACATTTTAATTTGTAAATGACTTTTTGAGGTTTAAATCTACATTTGTTGTAACTATTTATTAACACAATGGAGATATAATTTTATTTTCAAGTCACATTTAGGGGGAAACCATATTTTAACGATCTTTTTTAAGTGCTTGATTCGCATTAATTTGAAATTCCTGTTTTGAAATACCTCTATGCATTGCATTGTGGGATACAAAATGGCGCTCTCCATAAGGTAAAAAGTGGAGGGTTGTCATGTTTGAGAGTTTCAATCGGCAAAACAAAATCAGCTATGATTAATATAATGACATGAACTTATTTTTCCAGCGGCAATGCAACATTTTTTATTGAGCGGGGTTCAAATAAACATTTTTTATTTTAGGAAATTGCCAAAATCGTAGTCGGCGGATCCGTAAATCAACTAATTAATTTGGTCTCGCCTAAAGATGAAAAATTATAAGGAAAATTTGAGAAAATAAAATTTATCCGTTAACAAAGGAGCTGGTTCACAATAAAGAAGTTGTTATCAAATGATCATACTTTTCATATGTATTCCACTTGTAAGTGCCATTCATAGGCTTGATGACAATTATGATGATGGAAGTAATGATTCTTACAATATCATTTTACTTTTTACAGCCACAAGTCAGCAACAGCAACATGAAGGTAATTTTTATGAACTTTTATCGCTTAATAGGGATGAAAAAACAAGGAAATATGTTTAAAGAGCACAAAATGTGTTTGATATTATTGGAACATGTAAATATTTCCAAGAAAACCACAGTTGTATTTATAATTTTAATGGGAAAAAAACTTGTGGTAATGCTGTAGTTGAAACTAATAGCTAAAGGGAGATAACTCATGATTTCGTTTCACTGGTCTAAGTTAACTCAATTTTGATTTTGATATTGAAATTTGTATTGGATTATCTACAAAATGTGCAAATACTTTTGAAGGAGTTACAACTACAACATGCTTCCATACCCAACAGTATGCTATGAAAAGATACAGAAATGAGCAAGCACTCTGTTTATCCCTGTCATTGTGTTGTGTGAATCAGAATCTCAAAACTTTAATGAAGCCTAATTTTCAAAGCAAGCCACAACTGCCAAAAGTTATGCCTTCCGGGGGAAGTTAAATGAACCCTAAATAAATGTTTGAATATGATTTAAATTGAGCTTTTTCAATAACCATTGAAAACACCAAGTATGCTTGCAAGAAACCACTGAGAGACCGTAACATGAAAACTTTTCATCTGTGTTTGAAATTTGATTAAAAACAAATTTCTTTTGGGATATTTTAGTCATACTTTACTTTGAAAGAATTTTGACTATTGAGTAAATTTTTAACGTTTGATGTGATAACAAATGTAATGTTTCGGTTTAGAGTTTTTAAAATGTTATTCATGCTTTACCATAACACTTATTCTGTGCTGTATTATATTTGCAGCAGCAACAAACATGATGAGTGAGGGTCTGGAGAAAGAAGCCAAATACAAGGACTGGGTGTTCATCAACTACACATTTAAGCGATTCGAGGGCCTCACACAGCGAGGTGCCCCACGTCCCCCGTTGTCTAAGAGTTAGGGTTCGGACGTCAGGAGGAGTGGAGGAATTATCGGGAGTGAATGATGGGACGTACAGTGATTGTTTGTGTGATAAGCAACTCTTCACCCTCTGTTTACTCGTTGCATCATGCTGGTCCGCCATTGGTTGACATACATGCCATGGGAAGTAAATATGTTCATACCTACAAAGGGGTGTAACTCTGTGCAAACCTGCCAAGGGATGCAACTCTGTGCAAACCTGCCAAGGGATGCAACTCAGTGCAAACCTGACACAGGATGGAACTTTGTGCAAACCTGACAAGGGATGGAACTTTGTGCAAACCTGACAAGGGATGTAACTCTGTGCATACCTACCAAGGGATGTAACTGTGCAAACTTATCAAGGGATGTAACTCTGTTCATTACTATCAAGGGATGTAACTCCTGCCAAGGTGGCATAACTCTGTAACCTCATCTGTAGTTGCCTATCTGGATGTTGTGTGCGGTGTGACGAAAGATGTTGAGTCGATGTATGTTTTAGATTAATCCACAATATCCTAAAGGCTTTTCTGCTTTTATGTTTCAGGAAAATGTTGTCAAACTGTTGATTTGAATGAATTGTGAAATGACAGAAAAAGTCATATTTGGTATCGAAAAGATTTATCTCGGAAGAAAGATTTATCTTTGACTGCAAGTTCAGCAACTTTTAGGTACCATAATAGAAAGGCATCCATAAAAAAATGAATTTAAGACAGATTGTAAGTCACCCATAGTTGGTTTGTTGTAGATTTGGGTGATATTATTTGTTAGGTGAAAACTGGGGTATGTAAAGAGTAGTTACCCTTCATTTAACCCCATGTGCTGAAAATAACATTTCCGTCTATTTATTTATTGCATATTTGTAAAATTGAAAGGAGAAGAACGAAAATACTAATACCAGGTGTAAAATAAAGTTGTGCATGCATGTGATAAGATATATTAGAAGCTGTTGAATACATTTGTCAAGATTATTTAAATACAACACTAACGGTGGCTCGAGGTCTGGCCTGCTTCATTGTAACAACATTCCAACCATGTGTGTATATAATATACGTCTTGCATTGAGACGAGTTGTGAGGAAAGTACTACAGGTAGTGCAGGGAATCCTTTCCAGTTTAGTCTTTCGTAGTCCTAGAGATGAGAGCTATCTGCTTGTTATATGCTAGTTACCTACAACTCGACACAGTGCTAACTTGTTGTGGCGAGCATCTGATGACATCTGTTTAAACTTTGCTTAGTTCTCAATTTGTCTTAGTTTTACTTTGGAAATAAACTAAAACATTTTATGATCACTATTGTTAAAAACACTTGTTGATGAAATCTTTGTTGTTGAAATGACAAGTGATAATGATAAGTAGTATTTGAAGACCTTTAACAATTTAGTGAAATTGATTTGTGTATGAATTTTCATCTCAGTTGGGGTCTCTCCCGGCTAAATTACACCCCAACCCCCATATTTTCAAGATATGTTTGCTGGGCCCCTTGGTCTTATACCTGCGAGAATATGATAGTCCCTTAAAATTTATGCTTACATTACCTATCACTGAAGATTTCATGTTTTTAATGCAAATAGACAGACAAATATGAATGAGTGTTTGACTATTCTGTTTGATTTCTTCTCCATGTAACCTTTAACCATACCACACTGTTCACAAATATACTTTCTTAACTCTATGAAATTAATTATAAGATCTCAGTTTGGCCTTTGACCCTGTAAACAAGTCTAAAGTCTCTTCGTGTCTTAACTGAGGCTAATTCATTGAATTTATTTAATGAAATAAGTTTCAGGTGAATATATTCTCATTTGTGAAATCTTTGTAAAGCATATTGCCTTTCACTGTTGTCATTGAATTTAGAAACGTGGGCTTGTGTTATTTTCAGTACTATTTTGCAACGGCTTGTATTCTGTTAAGTTTATTCTCTGTGACTCTCCGTGTTTGTAGTTTTATTTGATATCTATGAAGTGTTCAGCTGCCATTGTCCAAAGTTGTTATTTATGTGAAACTCTTGTTACTGCAGTGTATATGCTAGGTCCTGTATGCTGTTATATGTAGACTTGCATGTTGTACTTGCCTTGTCGTATCTGCCTGTCTGCCTCATGTTACATTGTAAGTTCCTATATAACATTGTAATCCATGGTGTATAAATGTAACTCAAAATGTAACATTGTTGAACATCCAGTATACATTTTAAAACATTGTGTACGACTTGTAAACATTGTTATAGTTTGTAAAAGTAATAATATTAACACACATGTAGCACATTTTGTACAATATTTGCATATATTGTATCTTTGTACAACTTGTTTACCTATCACCATATTCATCTAATTCCTTGGAATTGAAACAGGATTTCATTTTGTTTGAAAATGTGTATGTTTAAACAAAATTGTTTGCAACTAAATGGTCTTTTTTGAAAGATATTTAGAAGCATAAGTTAATATTATTGATATCTTAATAAAGTTCAATGATATCACACAAGAGGCAGGCAGTCAGATATCGCACAAGGCTGTGAGTGAGTGAGAAGAAACTCCTGTGTACATAATTTGTCCTACTAAGTGCTAATCTTATGTGATTATATTTGATTATCTGGAGAGTGAATGATTTCTCTATATACAATGTACTGCACAACCTTCTCTCACTGTCCAGACACACAATCAGTTACAGTGAGAGATTGTTGAGTACTGCTCGACTTCTTGTCAGCCATTACTTCAGGAGAATTGAATTCAATGATTATTTCATTTGCTGAAACACGATTATATGACCTGTATATGTCAAATTTCTCAGTTGAAGGTTAAAAATGTAGGACTCGTGGCAAAGATTAAAAACACTCCATGACAGACTAAAAAAATGTGAACAGCCTCTTGATATGAGTTATGTGCTTGCTTACATCTTTCTTTCGTAAAATGCTTGTTTTCACCCAGGAAATTAAAATCCTTTTGTTACATATTTCCAAATCTGAAGAAAACCTACCATGTTTTATCATACAAGGATATTTAAATTTTGATGGGCATCAGCACTTGTCATTTACTTCGCTTCCATTCTTCATTTTATCAAACGGACAACAAATTATTGTTGACTTTGCTTCTTATTTCATGGGGTCCCTCAGAACAAAGTGTGTTGTTTATGTTTAATTCTTTAACATTTAATTTTCATTGTTTCATATCATCATGCTCATCTTTACGTACAGATGAAGAAAGTTAGAAATTATTCATCTATTTGAACCCTCCTATCATCAGTTGAGAGATTCCTTATTGTCGCATGGGTTGTTCTCTTGGAGAAAGGTTTTCTCTTTTCGATGACTAGTGTGCAAAATATTTACCAGTTTTACAAAAATTCAAGTTTTATTTTACATCTTGCATGAAAATTGACATAAAAAAATGGAATAGATCTATAGTCATTTGTATTTTAGATTCTTTGTGATGTTTTATGGAATGGAGAAATTTGATATGATTCTTGTATGTTTTCAGTGAAGGGTTAGTTCAAGATGTTATCTTTTATCACTGTATATCATCAATGTACAAAGGTTAATCTATTGAAACTTGCAATGCTCCTTAGTAAAACCACACAAAAATTTAGTCCCAGTAAGAATGTGTTATCTTTGAATATGAAAGAGTTTGGGGAGATAGTTTCTTATTTTATTTTCGTCGTTATAGTTTCTTAGAAATAGAAATTAATTTTTCACTATTGAATTGTTAAATAGAAAAAAAACCCAGTTCCTTATCAGTTTGAGAGTAATACTTTGTCATCATATTTAGGCAATTTAAACTGCAAGCAGTTTGTGAAGAATTGTTCAATACAGTTAAGACATATGATTTATCATTTATTTCTTCACAAATTTCCATTTAATCGTCTTGTTGAAAATTTCATAATTTTATCCTCAACTATTTTCAGTTTGTAATGTGTAAGACTGTTGAATGTTATCCGTGAATGTAAACCGACCCCTATTTCCAGCGAGAAATAGTGCGCAGTGTTTCTTGAGGGTTTTGTTCGGTGTTAGACCATTCTGGAAACCAGGGTTTAGATTTACAAAGCTATTTTAGTGCTAAGACCCATTTCATGCGTGGCAGTTTTGACTTTCTTAACACTTACAACACTCCCTAAACTAAGAGCTTTTGCCGAGATCGTTTATGCTCCCTGATAGCTGAGATTGTCAGAGACCCATGTTAATGTATGGCAGTTTTGAATATCACGCTAAAACAGCATTGAAACTCTAGGGTGAATACCTCTCTCTTTTCCTTGCAACGATTACAAACAGTGCTCTTGAAATATGCTATCACTTTTCTATGACAAACCAAATATAGACCAAGCCATTACAGAACTGCTTGTCCATGAAGCAAACAATTGTGCATCGCTTCAAATGCTGATAGACTACATTTGTGCAGTTTATGAAGTAGTCGTGCAAAGTTGTCATGTGATGATGACAGCATATGTCCAGGGCACAGTTTAGAAGCAAGTAAGGAGATGTACCTTGGTTTCCAGGACCAGTATAAGTAGAGCTTTACGCTACTGTCTTCCACTGTAAGTAACTATGGGCTGCTGAGTGGGAAGATGTCAAGTCACGATGTTAGTCTCTTAGATTGATACTTTACTTTAATTAAGAAGATGAAAGTCACTGTTAATTAGTTGATTAATTAATAACCTTATGGATTGTCATGTTCCATGTGAGGACAGGCTGCCCAACTTTCAACTGGTTTCTCGTCTTTGTCAAATTCTGTGATATGCTGACTTCTGAGAAAAATTGTCTCATGTAAAAATGTCTTCAGCCAATAAATTGTTATCACGAACCCTGTTTTTGTATTTGTTTGTGCACATGATTGATATGGATTATAAAGTTGTCACTGTCACTTGAGGTGAAGCTGCTGGCATCTAAGGGTTAACCCTTAAATTTATACCAGAGTTCAATCACTGAAATTGACCTTGAAAACTAATATGGTGTTGCCCAAACTTACTCTGTTCGAGATAGACTGTGGTCCTTTTCCACCTTGCTGAGAATAGAATATAGCCACAGGGTCGTGATTGCTTGAAATCAGTGTTAAAAAAACATATACAATTATAGACTCTACCCTATTACTTTATTAAAGGAAGTAGGGTCTATAGGTATATTATGTCTTTCTGGTGAGATACACATCCTTGTGAGGCTCAAGTAGCATTAAACATTTAATAATGCCTCTGGAAAGACATTTATTTCTTTACTAAACTAAATTATAAGAAAGTCAACAACTATACCTATATTCAAATAGCTATCATAAGGATCACAATATGAAGTATTGAACAATTAATGTGGGTGGAGTCGGGATAACTACACTCAGCTTTGGATCAATAGGTCTTAATTCAAATCCTGCCCAGCTGTCAGCTGTAGAGGTCTCATCTAAATGCAGGAAGGTTTGGTGCAATGCTACACTGAATTTAAATGCATAGTTTGATCGTTCCACCCGATGCTTGCAGGTTTCACAATGGTGTTGCAGGTTTTTCTCTTTTTGAAACACCAAATCAATTCACTCACCTCTCATCAATATTGAAAGTTTTGATGATCCTCAACTTTGTCTATTTTGAACTTACTAATTCAATTAAAGAGGTAGAATCCAAGTACCAAAATGTAAGGGTATTGTTTAATTTGGTATCTTTTTCTTTTTTTTTTTTTAGCAACGTGTGTCTTTAAAGCAATAAGAACCGCAAATCGACTGCACAATTTGTACTACATGACAAGTTTTTACATTGACATTATTTCAATTTTACAAGTGATATTTAAATCAATCATTATCAAAACTTACCTCTGAATTATAAACATTTAAAAGTGAGAACATTTACCGATTACCTCAAATTGCAAGAAAGTGTTAGAAGCGTACATAAAATATTCCCGCTTCTCTGTAAAGGGAGGTAACCCTTGTGCTCGTCTTTCACACTTTCGCCGATCTTTGTAGTCGGGTTGCAGTCGCCCGGTGATCGAATTGAAATCTCTGATGCACATCGATCACACATCACATAGACAAAACTCGAAGATCTTTTTCAAGTGCAATAACATGGATTATTTATACATATCACAGGTTTACAATGAATTTGTTCAAATCGCAATATTGCTTTCCAAAATATTTTTTTGTAGGCTCTAATGCCATTTGAAAAGACAGAACTGAACTAAAGAATTGGCATGTTCACACCAAATATAATTATTCCAGACCTTTCCTTTCTAAGGAACTGTAGCACGTTTTTTGCACATTATGTTTTCTCAAATTTGCCATTTATTAATAAAGTATACACAATATAGTGGTACGTTTATGGGTAAAAATCTCATTACACGACCCGATAAGCCGTATCCATAGAAAACGGCAATCCGTATTCGAAGAAAATGGTGTGACGTACAAAGCGACAGTAGTGTGACAGTTTGAGAGGTAGATCAATTGGTCTCGTCAAAGTGATAATTTGACAGTTCCGACAGCAAGATGGTTGACCATTCGATCATTTACCATATTCAGAAGCTCTACTCTTGAGAGTTTAAGAATTACCTTCGAGCCGCCATTTTAATGTGAACACATTAAAATGACCGCACGATGGGAAATGGACTCGCGTAGCTTAACCGAACCATGTATATTCGTTTAAGAACTCTTTTTATTGAGTTTGGAGTGTTACTCAGCCATTTGTAACACATATTTATATTTTTGTGCGAACATTTTATTTCAGTAAGAAAATCGCCCTACAGCGCCTTTAAGGATGTGACGTATATAGAAAGCACTTCTCACGATTTTTACTACACTGTATTGAATTTAATCAAAATGTTTTATTTATCATATTTCCAAAGAAATGTAAACGTGTTAATCATGTTAATCAGGTTGTATAATCCGAGACAGTATACTATATTAGATAGATAGTACACGTGTAGGTGATTAGAGAGTTTCTAATATACATGTAATTGAGTATCCAAAGCCCTTTGCTTTTTAATGGCCATTTTATTATGCCATCTCATTGAACATCACATGGCGTCAGCGATGGTGTCATATGACCGAGGATGTTATTTTACCTAGAATAATATCATGTTCCTAAGCTCATTCAAAAGAAGGATTGTTATTTCACCTTTGAACATATATTGAACATATATTACATGAACTTCTCACATCCAGCATTGTCTCAAGGAGACGTGAACAGACATGGTAAACACAGAAACCATAATGCTATAACGCGAACCCCCGGGACGAAGGATAACAGCCCATGTCTCAAAGTGTTATATTTTACGTCTATCCTTTTACATAATGAGTGATCTGAATAAAAGCAAAGATCTCCAGACCTCAGGCAACGATGTTAGATACAGTGATGTCCACAAAACTTTGATCTTAAGTTTGAAAGCAAGTTAATTGCTGATGAACTGCATGAAGCTGCTGAGAAGTCGGTGAGATTATTCTAACATAAACTCCTTCAAAATACAGCTTTGATTAGCTCATCAGGCCTGAAAGGCCCGATGGGCTTATGGCATGGCATGGCGTCCGGCGTCCGTCCGTCCATCCATCAGTAAACTTTTCACTTTTTCGACTTCTTCCCAAGAACCGATAATTCTAGAGAACAGAAATTTTATGTGCAGACTTTTTGGCAAATGGGGATTCTAAATTGTAGATTTGGTGATCCTGGGGCCCCAAATAAAGGCCTCACAGGCCATGACCTAAAAACCTATTTTCATCTTCTGCTCCGGAAAAAAATACCTAGATGGCTGAAATATTGTGTGAAGACTCTTTAGCCAATGTGGGATTTTAAATTGTAGATTTGATGACCGTGGGGCCCCAAATAAAGGCCTCACAGGCCATGACCTAAAAACCTATTTTCTTCTTCTCCAGAACCAAAAGACCTAGAAGGCTGTAATATTGTGTGCAGACTCTTTAGCCAATGGGGATTTTAAATTTTAGATTTAATGACCGTAGGGCCCCAAATAAAGGCCTCACAGGCCATGACCTAAAACCTATTTTCTTCTTCTTCTCCAGAACCAAACGACCTAGAAGGCTGTAATATTGTGTGCAGACTATTTAGCAAATGGGGATTCTAAATTGTAGATTTGTTGACCCTGGGACCCCAAATAAAGGCCCGACAGGCCATGACCTGAAAACCTATTTTCTTCTTCTTGGCCAGAATAAAAAGACCTAGAAGGCTGTAATATTGTTTACAGACTCTTTAGCCAATGGGGAGTCTAAATTGTAGAGTTGGAGATCCAGTGGCCCCAAATAAAAGCCTCATAGGCCATTACCTAAGACCCTATTTTCATCTTTTTCTCCAGAACGGAAGATCTGGAAGGCTGTAATATCGTGTGTAGACTCTTAGCAAATGGAGATTTTAAATTTTAGATTCGGTGACCTATGGTGCCCCAAATTAGGGCCTCAAGGGCCATTACCTAAACATCTATTTCAGCTTTCATCATTAAACAATACAAATTATGATGAGCTACAGAGCCCATGGCTCTATTTTTATCTTTGTGACCGACATACAACCTTTGTGGGTATTTGATAACACTTTCATTATGAGTATTCAGATGATGTTGGTACTTTAAACGTGTTTTAATGTATTTCTGAGTTAATGACGTGTTAGTCCAAAAGTAAAAAAAAGTAAACGGACGACGCCTCTGAGAGGCATTTAAAAGTGGCATACAGAAGAACAGGAAGACTTTCTGGATAACAACTTCTTTAATGTGAAATTACTCGACGTTTCGGAGTTTATGCTTACTCCTTCCTCGGGAGGAATGTAGCGTCATGTATTTTCACATTAAAGAAGTTGTTATCCAGAAAATATTCCTGTTCTATTGTTAACGGACTAATGAGTTTGTGTATATAGATAAACGTTTCCTTGTATAAAAGAATAAGATGAACTATAAAGCATTGACGGTCCAGAAAACAATCATGTAACAAGCAAGGGTTTTCTAGACCTATACTGATTTTAACAGACGTTATCAAGATTTTCCTAAACTTAAAAAAACCCGCAAAGTTATATATTTTCCATTTTGATGGTTCACTTTTTGCATCCTTGATAAGCATATCAAACTGTATTTATAACATTCTTGAGGGGTTTGTTTTAATCATAAATGTTTGAGTTTGATGTTCTTCCATCCTTCCACAGAAAGTGATACTTCTATTTGTATATCACCTTGTCAACCCAGATTCCACCTGATGGATGAGTAAGCATCTACTCCTTAATGTTGTGTATGTTCACAATAAAGAAGTTGTTATCCAGAAAACACTCTTTTCTTTTGTATTCCACTTTTAAATCCCGACATGGCCTCGGCAACCGTGTCTACTGTTAAGAAGTTTTCAACACGCAGTAACGTTTTGGTGCAATGCTATACACTGAATATCAGCGCAGTACAACTCATTGTTCACTAGTTCGAGCCGATGCTTGCAGGTTCCAGCGCAATGCAAATCCAAATTTGGAATGGCTGGCTTCCTCCCTGCAATACTAACAGTCATATATATATAAGTGTTATACTCTTGCGACTGACGTTAAACCTCGGATCACCCTACCTCTAAATGTCCTTCAAACACTTACTCAGACCGGCCACTAAGCGAAGATAATGCTCAAAAGACTTGAAAACGTTGGAAAGTTGAAAAGTAAGTTTCAAGCTGACACATTTTCTGCATTAAGAAACTGATAAATTTTAATGTTCATGTATTATTCATATGCATGCTGTGTCTCTGTAATTGGACGTTAGAAATCTGGAATCTTTGAAAAGCTCTTGAACTTTAACCCCACATTGGTGTTTCATGAACTGGATAATTTCAATATATCAACTTTTATCGACTCAGTTATAAAAGCAGTTTGAACGGTTACACCAATAAATCGACTGGCCTTCGGTTTTCTGCGTGACGTGGAGTTTGATTCAATGACCTCTTCTTTCAGCCCAGGTCATGACGCAGAGTAGGGGACCATTCATTGGAGCCGCGGACAAAGACACACGAATAAAGGTGACCGGTCTCTTGATCCACTAGTGGTCTGCTTGATTAGCTCCCATCTCTAAAAGACGGCTTACGGAGCGACACGGGATACCTTGAATATCTTTTCACTGTTTGTCAGTTCCGAAATGTGTACATAAATTTGGTCAAAATATGGCTTTTAGGGTCGTGGGAGGTCGATTGTGACACGTGCATATCAAGGACATGATTGCGCGTGTGGGTTTCTGGATTGACTCTGCACGTGCAGTGCGTGTTTGATTGATATGGGTCTGCCCTGCCGCCGGTGCTAATGAACTTCTCAACGTTTAATTGTCGTAATTAACCGGACAGCGCGTGCACAGCACGTGCAGACAGGAACCGCAGCATTGGCCATACTTGGCGTACAACTAGTTACACCCCATCATGGTCTTTGTGCGACTTCACGCGAACTCTTTACTGCCACTTCACACTAACCCATAAACATTCGATTTGAAATAGTATCCGCTCATTCGACAGTAATATTTTATGACCGTACACCATTTGCAGACGATAATTCCTCGAGTTGTAAACGTACCCATCTGTGTATCTGCCGCTGTGTAATTTTATAACGTTGCTGAACAATGAACGACGTTCCCGACAAGTTTGATTCCTCTCAATATGAACACGACCGCTGAAAGACAAAACCCAGTTTTCGCGCATCTCAAGTTAATGCCCTATTGAAGCGTATGTACCAGCTCGTTTACAATGGTTTATATGGACGGCGTTGTCCTCTGTTGTTGGCGAGGACATTCCGTGTCCTAACGACCGTCCCCAGGTGCTATTGTAACAGAAATATGCATGTTCAGCTCACTGGTGTATTCACGGACAAGACGCCCCTACTCATCGTAGGTGATCGTATTTGTAGTCGGATTTCGGGTTTTAAAAGGAAGCTGTTTTATGTTTTGTGTAAATATGCTTTGAACTCGTACACCAAATCTTCTAAGTAGGGTCACAAGAGGACGATGACAATGCCCACTGTCCTTATCAAGGTCCTGACCCGGTCAAAGTGCAATACTCTCGAGCATCTTCTTGTGAAAGTCCGCTACCCGTCCAGTAGTGAAAGGCGCTGCAAACTGAAACTGCTCTTTACTGAAGTCTCCAGTCTGTAAATCAAGCTAACTGATTTATAAAGAATTCCATCAGTGCAAAGAAACAAATCAAGAATGACCATGTTTTCGGTTATAACTTCTTTATTGCAATGATTCGACGATGTCCTTTTCATGTTTATGCTTCCAACGTTAAGTCATTATAACTTACGGTTTAAATCGATCTTAAAGAAATGATTTTATCGAACGATTAATTCGAATTTCATGTCAAGGCGAAACAAAAACACGACCGACGATTTGAATATCACTTTACCCACCACAGTGACGTATAACGGAATTATAAATCGAAAATGTAATTTTGGACGATTTTCATATATATTAACAGAAAATGAATCTCCGCGATTGACAAGGGACAAAACGCCATTGTTAATTCGTGTGTTCAATGATATTGCTCTCAATCGAATAAAAAGTCCACACATTTGCAGATATATTTCTCTTTGTAATGTCTAGCAATAATAGTAATGAATGTTAGAAGCTCAATGTCGGGTATTGGTGTGAAACTCGTTAGATTCCGACATTCATCATGAATAATTGACAGCCGTTCGTTTTACTTGTAGAAAGGTCCATGTTTTGTCCACTGTCAGTGCACGTGGTTCAGCAACAGCATGTACCACGTGAAGTTCGGGTTCAGCACTTTAAAGGTGCTGTAGCACGTTTATTTCTTACTGAATATATATAGTGATCTCACGAAAAGGTAAATAAGTGTTACCAATGGCTAAATAATACCCCCGAATCAACAAAAAGAGTTACAAAAACGAATGTATATTGTTCGGTTAAAGAGCCATCAAGGATGTTAGTGTTTCAAATCAAAAAAAATTGGGAAAATAAACTTATAACGTCAATCGCCAGAGAAATATTTTATCTACAACATGACATGTGATAAATAATTTTCATATCACGACAATGTAATGAAATTTGGTTTCAAAGAGAAGTCCCTTCAAGTAGCGCGCGCTAAAAGTATATGACGTCATATAAACAGAATCCCCTTTATTGCGTAAAACGTACCGTATTTCCTCTAATTGGGGCCCGGGTCCTTATTAACATGTTAAGGCTCTTACCCCCCGGCGCTTATTGGAGGCCCGGCTCTTATTTGAGGCCCGGCCCTTATTTCATTATTAGGTTTGACCAATGCACGTGATAATATCTGATAACTGACGAAAATGTCTCAGAAAAACACAAACTCCTCGCCATTTGACGTAAACCTAATTTAGAATGGTAGTTTAACCCTCTTAGTACCTGGGAACATATATGGGGAATATTATCTAGTAGGGAGTTATTAATAATGCGATATAAACCGGACCCCTATCAGAGACCCGGCCCTTATTGGAGGCCCGGCTTTTATTCACCTTTAGGTACCTTTACCCCCCGGCTGCTATTAGAGGCCCGGCTCCTATTAGAGGAAATACGGTACTACACAACAGCAAATGCTTCCGAAGCGTGAAGGCTCGCCTCTAGCGCAAGTCGCCATAACAACCCATGTGCTGCACATGCTTCTTTTGCAAGTTACCCTTGTCACACATTACTGAATGTGACGATTGCTTTATAAACAATGTTTCTAAATGTCCTGAGAATATACAAATTACGGCCTGTTTAATGTACTTCTTATTGAGACAAGACCCGGGGTTCCTATCACAAAGCAACCTTTACTAAAGTTAACCTTAACTCCCATTCTTTAACATTGCACTAAGGTTCCTTAGTGGCTTACGATCACCTTAGTGTTTTGTGAAAGGGGGCCCAGCAAATTATGACAAATTGTTACTCTCATTAATTATAAAATTCAAGCAAAATACCTAGTTGGGTAAAACAATTATTCCAATTTCTGTAGCAAATACATAATTAAATGAAATGTTAAATAAAATAACCGCCAAAATTATATATTTCAATTTCTTTCATTGCTCATAAGCTGTGTTATTCTATACAGTGTCTCAGGCCTATAGTAGATCATATACATTGCAAAACATTGCAAAAACATTTAAGATAATTATACAATGCGTTCTGTGTACAAATGCATAAAATATATACATGGAAAGATGTTAAGTTATACTGCTCATGTCCATATACCTCTACGAGCTATATATTGTCATTCTCATACATATTCTACACGTACAATGTTCCTTCTCATCTTTAATAATTCAGATACATGTTAATGGTGAACTACTTACAACCAATTTGAATTTTATGATTTTTTTACAAGAAACAAATGCTATTATTTATTAATTTACAGCCGGTATATCCCTCACTTGGAATGAGAATAAGATTAATATTTTGTGAATATACACATTTTTAAAACTTGCAATCCCTTCAGATGTTCGACATTCTCTTCCCATAGAGTTTACTCCCTTCAGATGTTCGACATTCTCTTCCAATAGAGTTGACGCCATTCAGATTTTCGACATTCACTTCCCATAGAGTTTACTCCCTTCAGAATTTCGACATTCTCTTCCCATAGAGTTTACTCCCTTCAGATTTTCGACATTCTCTTCTCATAGAGTTTACTTCCTTCAGATTTTCGACATTCTCTTCCCATAGAGTTTACTCCCTTCAGAATTTCGACATTCTCTTTTCACAGAGTTTACGCCATTCAGAATTTCGACATTACTTCCCATAGAGTTTACTCCCTTCAGATTTTCGACATTCTCTTCCCATAGAGTTTACTCCCTTCAGAATTTCGACATTCTCTTTTCACAGAGTTGACGCCATTCAGAATTTCGACATTCTCTTCCCATAGAGTTTACTCATAGTTTACTCCCTTCAGATTTTCGACATTCTCTTCCCATAGAGTTTACTCCCTTCAGAATTTCGACATTCTCTTTTCACAGAGTTTACGCCATTCAGATTTTCGACATTCTCTTCCCATAGAGTTTACATCCTTCAGAATTTCGACATTCTCTTTTCACAGAGTTGACGCCATTCAGAATTTCGACATTCTCTTTTCACAGAGTTGACGCCATTCAGAATTTCGACATTCTCTTCCCATAGAGTTGACGCCATTCAGATTTTCGACATTCACTTCCCATAGAGTTAACTCCCTTCAGATTTTCGACATTCTCTTCCCATAGAGTTTACTCCCTTCAGATTTTCGACATTCACTTCCCATAGACTTTACTTCCTTCAGATTTTCGACATTCTCTTCCCATAGAGTTTACCCCCTTCAGATTTTCGACATTCTCTTTTCACAGAGTTGACGCCATTCAGAATTTCGACATTACTTCCCATAGAGTTTACTCCCTTCAGATTTTCGACATTCACTTCCCATAGACTTTACTTCCTTCAGATTTTCGACATTCTCTTCCCATAGACTTTACTTCCTTCAGATTTTCGACATTCTCTTCCCATAGACTTTACTTCCTTCAGTTTTTCGACATTCTCTTCCCATAGAGTTTACTCCCTTCAGATTTTCGACATTCTCTTCCCATAGAGTTTCCTTCGTTCAGATTTTCGACATTCTCTTCCCATATAGTTTACTCCCTTCAGATTTTCGACATTCTCTTCCCATATAGTTTACTTCCTTCAGATTTTCGACATTCTCTTCCCATAGAGTTTACTCCCTTCAGATTTTCGACATTCACTTCCCATAGACTTTACTTCCTTCAGATTTTCGACATTCTCTTCCCATAGAGTTTACCCCCTTCAGATTTTCGACATTCTCTTTTCACAGAGTTGACGCCATTCAGAATTTCGACATTACTTCCCATAGAGTTTACTCCCTTCAGATTTTCGACATTCTCTTCCCATAGAGTTTACTCCCTTCAGATTATCGACATTCTCTTCCCATAGAGTTTACTCCCTTCAGATTTTCGTCATTCTCTTCCCATAGAGTTTACTCCCTTCAGATTTTCGTCATTCTCTTCCCATAGAGTTTACTTCCTTCAGAATTTCGACATTCTCTTTTCACAGAGTTTACGCCATTCAGAATTTCGACATTACTTCCCATAGAGTTTACTCCCTTCAGATTTTCGACATTCTCTTCCCATAGAGTTTACCCCCTTCAGATTTTCGACATTCTCTTTTCACAGAGTTGACGCCATTCAGAATTTCGACATTACTTCCCATAGAGTTTACTCCCTTCAGATTTTCAACATTCTCTTCCCATAGAGTTTACTCCCTTCAGATTTTCGACATTCTCTTCCCATAGAGTTTTCTCCCTTCAGAATTTCGACATTCTCTTTTCACAGAGTTTACGCCATTCAGAATTTCGACATTACTTCCCATAGAGTTTACTCCCTTCAGATTTTCAACATTCTCTTCCCATAGAGTTTACCCCCTTCAGATTTTCGACATTCTCTTTTCACAGAGTTGACGCCATTCAGAATTTCGACATTACTTCCCATAGAGTTTACTCCCTTCAGATTTTCGACATTCACTTCCCATAGACTTTACTTCCTTCAGATTTTCGACATTCTCTTCCCATAGACTTTACTTCCTTCAGATTTTCGACATTCTCTTCCCATAGACTTTACTTCCTTCAGATTTTCGACATTCTCTTCCCATAGAGTTTACTCCCTTCAGATTTTCGACATTCTCTTCCCATAGAGTTTCCTTCGTTCAGATTTTCGACATTCTCTTCCCATAGAGTTTACTCCCTTCAGATTTTCGACATTCTCTTCCCATAGAGTTGATGCCATTCAGATTTTCGACATTCTCTTCCCATAGAGTTTACTCCCTTCAGATTTTCGACATTCTCTTCCCATAGAGTTTCCTTCGTTCAGATTTTCGACATTCTCTTCTCATAGAGTTTACTCCCTTCAGATTTTCGACATTCTCTTCCCATAGAGTTTACTCTCTTCAGATTTTCGACATTCTCTTCCCATAGAGTTTACTCCCTTCAGATTTTCGACATTCTCTTCCCATAGAGTTTACTCCCTTCAGATTTTCGTCATTCTCTTCCCATAGAGTTTACTCCCTTCAGATTTTCGACATTCTCTTCCCATAGAGTTTACTCCCTTCAGATTTTCGTCATTCTCTTCCCATAGAGTTTACTCCCTTCAGATTTTCGTCATTCTCTTCCCATAGAGTTTACTTCCTTCAGAATTTCGACATTCTCTTTTCACAGAGTTGACGCCATTCAGAATTTCGACATTACTTCCCATAGAGTTTACTCCCTTCAGATTTTCAACATTCTCTTCCCATAGAGTTTACTCCCTTCAGATTTTCGACATTCTCTTCCCATAGAGTTTACTCCCTTCAGAATTTCGACATTCTCTTTTCACAGAGTTGACGCCATTCAGAATTTCGACATTCTCTTTTCACAGAGTTGACGCCATTCAGAATTTCGACATTTTCTTCCCATAGAGTTTACTCCCTTCAGATTTTCGACATTCACTTCCCATAGAGTTTACTCCCTTCAGATTTTCGACATTCTCTTCCCATAGAGTTTACTCCCTTCAGAATTTCGACATTCTCTTTTCACAGAGTTTACGCCATTCAGAATTTCGACATTACTTCCCATAGAGTTTATTCCCTTCAGATTTTCGACATTCTCTTCCCATAGAGTTTACTCCCTTCAGATTTTCGACATTCTCTTCCCATAGAGTTTACTCCCTTCAGAATTTCGACATTCTCTTTTCACAGAGTTGACGCCATTCAGAATTTCGACATTCTCTTTTCACAGAGTTGACGCCATTCAGAATTTCGACATTCTCTTCCCATAGAGTTTACTCCCTTCAGAATTTCGACATTGTCTTTTCACAGAGTTGACGCCATTCAGAATTTCGACATTACTTCCCATAGAGTTTACTCCCTTCAGATTTTCGACATTCTCTTCCCATAGAGTTTACTCCCTTCAGATTTTCGACATTCTCTTCCCATAGAGTTTACTTCCTTCAGAATTTCGACATTCTCTTTTCACAGAGTTGACGCCATTCAGAATTTCGACATTCTCTTTTCACAGAGTTGACGCCATTCAGAATTTCGACATTCTCTTCCCATAGAGTTTACTCCCTTCAGATTTTCGACATTCTCTTCCCATAGAGTTTACTCCCTTCAGAATTTCGACATTCTCTTTTCACAGAGTTGACGCCATTCAGAATTTCGACATTACTTCCCATATAGTTTACTCCCTTCAGATTTTCGACATTCTCTTCCCATAGAGTTTACTCCCTTCATAATTTTGACATTCTCTTCCCATAGAGTTTACTCCCTTCAGATTTTCGACATTCTCTTCCCATAGAGTTTACTCCCTTCAGATTTTCGACATTCTCTTCCCATAGAGTTTACTCCCTTCAGATTTTCGACATTCTCTTCCCACAGAGTTTACTCCCTTCAGAATTTCGATATTCTCTTTTCACAGAGTTGACGCCATTCAGAATTTCGACATTACTTCCCATATAGTTTACTCCCTTCAGAATTTCGACATTCTCTTCCCATAGAGTTTACTCCCTTCAGATTTTCGACATTCTCTTCCCATAGAGTTTACTCCCTTCAGATTTTCGACATTCACTTCCCATAGACTTTACTCCCTTCAGAATTTCGACATTCTCTTTTCACAGAGTTGACGCCATTCAGAATTTCGACATTCTCTTCCCATAGAGTTGACGCCATTCAGATTTTCGACATTCTCTTCCCATAGAGTTTACTCCCTTCAGAATTTCGACATTCTCTTTTCACAGAGTTGACGCCATTCAGAATTTCGACATTCTCTTCCCATAGAGTTTACGCCATTCAGAATTTCGACATTCTCTTCCCATAGAGTTTACTCCCTTCAGATTTTCGACATTCACTTCCCATAGACTTTACTCCCTTCAGAATTTCGACATTCTCTTTTCACAGAGTTGACGCCATTCAGAATTTCGACATTCTCTTTTTACAGAGTTGACGCCATTCAGAATTTCGACATTCTCTTCCCATATAGTTTACTCCCTTCAGATTTTCGACATTCTCTTCCCATAGAGTTTACTCCCTTCATAATTTTGACATTCTCTTCCCATAGAGTTTACTCCCTTCAGATTTTCGACATTCTCTTCCCATAGAGTTTACCCCCTTCAGATTTTCGACATTCTCTTCCCATAGAGTTTACTCCCTTCATAATTTTGACATTCTCTTCCCATAGAGTTTACCCCCTTCAGATTTTCGACATTCTCTTCCCATAGAGTTTACTCCCTTCAGATTTTCGACATTCTCTTCCCATAGAGTTTACTCCCTTCAGATTTTCGACATTCTCTTCCCATAGAGTTTACCCCCTTCAGATTTTCGACATTCTCTTCCCATAGAGTTTACTCCCTTCAGATTTTCGACATTCTCTTCCCATAGAGTTTACTTCCTTCAGATTTTCGAAATTCTCTTCCCATAGAGTTTACTCTCTTCAGATTTTCGACATTCTCTTCCCATAGAGTTTCCTTCGTTCAGATGTTCGACATTCTCTTCCCATAGAGTTTACTCCCTTCAGATTTTCGACATTCTCTTCCCATAGAGTTTACTCCCTTCAGATTTTCGACATTCACTTCCCATAGAGTTTACTCCCTTCAGATTTTCGACATTCTCTTCCCATAGAGTTTACTCCCTTCAGATTTTCGACATTCTCTTCCCATATAGTTTACTCCCTTCAGATGTTCGACATTCTCTTCCCATAGAGTTTACTCCCTTCAGATTTTCGACATTCTCTTCCCATAGAGTTTACTCCCTTCAGATTTTCGACATTCTCTTCCCATAGAGTTTACTCCCTTCAGATTTTCGACATTCTCTTCCCATAGAGTTTACTACCTTCAGATTTTCGACATTCTCTTCCCATAGAGTTTACTTCCTTCAGATTTTCGACATTCTCTTCCCATAGAGTTTACTTCCTTCAGATTTTCGAAATTCTCTTCCCATAGAGTTTACTCTCTTCAGATTTTCGACATTCTCTTCCCATAGAGTTTCCTTCGTTCAGATGTTCGACATTCTCTTCCCATAGAGTTTACTCCCTTCAGATTTTCGACATTCTCTTCCCATAGAGTTTACTCCCTTCAGATTTTCGACATTCACTTCCCATAGAGTTTACTCCCTTCAGATTTTCGACATTCTCTTCCCATAGAGTTTACTCCCTTCAGATTTTCGACATTCTCTTCCCATATAGTTTACTCCCTTCAGATGTTCGACATTCTCTTCCCATAGAGTTTACTCCCTTCAGATTTTCGACATTCTCTTCCCATAGAGTTTACTCCCTTCAGATTTTCGACATTCTCTTCCCATAGAGTTTACTCCCTTCAGATTTTCGACATTCTCTTCCCATAGAGTTTACTCCCTTCAGATTTTCGACATTCACTTCCCATAGAGTTTACTCCCTTCAGATTTTCGACATTCTCTTCCCATAGAGTTTACTCCCTTCAGATTTTCGACATTCTCTTCCCATATAGTTTACTCCCTTCAGATGTTCGACATTCTCTTCCCATAGAGTTTACTCCCTTCAGATTTTCGACATTCTCTTCCCATAGAGTTTACCCCCTTCAGATTTTCGACATTCTCTTTTCACAGAGTTGACGCCATTCAGAATTTCCACATTACTTCCGATAGAGTTTACTCCCTTCAGATTTTCGACATTCTCTTCCCATAGAGTTTACTCCATTCAGATTTTCAACATTCTCTTCCCATAGAGTTTACTCCCTTCAGATTTTCGACATTCTCTTCCCATAGAGTTTACTCCCTTCAGATTTTCGACATTCTCTTCCCATAGAGTTTACTCCCTTCAGATTTTCGACATTCTCTTCCCATAGAGTTGACGCCATTCAGATTTTCGACATTCACTTCCCATAGAGTTTACTCCCTTCAGATTTTCGACATTATCTTCCCATAGAGTTTACTCCCTTCAGATGTTCGACATTACTTCCCATAGAGATTACTCCCTTCAGATTTTCGACATTCACTTCCCATAGACTTTACTTCCTTCAGATTTTCGACATTCTCTTCCCATAGAGTTTACTCCCTTCAGATTTTCGACATTCTCTTCCCATAGAGTTTCCTTCGTTCAGATTTTCGACATTCTCTTCCCATAGAGTTAACTCCCTTCAGATTTTCGACATTCTCTTCCCATAGAGTTTACTCCCTTCAGATTTTCGACATTCTCTTCCCATAGAGTTTACCCCCTTCAGATTTTCGACATTCTCTTTTCACAGAGTTGACGCCATTCAGAATTTCGACATTACTTCCCATAGAGTTTATTCCCTTCAGATTTTCGACATTCTCTTCCCATAGAGTTTACTCCCTTCAGATTTTCGACATTCTCTTCCCATAGAGTTTCCTTCGTTCAGATTTTCGACATTCTCTTCCCATAGAGTTTACTCCCTTCAGATTTTCGACATTCACTTCCCATAGACTTTACTTCCTTCAGATTTTCGACATTCTCTTCCAATAGAGTTTACCCCCTTCAGATTTTCGACATTCTCTTTTCACAGAGT
The DNA here is from genome assembly GCA_936450465.1 of Gibbula magus. NCBI lineage: Eukaryota > Metazoa > Mollusca > Gastropoda > Trochida > Trochidae > Gibbula > Gibbula magus. Next base: position 6,406,483 of record OW388304.1, read on the forward strand.
TGACGCCATTCAGAATTTCGACATTACTTCCCATAGAGTTTACTCCCTTCAGATATTCGACATTCTCTTCCCATAGAGTTTACTCCCTTCAGATTTTCGACATTCTCTTCCCATAGAGTTTACTCCCTTCAGAATTTCGACATTCTCTTTTCACAGAGTTGACGCCATTCAGAATTTCGACATTCTCTTTTCACAGAGTTGACGCCATTCAGAATTTCGACATTCTCTTCCCATAGAGTTTACTCCCTTCATAATTTTGACATTCTCTTCCCATAGAGTTTACTCCCTTCAGATTTTCGACATTCTCTTCCCATAGAGTTTACTCCCTTCAGATTTTCGACATTCTCTTCCCATAGAGTTTACTTCCTTCAGATTTTCGACATTCTCTTCCCATAGAGTTTACTCTCTTCAGATTTTCGACATTCTCTTCCCATAGAGTTTCCTTCGTTCAGATGTTCGACATTCTCTTCCCATAGAGTTTACTCCCTTCAGATTTTCGACATTCTCTTCCCATAGAGTTTACTCCCTTCAGATTTTCGACATTCACTTCCCATAGAGTTTACTCCCTTCAGATTTTCGACATTCTCTTCCCATAGAGTTTACTACCTTCAGATTTTCGACATTCTCTTCCCATATAGTTTACTCCCTTCAGATGTTCGACATTCTCTTCCCATAGAGTTTACTCCCTTCAGATTTTCGACATTCTCTTCCCATAGAGTTTACTCCCTTCAGATTTTCGACATTCACTTCCCATAGACTTTACTTCCTTCAGATTTTCGCCATTTTCTTCCCATAGAGTTTACCCCCTTCAGATTTTCGACATTCTCTTTTCACAGAGTTGACGCCATTCAGAATTTCGACATTACTTCCCATAGAGTTTACTCCCTTCAGATTTTCGACATTCTCTTCCCATAGAGTTTACTCCATTCAGATTTTCGACATTCTCTTCCCATAGAGTTTACTCCCTTCAGATTTTCGACATTCTCTTCCCATAGAGTTTACTCCCTTCAGATTTTCGACATTCTCTTCCCATAGAGTTTACTCCCTTCAGATTTTCGACATTCTCTTCCCATAGAGTTGACGCCATTCAGATTTTCGACATTCACTTCCCATAGAGTTTACTCCCTTCAGATTTTCGACATTATCTTCCCATAGAGTTTACTCCCTTCAGATGTTCGACATTACTTCCCATAGAGATTACTCCCTTCAGATTTTCGACATTCACTTCCCATAGACTTTACTTCCTTCAGATTTTCGACATTCTCTTCCCATAGAGTTTACTCCCTTCAGATTTTCGACATTCTCTTCCCATAGAGTTTCCTTCGTTCAGATTTTCGACATTCTCTTCCCATAGAGTTTACTCCCTTCAGATTTTCGACATTCTCTTCCCATAGAGTTTACTCCCTTCAGATTTTCGACATTCTCTTCCCATAGAGTTTACTCCCTTCAGATTTTCGACATTCTCTTCCCATAGAGTTTACCCCCTTCAGATTTTCGACATTCTCTTTTCACAGAGTTGACGCCATTCAGAATTTCGACATTACTTCCCATAGAGTTGACGCCATTCAGAATTTCGACATTACTTCCCATAGAGTTTATTCCCTTCAGATTTTCGACATTCTCTTCCCATAGAGTTTACTCCCTTCAGATTTTCGACATTCTCTTCCCATAGAGTTTCCTTCGTTCAGATTTTCGACATTCTCTTCCCATAGAGTTTACTTCCTTCAGATTTTCGATATTCTCTTTTCACAGAGTTTACCCCCTTCAGATTTTCGACATTCTCTTTTCACAGAGTTGACGCCATTCAGAATTTCGACATTACTTCCCATAGAGTTTACTTCCTTCAGAATTTCGACATTCTCTTCCCATAGAGTTTACTCCCTTCAGATTATCGACATTCTCTTCCCATAGAGTTTACTCCCTTCAGATTTTCGTCATTCTCTTCCCATAGAGTTTACTCCCTTCAGATTTTCGACATTCTCTTTTCACAGAGTTGACGCCATTCAGAATTTCGACATTCTCTTCCCATAGAGTTTACTCTCTTCAGATTTTTGTCATTCTCTTCCCATAGAGTTTACTCCCTTCAGATTTTCGACATTCTCTTCCCATAGAGTTTACTCTCTTCAGATTTTTGTCATTCTCTTCCCATAGAGTTTACTCCCTTCAGAATTTCGACATTCTCTTCCCATAGAGTTTACTACCTTCAGATTTTCGACATTCTCTTCCCATAGAGTTTACTTCCTTCAGATTTTCGACATTCTCTTCCCATAGAGTTTACTTCCTTCAGATTTTTGTCATTCTCTTCCCATAGAGTTTACTACCTTCACATTTCGACATTCTCTTCGCTTAGAGTAGACGCCCTTCACATTTCGACATTCTCTTCGCATAGACTTTATCCCTTCACATTTTTGACATTCTCTTCTCACAGAGTTGACGACCTTCAGATTTTCGATATTCTCATCACATAGAGTTTTACTTCCTTCATATATTTCTATCCTTACGAAGGACTTCAATATCGCAGCGTTTCTACATTGTGTATGGACGGACATAGAGATTGATTGCTCAATATGTGCATGCCTGTTCATTGAAATTGATACTAAATATCTGTTCAAACACTCTGATGTTCTTTGAAAGCTAAATACACAAGCGTTATAGAAAATTCTTCAAACAATGCCTATTTTTATTAAAACATTTTTCAAATCGAAGATACATATGTTTGTTTGTCGATTTATGTTTACTCAGAATGCAGAGGCAACGCTGTGTATAGCTTTAGACACTTTAAATGCATTTTACTATTGATTAACTTTCCTGGCCTTGAAGTAATTTTTTAACGCCTCTGTGTACAGTAAACTTGATATTGAAGAATAGAGACGATTGTATGGATATACAACTTCTTTTTTCTTTGAAGGCGACGTTTCGACATAGGTTCTAATGTCGTTGTCACCACTTGCTTGACAACGACATTAGAACCTATGTCGAAACGTCGCCTTCAAAGAAAAAAGAAGTTGTATATCCATAAAATCGTCTCTATTCTTCATAACATCAACTTCTAGAATGCCAATCAAACAAACTTCATATTGTCAACTCGCTCAAGTTTTTAAAAACTATTTAATTGATATATCGTTGTTATTTTTTCATATCTCATAATCCAGAAATTATTTTTCTGACATCAGGAGAAATATCATTACCTGAACAAATGAGTCCTTTAACAATTACAAAACGAATTTTTTGAGGGGTAGAACACAGTGTTTGAGTTTCTTAAATGTCGAGTGACATACTTCAAGTGTAGTAATTAGTTACAACCCTTTCTACTCACAATCTTCGACAGTAAATGTTACGACTCTCTCAAATCTCGTTCAAACGTCACAGGCAACGGAATATTGTAGCTCGCCATTACACAATGGTTGCGGAAATGCGGTAGGCTTTAAATCAATGTTCGAGCCCAGGCTTGTATTTACCTCAGCACCCCTTGAACCCCATAAATATACCAATTATAAACTCCAGATGGACATTCAAAAGTTAATTTGCTTGTAATAATACTATATATGTTACTATGTTAACATCATACACACATAACATCTGGAGAATTGTCAAATCGTGCGAATTTCAACAGACAAGTATAAACAATTCTGATGAAACAAAGAACAGTCTTATTAAAATCAATGGTTTTCCGGGGAATAAAAATTGTAAAATAATGCATCTACCGGGATGCGAAATGGTTCCTCGCCAAAAGGTCTGAGGACATCCCGTATAGACTTATAAAATCTCAATGATATATTCAATGTTTTCATCCTCTTTATGTATATTTTCTCAGTTTAAAGTTTTAAGTTCCCCTTATCTGACAAGCTTGGTGTTCATAACCGACTTGGAGTATTTAACCCGGGAGAGAAAAATTTCATCACATAACATGTTGACTGTCAACGTCATGTTGTTACGTCAAATGGTATTAATCACTCTCTGGTAAAAAGTCATTCGAAGATTAATGCCCGCGTTAAAATAATGCATTTCAAACAAACCGTTTCTCTCGTTGACGTAGTTGACAGACAAAGATAACAAAAATGCCTCTTAAAGACAACAATTGTTATCGATTCCAATGGAATTGCCAAGGCTGATCACAGCCGTACTCAATCAATGCAAATGTTTTCTTCCTGTGCTGTAAAACAAAGTTAAAAGTACGTGTTTTACTCGTAATACGTCAGTTTGAAGACGATTAAGGTAGACACTGCCATCCCTTACACAGCAAATTCTGACAACATCACATCAATCTGTGCCATTTTAATAATATACGTTTTATAGAATCAATGCCAATAGGATGAATCGGGACTTCAAATCTTGACTTTTGGCAAATGCTTGCATGTTTTCGAAGCTCTCTTAGCGCTAAGATGGTCCTTAGTGAGTTACGACCAGCTTGGTGCTTTGTGTGTCCGGGCCCAGATCTTACATCACGGAGATGAAGTGATCAATCAGCAGTACGTCAGATCTTGAATTTGCACGTATGCTTTCATTCTCTTCCCACAGCGGTTACTCAGATTTCAGATTTCAGATTTTCTTCGTGTAACCCCTGTTACATATAAGCGATTTTTCACTATCCTCGCACAATCCATTAATGACAATATATTGCTGAAATAATATATATATTTTTTAAAATACCTCTTCTATTCCAGCAACAAAAGTTAGTAACTTATACTATTTCATTTAAAACATGTATGTTACCCTTACATTGTCGTTCAGAAATAATGTATTACCGAACTTGAAAATCTTTTTAAAAACAAAAACAATTAGTTAGTCCACGCGGAATAAAAATTTGTTTACAGCGTCAATGTCATCGCAAAACGTAATCGGTTTACAAACTAAGTTTACTTTTTATTGAAAAAAATTAAATCGGTTTAAGGAGCTTCAACAACATCAATCTTGTCACATAAAAATCCTTGGTGTCACAAAACTAAGTAGCAACTCCATTTGGCTTTAAACTGTGTCAAATATCTGATGTCCTTTTCAATGTTTAACTACCATTCTCTCTCTACAGATGTCACTAAACTCATACCATCCCACCTAACCCCTGTTACAACAGTGACATATTTCTGACTTCTCGCAAAACACCTCACCGGGAAATGTTTTTAAGCTAGAAACATTTTCTATCCGATCAAAAATCGTCTGACTTCTGTCTCTTGAGAAATATATTCATATCCTACAGTTGAAGTAACTCGAGTCTTTCCGATGCTAACGGAAACAGTTCAAACTCTCATCTCAAACAAGGGCTCTGATGCTTACGGAAACAGCTCAAAATCTCATCTCAAACAACGGCTCTGATGCTTACGGAAACAGTTCAAAATCTCATCTCCAACAACGGCTCTGATGCTTACGGAAACAGTTCAAAATCTCATCTCCAACAACGGCTCTGATGCTTACGGAAACAGTTCAATATCTCATCTCAAACAATGGCTCTGATGCTTACGGTAACAGTTCAAAATCTCATCTCAAACAACGGTTCTGATGCTTACGGAAACAGGTCAAAATGTCTGATTTAACAACTTATTTTGGCTACAACCAATGGGGATTGCCCATTATCGTGCATGAAAGTTGTCGCATTAGAACAGGGGTTGTGTTGGAAACTATGAGTTGAGTAACCTCTTTCGGGGAGAACACATGATTATACTGCATACCGTAGGGACCTTACCTGAAGCCAAATAAGATAAACGTTTTTAACAAAATCTGTTTATGTTTCTGAAAAATACGCCATAAAACATCATCGTTTTGGAATCTCTTGAACTAGAGGTAGGAGAGTGAAACACAGACTTATTGCTATGTTTTATGACGTCAATGATTCGTCAACGAATTAATAAGGTATATCATTGACAACATCTTAAAGGTACGTCCATTGTGTTGTTGGGGGTCACATATTGCAAACGTTATAAATGGTGTTACTTTATCGAGAAGTACCGACTGTTACCGAAAATTATCATTTTGATGATAGCAGGCTTAGCATATTGACGATATGAAGGTAAAAGTGGTGATTTCGGATCGAAAACCGGACAATGCACAGCGTGTGGCGCGCGTCAATGAGTCAAGCGTACTTTTGGAATCTTATTTATAACAGACAAATAGACAGATTTTAATTAATAATGTTTAATATGTCACATAACTACTGTACATGTAAATGGGACGTGCAGTTTCCGTTTCTGTACATGCATAATGATGTTACTCAATTTTAATTGGAAACTAGTAATTATGATATATTTTGCGTTTGGGGATAAATATGCAAACTGAGTGAATTTATTTGTATAGCAGACAGCACATGTGGAGAGTTCGAACGTATTAAAGCCAAATCAAATTTTATGAAACACAATGGATGCACCTTTAAAATTAATTCTATATTTTGTATATTTGTAAGTTAAATGCCAACCCTTCAATTCAAAAGCATTTTGAAAAATAGTATTATATATAGCAAAAAATACATACCCTGATGGTATTATAAATAACACAAGATTCATACCCTGATGAAGGAAATTATGTATACTTATTTTAAAGTCATGTGCTTATCAAACTAGACATTCAATATTAATTGTACATGTATTCGGCATCAATATTCTGTTTTTGATTTAAACTTGGTCTCGTGTCTTTTCCCTTGACAATCCAATAAAAAAAAATTGCTATTTTTAATACGAATGAAATTCCATTTCCAGAATATCAAATGATTATGAAAAGTAATATAAATTTGTTTGTACTTGCAGCACTAATGCTATATCTAACTTCAGTTCAAAGCATAAATACATGTTGGATTTCATATTGTTTTTCAATAACATTTCTATTTCGTGGTACTAATATACATGTTCTTAAACCTATACTTTTGCAAATTCTGAAAATGGTTTTTCCTCCTCTCCAAATTTGATTGATTTCTTCAAATGTTGCAATGTTTCATCCAAAAGAGCAATCAGTCCATTCATCGTCTCAACAATATAGAGTTGATTTTTTTTTATCAAATAAAGATTGATTATCATAAATCAAAATGCAGTAAAATCAATATTCTGATTTTGCAAATAATCCACATTTTCATGCAAAAAATGAATTACCTTTTTTAACAAACCATCGACTATGAAGATGAAACAGTTTCATTTATTGTTTCATGTAATGTGATTACGAAACCAACTTATCAACAACTCTCTATTGGAAAAGAATGTTGCACAATTCACAGATAAATAATGTCATTTTCAAGGCATAATGTAATTTTTTTATATGGCCGTGGCTTGTAGGTTTCGTAACCTTTGACTGAAAAATATCATTCCATGTAACATGATAAAAGCTAGTTAGAACGCACTTCAATTACTGCTTAAAGCTATGCAACATCGAAAGACAATTTGCAAAATAAAGCACATTTACTATTTATCTAGTGTACGCAAACTCGGAATGTTTTATGAAGCTCTTTGCGTCAACGTTAATATCCCGCCCGAGGCTCATGCCGTCAATATGCGATTAAATAAAACACACGTGAACACGTCGCCCACGTGCATTTACGTCATCGTATGAAGAAACTCGACTTCCCTGACTGAAGATGTCGTTATGCTTAAAGCTGCAATAGCACTACAAAACATCGTTGAATATATGAATCCTTTTTAAAAGTATATATAAATTGCGCTATCGATATTTCTAATTCTTTATTCTCCCAACTTCCCTTTGATATGGTTTATGTACCTGTGCTTTGTTTTGATTTGAAAATTAACTTTAATTGTTTTGCACATATACATGCCCTTCTGCCTATTGGTAATACAAGATAGCTGAGCAGCTCGGGCCTTGACCATGTCAATAAGAACAATATGAACCTTTTCATATATGATACTGTATGATTATGTATCATTAAAAGTAAAATAATTTTGTAAAACTGAATAAAACCATTAATAAATATTCTCAATAAACATAAACTCGCTATATCCTTACAATATGGAGAGAGAGAGAACTGTCGATCTAAATTAATTGGATTGCTCTCTCAGCAAAGTTCAGGTGTAGCATTGTTGGAAAGGAAAGAGATAGGGAGGGAGGGTGGGAGACTTTCAATTATTCTTTCTGTGTGTGTATGTATGTGTGTGTTTAGTTTAGTAGTAGATTAAACGGAAGTCTGTTTGAGACGTGTAAGTTAAAGGTTATGATGACACGCGGTCAGAAATACAATTTACATGTTTCTGTCAGTGAGCCACTTGTAGAACTACTTGATCCAAGCCATAACGATATGACATAACAGGTTGTGTATCATTATGTAAAAGATAGAATCTCAAATGCATTCACAAGTGGTTTGCAAATGCCATTTAGACGTCTACGTTTCGTTTTTATATTACGATGTCACATCCACCTTCATCTTCAACATTCAGCTGCATCCCGAAAGTTTGTTCACCTACTCGTGGGTCTCAGTGCAAATATCATTCAATTTGGGGGTTCTTTGAAGCATCCTAAACTAAACCGATCAATTTTTATTTAGTTTAATGAGAAGACTGTTGAATGTTCCATGACTTGATATAATGTTATACCTCAAAGTAAACAGTAACAGTTTTGGCAGCTCTTGGAAGTGTCCAGGGGTCAAACTTTAAACAATTGCATATTGTTTTCTGTAAAATATAAAGGTGTTGATCATCTGGGTAAAAACTAATCGCGTATTTCCTCTTATAAACATTCAAGGTATGTGTGATGATTTTGTTCTCATTTAATCGCTTGGAAACTTTTATTGGAAAATAGATAAATTTGAATTTTCACAATGTTATCCCTTTTGTTTGTTTCATTATGTCAAAAGATCAATAGATACTACTGACAACGATTATTCTACACATGGATATATGATGAGTTTTCGTTATTTTATTTTCTGTAAGTTTATTGACGTTACAACTAAAATCAATTCATATGATCTTTGCAGCTGCGTACCGAAAGTTTGTTCACCTATTTGTGTATTAAGTGCAAATATCATGTAATTTGGCATGTCTTTGAAACATCGTATCAACGGGAACACTAGACCGATCACTTTGCGTTTTGGCATTATAAGAAGACAGTTGAGTGTTCCATAACATAATCTGATATGATACCTCATAGAAAACAATTACAGTTTTTGGCAGCTCTTTGAAGTGACCAGGGGTCAATCTTTTGAACAATACAGTTTTTATTTTCTTCTGTGAAATATTCAGCAAGTGATCAACTTGCGTCATACATTTGCTCTTAAGCCTATGCAATGTACTTGTGATGATTTTGTTCTCATTTAGACAATATGAAAACTTTTATTCGGAAATTAATGAAATTTGAATTTTCAAAAATGACCCCTTCTGTCTATTTCACTTTGCCAAATTTCATAACCATACACCAATGCTGTTATGATCACAGAACAATTTTGAGAATGATTGTTTTACACATTCAATTTGATTGACGTTACAATGAACGTCAATTTACATGATATTTGCACTAAGATACAAATGTAGGTGAACAAACTTTCGGGATGCAGTTGTATGTGGGTTGTATATGCCTCGCCAGACAGTCCCCCATAATGGTTTAATAACTGGTGTTCGATAAATAGACTACAAACTTGTTTTAATCTTGTAATTCTAGTTTAATCTAAATGTCTAGTCATCTGTAACTTGATGAACTTTGCAATCGTATGTTGTATATACATCAACAGACAGTGTCGAATGATCAATTGAAATCTGGTGCTCGAGGATTTTTACTTCTGGCTTCTTCTACGTTAGGCTACGTTAGATGAAATATGATAGTCTTCCAGTCACTGACGTATTTATCAACATATGAGGTATCAGCAACTGGGAATTTTATATTCATATGACATTTTGTTTTTTGATGTTTTAGTTTACAACCCTGAAGAGGAATAAATGATTCATATATTTAATGTAAACATATTCAGTATAGTGGATATACATTCTAAGATTATACACATAATCGTTGCTTTCCCAATTCCTCTTATAATCGTGCAGGTCCAGTCTTAAAAACTCTTCGAGATCTGTCGTAAAATATCTCGCAGTAAAGGTTGGCGAATAGTTTCCGCCATGACATCCGAGACAGCGAAGAAGCAAGCCATCGTGGACGAGACTGCTCGGATCTCATGAAGGTTGGAGTGAGACGGAGGAACACGCCTAGCGCTCGAAGGATCACCTCGGGGAGAGACAAGGTGAGAGACTAGCCTTGAGTGTAAGCTAACCTATGACTCCTCCGAAGCCCCGAAGGTGTAACAGAAACAACAAAACCCAACAAGAGAGTGAGCCGAGAAGGCCGACATCTGTCATCTCCCAGGTTGCGAGAGCGCTCGATATACACCCTCAAGGGAGTCAGACCCCAGCGCCAGAAAGGAGCCAGTACGATCCGCCACACCAGCTGCTAGGTTCTACCAACGAATCGGGAGCTAAACCAAGCAGAGCCGATCCCGATCCTGACCACAAAACGAAGAAAGTATGTCCGCAGCGCGAGGGTCTGCGGAGGCCAGAGCGACCAGAAAATGACCCTGCTGGTGAGGGAGGAGGGGAACATTGTTGAGCGGTTCGTACCTTTCAGACAGGAGGTGGTTGAGTACCACAGCTAGGTCCCAGATTGGTGTTAATGGACGACGCCTTGAGGGACGGTGACTTCTGTCGGAAGGAACCAGCGCTGGCCACAATAAGAGGCGAATGCCTGCCACTGCCATGAAGCTCCCTATAAGAAGAGGCTAAACGTAGGCGATACACTCTTCCTTAGGCACTTCTAAATACTAACCAAACGTGAAGGCAGAAAACCTGAGGGTTATCGAGGAGCCAGCCTTCCGCTTGGCTTGCTGAGGAGCTGATCCCCCCGAAGAGGGATCGGGACGGGTTCCCGTAGTCAGAGATGCCGGAGCGTCATGGACCATGGTTCTCCTGGCCACCAGGGGGCGACCAGAAGAAGACGCAAGCACGCTGGTGGTCGGAAACTCGGCTGCCACCTGGGAGAGGATCGCCGGTGGCCGAAGCCCATCGCTTGTGGGTCTTGTCTTGGTGAAACATAGATCGGCAGCTGAAAGGTTGAGCCAAAACGCAACCAAGTCCACCAGAGGGGTCCCAAACTGGAGACACAACGCCCTGAACACTCGCGGATTCAGCTGTCGCTCCATTGTAAGAGGCGCATCGAGCAGAGACAGAGCGTCCCCCAAAATGATCTTGGACCCCAATTATGTGCAGGTCCACGTCGTCCACCATCTCGACGAGTCAGAACAAGACTTACAGGAAAGACTCGGCCCTGGTGGACCCCTGCAGCAGCTGAACTGTCAGAAAGAACTAGCAGTAGCTGGTCCTGTAAACGGACCTGTCAATGATGAACAAATAGGCGGATCACATCGACCACGAGGATGTTGATGATCAAGGCCCTCTCTGATTGGGTCCAAATCCCTGCTTCCTTTTCGCGACCGAGATGAGCACCACACCCCTAGTGGAGGCGACTAGGAACAGGTGAGTCGAAGGGGCAGAAGGGTGGAGAGGGCTCTGACAAAGATGCGGGGGGATGGCGGTTGAACGAAGGAGGAGTGTTAGAAAATCTTGTTGTCCAATCGTTAAGTCGTGGATCAGCCGTCATCCTTCTGAATACCCTCCTGGTATAACGAGAACCGTGGTGAAAAAACGTAGCACAGGTGATAGTCGGACGAGACGCGGAAGCCGTGACCCAGTATCCGACAGTCAAACAGTTGACTCCAGTTGTCTACAAACACCTGCAGGTGGCCCCACATACACCCGTCCAACAACGGAACGAGCGGAGATGGAAGACCTTGGGATGACCATGCATCACATCGTTCGCTTCCATTTCAGAGGCCTGGCCGAGGGGAGTTAAGTGGACACTTGGCCACACCCTCCCTTCCGTAAACCCGTCTTGGCCTTCTTAGGTCCGGGCTGGTGTCAGGCCCAGAAGCCTGACCGACGATAGCCGAGGAGGGGAGCAAGTGCTGGTGATGACTGGCGGACCTCCAACTGGCGCCCAAAGACACAGCGGAGATCTCATAATCACAATCATCCGCTCGCTCGGAGAGTACGTCGTCAACCTCAGCACCTTCTGAGTGAGCTATGAGTTGCCAGATAAGGCGGCACTCGGAGCCACGTACGCTTCAAGTATTGGTCCCTTAGGCGGTTCACCAAGCGAGAGATGAACGCAACGCATTATAGCGAGATCACTCTGATAAGTAATGTCGACTGACAACTCACTAGCGGAGGGCCGTCGGATTGCAAAAGTCGGAAGCTTTCGGAGGGTGAAGGGTGACTCACTAGTGAGAGGGCAAAACAACCCACTGAGCACAAGTGCTAATTGAGAGACGTCAGACAGCGGTCCGACTACCGAAGGTCGAACCACTAATGAGAGCTGAGTTTCCGATAGTGAATGACGAAACTATCGGAAGACAAAGTCAATCACTAGGTAGCTGTGACTGTCGAAAGGTACGAGACGAAGACGCACCAGCTTACCAGCCAACCAGACGTGAAAGGTGAGTGAACCGAGCGACCAGGGCTACATGTGCGAAAAACGTGCAGACAAGCAGGGTAGGCCAAACCTAGCATATGTCACCGAACCACTCAACACAAACACTCAACCCAATAAAAAACTGCTCAGAAAAAACAAGGGAGATAGACAACAATAATCTCTGTTTTAACTTAGGTTAGGAATACAAAACGTCTGCATAGCTAAGCAACTGTAAGGAGAGTGAAGGATCGTGGGAGTAAAGTGACGAGACTACCGAGTGACTGCCCTTGGGTAGGGATTTTACCATCGTCTCGTCAGTTTCGTCTGTGTAAATGGTTGGATTAGCACCTTACCTGAGGAGGCGAGGCATAGTAGACCTAGTCAACATGTACGTATTTAAATAATGGCAATGGTAAATTAACATTTCAAATACTGCACCGAGTTTACATCTTTAATATTGCACATAGGTAACATCTTTAATATTGCTCAGAGATGACATTTCGAGGTAACATTTCGCACTGAGGTAACATATTTAATATTTCACTGAGGTAACATATTTTATATTGAAGTATGGTAACATCTTTAATATTGAACTATGGTAACAACTTAAATATTTCACTGAGGTAACAACTTAAATATTTCACTAAGGAAACAACTTAAATATTTCACTGAGGTAACATCTTTAATATTGAACTATGGTAACAACTTAAATATTTCACTAAGGGAACATCTTCAATATTGCATTGAGATAGCATCTATAATAATGCACTAAGGTAACATCTTTAATTTTGAACTATGGTAACAACTTAAATAGTTCACTAAGAGAACATCTTTAATATTGAACTATGGTAACATCTTTAATATTGAACTATGGTAACAACTTAAATATTTCACTGAGGTAACAACTTAAATATTTCACTAAGGTAGCATCTATAATATTGCATTGAGGTAGTATTTATAATATTGCACTAAGGTAACATCTTTAATATTGCACTGAGGTAACAACTTAAATATTTCACTGAGGTAACAACTTAAATATTGCACTGAGGTAACAACTTAAATATTTCACTGAGGTAACAACTTAAATATTGCACTAAGGGAACATCTTCAATATTGCATTGAGGTAACAACTTAAATATTTCACTGAGGTAACAACTTAACTATTTCACTGAGGGAACATCCTTAATATTGCATTGAGGTAGCATCTTTAATATTGCACTAAGGCAACATCTTTAATATTGCACTAAGGTAACATCTTTAATATTGAACTATGGTAACAACTTAAATATTTCACTGAGGTAACATCTTCAATATTGCATTGAGGTAGCATCTATAACATTGCACTAAGGTAACATCTTTAATATTGCACAAAGGTAACATCTTTAATATTGCACATAGGTAACATCTTTAATATTGCTCAGAGATGACATTTCGAGGTAACATTTCGCACTGAGGTAACATATTTAATATTTCACTGAGGTAACATCTTTTATATTGAAGTATGGTAACATCTTTAATATTGAACTATGGTAACAACTTAAATATTTCACTGAGGTAAAATCTTCAATATTGCATTGAGGTAGCATCTCTAATATTGTACTAAGGTAACATCTTAAATATTTCACTGAGGTAACAACTTAAATATTTCACTGAGGTAACAACTTAAATATTTCACTGAGGTAACATCTTTAATATTGAACTATGGTAACAACTTAAATATTTCACTAAGGGAACATCTTCAATATTGCATTGAGATAGCATCTATAATAATGCACTAAGGTAACATCTTTAATATTGCAATAAGGTAACATCTTTAATTTTGAACTATGGTAACAACTTAAATATTTCACTAAGAGAACATCTTTAATATTGAACTATGGTAACATCTTTAATATTGAACTATGGTAACAACTTTAATATTTCACTGAGGTAACAACTTAAATATTTCACTAAGGTAGCATCTATAATATTGCACTAAGGTAACATCTTTAATATTGCACTAAGGTAACATCTTTAATATTGTACTATGGTAACAACTTAAATATTTCACTGAGGTAACAACTTAAATATTTCACTGAGGTAACAACTTAAATATTTCACTGAGGTAACATCTTTAATATTGAACTATGGTAACAACTTAAATATTTCACTAAGGGAACATCTTCAATATTGCATTGAGATAGCATCTATAATAATGCACTAAGGTAACATCTTTAATATTGCAATAAGGTAACATCTTTAATTTTGAACTATGGTAACAACTTAAATATTTCACTAAGAGAACATCTTTAATATTGAACTATGGTAACATCTTTAATATTGAACTATGGTAACAACTTTAATATTTCACTGAGGTAACAACTTAAATATTTCACTAAGGTAGCATCTATAATATTGCATTGAGGTAGCATTTATAATATTGCACTAAGGTAACATCTTTAATATTGCACTAAGGTAACATCTTTAATATTTCACTGAGGTAACAACTTAAATATTTCACTGAGGTAACAACTTAAATATTGCACTGAGGTAACAACTTAAATATTTCACTGAGGTAACAACTTAAATATTGCACTAAGGGAACATCTTCAATATTGCATTGAGGTAACAACTTAAATATTTCACTGAGGTAACAACTTAACTATTTCACTGAGGGAACATCCTTAATATTGCATTGAGGTAACATCTTTAATATTGAACTATGGTAACAACTTAAATATTTCACTGAGGTAACATCTTCAATATTGCATTGAGGTAGCATCTATAACATTGCACTAAGGTAACATCTTTATTATTGCACAAAGGTAACATCTTTAATATTGAACTATGGTAACAACTTAAATATTTCACTAAGGGAACATCTTTAATATTGCATTGAGGTAGCATCTTTAATATTGCACTAAGGTAACATCTTTAATATTGTACTATGGTAACAACTTAAATATTTCACTAAGGGAACATCTTCAATATTGCATTGAGGTAGCATCTATAACATTGCACTAAGGTAACATCTTTAATATTGTACTATGGTAACAACTTAAATATTTCACTAAGGGAACATCTTCAATATTGCATTGAGGTAGCATCTTTAATATTGCATTAAGGAAACATCTTTAATATTGCACTAAGGTAACATCTATAATATTGCATTGAGGTAGCATCTATAATATTGCACTAAGGTAACATCTTTAATATTGCACTAAGGTAACAACTTCAATATTTCACTGAGGTAACAACTTAAATATTTCACTGAGGTAACAACTTAAATTGTTCACTGAGGTAACAACTTAAATATTTCACTGAGGTAACAACTTAAATATTTCATTGAGGTAACAACTTAAATATTTCACTGAGGTAACAACTTACATATTTCACTGAGGCAACAACTTAAATATTTCACTAAGGGAACATCTTCAATATTGCATTGAGGTAGCATCTTATATATTGCACTAAGGTAACATCTTTAATATTGCACTAAAGTCACATGTACAATATTACACCGAGGTAACATCTTCAATATTGCACCGACTGCAATAGATCTAGATTCGGAATGTCTCGATAAAACACGCTGAAAATAGTATTATTTTTGTTAAATTTCTATCGTTTTATACAAACCATTTAGATATCGTTTTTCAAGGAATGATTACAGTATACCACCTCGAGCATAACATAACGATATTCCTCGTTAAGAAATCTGTTGAAGCGTACATCGTGTTTTTTAAAACTCGCTTGTTGACATTGGGAAATTGGATTTCGCTTTTTGAAATGTCGTTGCTTTGAATCTCTGCCTGGTGTCGAGAGAAAACGAAAAATATGACAGCGTATAAAATATTCAAAAGACGTTTGAGATAGAAACAAATAACCATTTTACGGCACTGAAGTTCTAAAAAAAATCAAGGAGATGTTTTTTTTGATGATTGCATTGTGCAGTGAAAGATAAGTGGTTAAATGTATACATAGAGATTATTAACCAAGTGTGTTTCCGTATCATTAATATCATATTTTTGGAATAAAAATTGTATTATGCGAGCCTTTGGCGAGCATAATACATTATTTTTTATTCCAAATATATGATATTAATGATACGGAAACACACGAGGTTAATAATCTCTTTATCATATATGTCATTATTAAAATAAGCGTGTTTTTGTAGTAAAATTGGAAAGAGAATTGACCTAGTTTTAGCGTAGTAATATCATAGACGGTACATCAAAGTGATGGTCACGACAACGGCTGTGAAGTGCCTAGAAATAGTTCTTAATTAAAAAATAAAATAAAACACGATGTGCGCGTTTATTAAAAAATCAACAATTGGTCGCTGATTTCTTATTCATGGAGATATTTTCAATCAATTCATATGCACCTATCTAATAATTAAAAAGCACTCATCACTTGGTCACGTCGCTAGAACAAGGGAAGTAACTCTAGTTTCAACGTTTTGGAAGCTGCGTTGCAGGGTTGATTCGGATTGCTGCATAACAGTATCTTTCACACTTAAACGGTAATTATTTGTGGGATGAGGTTGTTTCTTTCGTTTATGACAATAAGTACCTATAAATGTATCTAATACCGTATGCTCAGCCCTCAAGAACTGCCGAAACGCTAGTGCGATCGACGAGGCGTGTCGGTTTGACGCTGACACATCAAATTCATTTTGTACACAGGACACTGCAGCTACTTGCTGATTCTGTTGGCCAATAGCGCACTGAAGTTTTGAATGATTCTTAGATTAAATCTACAATTATCTTTACTTTGTTAAAACTAAAAATGCACAGTTTCATATCAGATGAATTTTTTTTTCGAATGTCCATTCTTTCAAGCGGAAATACACGGATAAACTCCCGGTTACGCTTTCCAATGATTCGTAAACAGTTTTAGGATTCGCATGAAAGATTGGAATTTTTCCGAAAGTAGTTCGTGTAATTGACCTTTGACCTGTTTTGCATATTTATCAGATTTGGATACCAAGTTTATCAGATTGCTTTATTGCATCGATAACACCCGCCATTATATGATAAGTATTGATAACTTAACTTTATTGACATTCAGTAAATACATGTGCTTACATGTAAAATGTTCAGGAATGATGCATTATAAATTCTGATATACAACAATTAAGAATTAGAAAATATACATGATTAACTTGAAGATTATTAGTTAAGACACACTAAGCGACACTTATAATTATGCCACAGAACAAGGCTAGCCTTCTTAGTGTATCTATCTTTTTTACTGGTAAATAATGTCTTCATTTAAAAAAAAATCGTCTAGTATAAAAATAGGGGTTAAGATATTTAATTCTTGTATTTGTAAAATTAATAGAGAAATGATAAAAATGATGATAAATAAATAATGAAACTCATCACCAATTCCATTACAAGTTTACAAGTTCTATTTTGCCTTGGAATATTATTCCATGCAGCGGCCTGTTTTTCAATGGGTAAGTTATGGTTAGCTGTTATAAAATATAGTAATGCTATATAGTATAGTAATAGTAAAGTAGTCTTGAAAGTTTATCATCTGAAATATCCATATCCAAATCTACATGAGATAAGGAGCTATAAATAATAACTTTTGATGATTGATCGACAGTTGAAAACCAGATATAACTTAGTCCAAATTCGTTAAAGACGTTTTTAATATTCATTTTACATTTATGCTTACTTTTCCCAAGAAACCTCACAGCTATACAACAGAATAGGTTATACCATGGAATCATATAAACGCAGTCGTAATTCATACGTTAGATGCAGTTTTCGGCTCTTGCTGAGAACAAAATACATTGCATTTGTGTCTTTTTCATTAGCTTTTTCTGTCGTTAATGAACATCTCCTGGTATTTTGTAAATATTATTAAATATTAATACTTTTATATAACGTTTATATGTTTATAACGCTGACGTGGGTGTGTTGATAGCATTATTGAGCAAGTGTTTCAAGAATGAGGCGATGACGTGTACTAATACTTCTGTCAAGCAACAACCTCGGTTACCCATGGTTTTATATATGCTCCGTTACTCTCCACTATATCACCCATGGGAAATTTCATCAGAGAAATCTGTACTCAAATTACCCGCCCTTGGCAGGTGTGAGCCAATCAAACCACTACGCAGGTTGGACCTGCGAGCCAATGACAATTTATATCACTTCGTTGCAAAGCACGCGCGGTCATTTTGTGAGCCATCCGTCAGCAGTTATCTCCCTTGACCATTTCCGTCTTATTGTATTGAGTATTTTCTTTGGTTACTGAGTTCATCACGCCGACCAAGGGCGGGTAAATTGAGCACAGATTCTCCTGATAAGGTTTCCCATGGTTGATATAGTGGAGAGTAACGGAGCAAATATAAAACCATGGGTAACCGAGGATGGTCAAACAAGTGACACAATGTGTAGGTACTGCTAACGTTATTGAGCAAGTATTTGAAGAATGAGACGATTAAATATACTGATACCGTTATTGTTCAAATGTTTAAAGAATGAGACTGTAAGTGTAGATACTGAAATCGTTATTGAGCAAGTGATTCAAGAATGACACGGTTAAGTTTAGGTACTGAAAAGTTTATTGTTCAAATGTTTAAAGAATGAGACGATTAAGTGTAGATACTGAAATCGTTATTGAGCAAGTGATTCAAGAATGACACGGTTAAGTTTAGGTACTGATACCTTTATTGAGGAAGTGTTTAAAGAATGAGACGGTAAGTGTAGATACTGAAATCGTTATTGAGCAAGTGATTCAAGAATGACACGGTTGAGTTTAGGTACTGATACCTTTATTGAGGAAGTGTTTAAAGAATGAGACGATTAAGTGTAGATACTGAAATCGTTATTGAGCAAGCGATTCAAGAATGACACGGTTAAGTTTAGGTACTGATACCTTTATTGAGGAAGTGTTTAAAGAATGAGACGGTAAGTGTAGATGCTGAAATCGTTATTGAGTAAGCGATTCAAGAATGGCACGGTTAAGTTTAGGTACTGATACCTTTATTGAGGAAGTGTTTAAAGAATGAGACGGTAAGTGTAGATGCTGAAATCGTTATTGAGCAAGCGATTCAAGAATGGCACGGTTAAGTTTAGGTACTGATAAGTTTATTGAGGAAGTGTTTAAAGAATGAGACGATTAAGTGTAGATACTGAAATCGTTATTGAGCAAGCGATTCAAGAATGGCACGGTTAAGTTTAGGTACTGATACCTTTATTGAGGAAGTGTTTAAAGAATGAGACGATTAAGTGTAGATGCTGAAATCGTTATTGAGCAAGCGATTCAAGAATGGCACGGTTAAGTTTAGGTACTGATACCTTTATTGAGGAAGTGTTTAAAGAATGAGACGGTAAGTGTAGATGCTGAAATCGTTATTGAGCAAGCGATTCAAGAATGGCACGGTTAAGTTTAGGTACTGATACCTTTATTGAGGAAGTGTTTAAAGAATGAGACGGTAAGTGTAGATGCTGAAATCGTTATTGAGCAAGCGATTCAAGAATGGCACGGTTAAGTTTAGGTACTGATACCTTTATTGAGGAAGTGTTTAAAGAATGAGACGGTAAGTGTAGATGCTGAAATCGTTATTGAGCAAGCGATTCAAGAATGGCACGGTTAAGTTTAGGTACTGATACCTTTATTGAGGAAGTGTTTAAAGAATGAGACGGTAAGTGTAGATACTGAAATCGTTATTGAGCAAGCGATTCAAGAATGGCACGGTTAAGTTTAGGTACTGATACCTTTATTGAGGAAGTGTTTAAAGAATGAGACGGTAAGTGTAGATGCTGAAATCGTTATTGAGCAAGCGATTCAAGAATGGCACGGTTAAGTTTAGGTACTGATACCTTTATTGAGGAAGTGTTTAAAGAATGAGACGGTAAGTGTAGATGCTGAAATCGTTATTGAGCAAGCGATTCAAGAATGACACGGTTAAGTTTAGGTACTGATACCTTTATTGAGGAAGTGTTTAAAGAATGAGACGGTAAGTGTAGATACTGAAATCGTTATTGAGAAAGCGATTCAAGAATGGCACGGTTAAGTTTAGGTACTGATTATTGAGGAAGTGTTTAAAGAATGAGACGGTAAGTGTAGATACTGAAATCGTTATTGAGCAAGTGATTCAAGAATGACACGGTTAAGTTTAGGTACTGATAAGTTTATTGAGGAAGTGTTTAAAGAATGAGACGATTAAGTGTACTGGTAATTCTGTTAAGCAAGTGATTCAATGTCAAGTGTAGGTACTTATATCGCCATACCGTATATAGTATATCGTATATAGAGAACAACGTGTCCATCCGTACGTCTGTCCGTCATGTTTTAGTTCTGTTCACACTCATCTCAGACACATGTTCGAATTATACGCAACTTGAATTGCATAATCTATATGATGTGTAGATCTGTCTTTTGTATTTTTCTTACCCTCATTTGCATAATGTTTGCAAATTTTCTTAGTGTTTCGATTTCATTTTCTTGTAATACTAGAGTACACAGTTTTACAAGTGACTGAGAACATGCCAGTTTTTACCAAATTTGTCACCCATTATACCTAGATTTGAGTTAGGTAAGATATACATGATGTATTTTTTAGCTTTCCATGGAAACAATGTAAACAGTGAAGTCATTCTCCGCTTATAAATCATATTCTTATTGCTCGTATTCACAAAATTAAATATATGATTTGTAGATATGTTTATCTGTTTATGGTTCATACCCTCATTTGCATAATTTATGCAAATTGTCTTAGTTTATCGACTTCAATGTACTTCTAGAGCACTCATGTTCCTATTGCACTTTGAGAACTTGTTTACAATGGAACATAGCGCGTTATAAGCATGCAATTATTATCATTTTATTATTGATGGTTCGATTTATATATCAAATTTTAGCGGTTTCAAATGAAATTAAACATGACGTGAAATGTGAAGTCACTTTATCTGAAGCATATCCACAAATACATGTCAATCATGATTCATAGACCTTAATTATGTTTTTATATATATTTTTTTTTTATAGTTTTGCCTGTGACTTAGTCCAGTATCTGTAGTCATATTGTCCTTTCTGAAATGTTTCTCTGAAATTTCACATTTTCCTTTTGTAAAAACCAGGGATATGTTCAGAAGAACAACACATGGGTGTGCCTTTTTATAAAGCTTTTCATTAGACCAATGTTTAAAGCGTGTGGTTGAGATGTGCTCTGTAATTCTTTTGTAGAGCAATTGACTCAAGAATGAAAGGGTTAAGTGTAGATACTGATACCGTCATTAAGCAAATGATTCAAGTACAGATGATCCAATGGAGGTACTGATATTAACATTTTTGTTTGTTCAAGGCGATATCAGAAAAGTTTGACAAAAAATTAGATTAATTGGCGCTGTAACTAATCAGGCTTTTCATGATTTAGCATCTTAGGCTGACGACTTGCATCTGTTACTGACTCCTTATTAGTTGGTGTTTAGTTCATCGGGGTCCCCTTCCACAAAGTAATCGAAGAGTCACAATCCGTTGTAGCCCATTCTTTTAACATATGTTACAATTGAGTGTGACGCTACTGCCAATTGTTAGTGTTTTGAGGAACGGCGTAAAACAATTTTCACATGTTCGACTTCTCCTCCAGAACTACAACATCCATGTCTGTGAATGTTCGATTAATGCTTACGTTTTAACTAATACTGTTAAGAAACCCGTACATCAAACTTCGATAAAAGAAAGTATTTTTCCAAAGATCCACTTATTGTAAATTTTGGTAAACATTTCAAAGTTACGGACAGGACAAAGCCATTACAGGCTCGTATGAAGATTGGTTTAAACAATATATATCATCTTCTTCTACAGGTACAGTGGGCTGGACAAACAGGAGTTCTCCTATATCCCCCTCTTTTGTTCTGGGGTCCGTTCCACCAACCGATCTTAGTCCTAAGATCAATAACAAGCCAATATTTCATCATTAGCTAAGATTGGTTAGTGGGACGGTAACAATAAAATAAACCCAAGAGTAAATTCACTTTATATAAACAATTTATTAAACACCTGATCGGTACGATACAAAATAAAACAGAAGAACAAGCAAAGTGACAACGTGTAAAATGTCAGGAACCAACAAGACAGAAAGCTCAACATTTGATCATCACTCGTCTAGGATACAAAGTGATCAACACATTGGAATGTTTGTAGTCTCGTAGACAAAATATCTACTTTTGTTGTAGTCTGGTTAACATCACTTCAAGTACAGGCACTGTAGCACGTTTTTTTTTGCATTTTAAATGTTCAAATTTGCTTTTTATGATAAAAGTTATGCATTATGCCTTTATTTAAGATGATAAAACAGCCCATTACACGACCCGATTACCCATAGTAGAAAACGGTGTCTCGTTAAAAACGAAACGGTTATTGGTCATTTTGGTGTAAACACCTCTTTAGAATTTGAGGATGGGAAAAAGATCCGCGGTGCTTAACCGAACCATAACCATTCGTCTTAGAACTCTCTTTATTAAGTGAGGAGGATTGTTTTTCAATTGGTTACATCCCTTTATTTCTATTAGAAAACGTGCTACAGTCCCTTTAAGGTGGGAGTCATTGTATAGTCGACAGAAACAACATCTAGTTGGTTCATGTCTTTAATGTAGACTGATGAACTGCAAAATTATTTTCCATATCAAGTCAGGCCTGTGCATTAGTAGACGTCTCGGAGTCTCAACTAAACAGACTATTTGTTTAGTCACAGTCTCATAATAAGTCTTCTAGACAATATAAATGTTTGTATCTCTGGTAAAACCAGATTTGTGCTATAGTTGAGGGTAATTTTCCATGTTTCGTTGTGATGTTTCCATTCAGTCAATGTCAGAACTTGACACATTTCAGCCACAGCAGCCAATTACACACGTCCGGTCTGGGGCTGTCTGTCCGGGACTTGGTACTGAAAACATAAACAGGGTCGTTAAGTTCTTGATATGTCGTAAAGTAATCGTTTTATGGAGATTGTTACTTTGTAAGAAAAGAGGGTATGGTTTCAAACTAAAATTTGCCTGATTAAATGTTTGTCAATTGACATTGATAGACAATTATTGTTATTTAAAATCTAAGCTAAACAATAATGCCTTTATAAAATGATGTGAATTCCAACGGCATTGGAACTGACTCACAAATAACATGATTCAATGTAGATGCGATATTGTCCGAACCATTCATAAATTTAAGGACAATTTTCAAAGAATATATTAGTCAACCCAGTATCGCAGGCTGAGTTTTGGCAATATGTTGTCATTGAGATGAACCATGAACTTTTTTAGAAATCGACCATAGCAGCGATCTTAGGATCAAAATATAACAAAAAGATGACAGTTCAATGCTGCTTTCGGCGTATGTTCTGTAGATTTATCAGCTAGAACTTCTAGATTTCGAGGAGTTTTACGTGTAGATGTCTCACCTTGTGATTACAATCTCCTGGTGGTTCTGACAGGGCGCTGACATGGCTTGGTGGTGACAGGTGGGAGGGTGAGATGGTATGACTGTCTGTCTGTCTGTCTGCGTGTAGATGTTGATATAGATGTAGAAGGTGGGAGGCAGGTAGCACCATAATGATATCACAGTCTCGCTTCTTGTAAACATGGCAACCTGTAAGAATTAAATATACAAATTAACAAATGGTTGAAAGCTATACGTTCAGAATTAAACAAAGTGTGGTTTATCGGTATTGTTAGAGCTTATATTTTTATCTGCTGATATTTATTTTCAAACTTTCATTGAGGATTCAATGTGTTACGAATCGATATTTAATAGCATCCTTTCATTATCTCAAGGTCTTCTGTAGTGGACGTAATCCATGTAAATATCAAGTAATGTTCAAAAGATAGGGTCACCCAAAACATTGACTCCAACGGGGCGGACAGAAGTCGAACCCGTTGACACGACATTGTACTTTGCACTTATAAAATACGTTGTCTTTGCAAACTATGTTAAACCAAAGGCTTCTTTGAAACCGCACCTTCTGGTTAGTGTGCGCCTTTCCTTCGCTTGATGGTAAGGTAGCTTGGTCTCTTCTGGTGTTTCTCCAGGTTGCTGAGGGGGGAGGGTCTAGATGAGGGGGGCATCAGTTGCATCACAAAGTTGCGCATCGTCTCTTCAGCTAACTCGTCTCCCTGAGTACCTGCAATGGAGAGAAGATATCTAAAAACGTGGAACTCACTCAAAACATAAACTACACGGTTACATACTGGACAAGTTTAATGTATTTCGTCTCGGTAAACACATATGAAGAATGTATAAAGGAGAAAGGAAAAGCGAAATTGTTATTAAAATATGTGCTTATTTCATTGATGTATATGAAGAAAGTACACATTTGAGGTCTAGATGTTAAAAATATGTTGTTCAGTGAACTATTCTACGTATACATCTTTATACTAAAAACAACAACATAATAATAGCATTCATTATACAGCATGTCCACGTTTTAAAATGACTGCTGTTGACGTTCACACACCTGCCACAATGCGAGCGAATGGTTTATCTTCATTAATACAGTGATTGGTACATATAGACGTTAGCCATATATAAAACTGACATATACATGTGATTGATTTATCAGTGTGAGATATTGGACTAACAATGGTAGCACATTATCATCACATGATTTCATATTATCGCCGTCTCATTATATGCATGTGCGATAACAATGGGTTTCATCAGGCAGTGTGGCCCACTCGGCTGTACTGACACGTTTGAACACGGACACTAATTCGTTTTAGCACGAGTGGACGGTTTTGTATAGCCTTGAGATAACCTATAGCGGGACAACGGTCCAAATTAAGGAAAAGAACTGAGAAATTTCTATAAAAGGAAAGCCGTCTTGTTCGGGACAGGCTAAAAGGGTTAATAAGACAGAAACAGGCAAAACCTTTTAAGAAATCAATGTCCCACACCTACAGTAAGACCAGGAAAGAGGTTTGAGATCGGTCCTGCTTCACGTTTTCTGTAAATAGGTTCACAAATATTTGCCGAGCTCCTTCCGCTGTTTATCTCTGGATGGGCTGAAGGGTAGGTAGATTCACCTGACACTCAACGCATCTCACCTTAATTAACATCTACCTGTTTGGGGATATAAATTGCTCGGAGCAAGAATGTGAACTCATTTGCCATTCTCATCACAAATCACCAGACGCGAGCAGCATCACAAATATATCGGGCTGAACTCAGCTAAATATCTGTTTTCTCAGTCTTATTCAACTTTTCTCTTTATCATTTTCTACTATTCACTGTATCATTCTGTTCTTGCCATTGTCTCTTTATCACTATGTCAGCTGTATTATTATCATGTGACTTCGAGGCAACAAAGTTTGGGTTGCAGACAAAGCCACAACGCTCAATTATATGAAGTATTTGGTCACGATTACAGAAAATGACAACCAAGGGTGCGTATTCCTTTAAAACAAAATAACAATTTAAGGTGAGTTTTATGTCTTGTTGATTGGCGGGTTATGGTTGGCGGTAATAAAACTAGGTGGGATAGAGAAATCGGAACTGACGACCAAACGAGCTATCAGCCAAATTGCGCGTACAAAATAGTTAATGAGTGTCACTTGGACTGATTTGGGCAATCACCACAACTTATGATGACCACATCTGGCCGGGCGGTGTCATCCACCGAGCTAACTGCACGTGCCACGCGTGTGTCACGTTCTGCACGCCACGCGCTGTCACGGTGCGCACACTTGTCAGATGACCACCTGCCGCCACCCGAGTCCACTTCGGCTATTTCCGTAACCGTCCGTGATCATCAAGTGTGGATGAGAACATTTTAATGTGGAACCGATCCAGTAACTGCTTCTACAAATTGAGTTATTATCGGAATACACTCGTCTCGATATGGAAATGATCTTAACAGTCTTTAGAAAAAATGAAGTATTTCGACGTGATGTTTTTTACATGTTCATAAGCTATGGTTATTATATTATAAAGCCAAATACATTCTTATTTCAAGAACAAAAGAGCTTGTTTTTTCCCCATATATAACGTCATTGATTCGACAAACGCCTGAGGAAGAAGCAACTATTGCATGTCTGGGACTGACCTCTCCCCTCGTCTCATCAATCAGTGTCAACTGGTCAGCAGGTATCATGTCAGCACTACTGGCCATATGTCCTCCTGACTGGACGATACTGAGATCAAGAACACACGCATCTGCTAACTGTGTGACGTTAAATCATTGTTTAAGAGAACGATAGGCTATGTCTTACTGCGGGGATTAGATGATTATCTTCTGTCAAACCTCTACTTTACAAGTCATTTAGTGATTAAAATATGTAGCGTACAATGCATGATATAAGTTTAGACACAACATCAACAGTAATTTTGCATTCTGATTAGAAATGAATTTTTCAAACTCTTGCTTAATATATTCACACATAATCACGATTAGAGTCAGTCACTACACCAACGTAGGCCTACAACAAGACAGAGATAAATTCCTTCCAACTTCTCGGAAAAGTCCTTTTAAAAGTTGTCCCAGTGATCTTTTCTTGATTTAGGAATCAAATCCCGGCGCAGTGGGGTATAGGATGTTAATGAAATCATTTATCTACGTGGGCGATAGGTAAGGGGCAGGTGTCACTCAGGTAAGGAGGAAACGATAAACGCTGTCTCTCCTACTCTCAACTGCCATCCGCGACGCCGAATGCAAATACTCGTGGAGCTTAATCTCGACTAACCTCTCTAGGTTATCGACGCTCAGTCGAATCATTATGTGCAATAAATCTCAGACCCTTGTCAATGACACTTAATAGTTATGTATTACCGTATTCAATCGTTCGTTATGATGTTAAATTAACACACGCTGACAATGACAAAAGCATTGTGAGGTAAATTTCTTTAATGACTATATAAATCACGCATTCCAGGGCAGCTGTTTGTCCCCATGACTGCATTACATCTACAGCAGGCTATCTCAGACATCATGAATGGCTTAAACAACTTTTGAGAAATAAAATAACGTCTGTTGTAGCATATGTGCGGAAACAATCCACGGACAATCAGGACAAAGTACCCAGGCGACATCTGTCGTGTGGTATGTCGTCTGCTTTTCTGTCAACAAGTTCCCACGATCCCCGCTCTCTCCGCGCAGGGACAGAGGACTCGCTTACAGGTAGAACACAGGTAAGGTGAAGTGAGGAGTAGGACAAGGTGGTCTCGCTCTAGTGCCCGGAAGTGACAGGTGGCCCATAGCATCTCCACGAACGGTGGGAAAGGAGCTGAGATTCTCAGCAGTTATAGCGGGAGGAATTTGGAGGGTGGGTCATAAAGTCAGAGGCGAACAACTGTTTGCTATTACAATTATCAGGGGTTTAGTAGCAGGGCAACCTGTGACAATGTAATCGCCCCTGAAACGTTGTTCTGTAACCGAACTTGTGTTGGCTACGGGCGTCGTTCGAGTCCCATTTCAAAGAAGATATTTCGAAATCAAAGAGGAACTAAATGATGACGCTGTTTCTCTGAGCAATGACTCAACTGGTGTTGACCATGGCTTGAGTATAATGAATAATGAACATATTGAAATGACGGTTGTAACCGATTGCTATAATATGTTTAAATATTTAAACGTTTAACCCATTAATAATACATATAGTCGAAAATATGTGGTTAAAGAACAAGTTACGCCAACTTAATTCATTTAATTCATAATTCCTTGGCTAAAGATGGCTCCTATTTGTTGAGCCTAAATCCACAGCGATTTGAGAGTAAACACCACCACAGTGACACTTTGGGTCACACAATCAATGACAAATGAAAACAAATACTAAGTATTTGTAAAGTTTTGATGACATCGTTGGGGTTTTGAAGTTTCAAAGAACCCACTACAACATAGCCATGATTGGTTTTCAGAGGAACTATCAAGGTAGAGCGTATTTGTCAAAGACGATGTTCCCAGGGTAAAGATAAAATGAATTGGACTTCAAAACCATCAAATCAGGAATGATCACTTGTTCTGAGTTGATTGCCATCGGTCCCGTTTTGAAGCTGCAAGTCGATTTGCGGAGATATATATCGGAACCAAGGTGGAAACCTTGATAAAGAAGTGTTTGATGTGTTCGGACAATGGTAAATTGAAGATATCAGAACCAATCGCATCCTGACTGATTCAATTGACGAGATTTAATAGTCGTCTGCTACCAATCTACAGAGTCCATTTCCCGCCAAAATGTTGTAACTGGGAAGCCTCACGCCACATCTAATAGAAGCAGAGCAGACGATCAAAGTTGCTTGTCGTCTGCTAATGCCATTCATCGGCTCAGCGCTCTTTGATGTCCATGTGGGACTTTTTTCTATAAACAATATCAGTAGATCCGATGTCGCCAATATGACCCAATATCAGAGCACTTACAGACTACGTCTTTGATATCAATAAGTACAAAAGTCACGAGATTGATCCAATATCGCTATAGCGGACAAGGGCATTACATGAATGTGTCCTGATGAGGAATAATATAATCTTATTGTTGACATTATTGAATTTATAAATCAGTGTGTCTTTGATATCAACATACTAGGTTCGAATCCCATATTCCCAAAGTGACCCAAGTGCATTACATTAGAGCACAATGACACTTCGAAGCTGACAGTTGACATAATTGAACATACAAATCCAAAGTTACTTTGATATCAGAGAGTAAACAATGAATTGATTCGAATCCCTTATTTTCAGAGCTCACTGAGTATTCTACAAGAATATATATCTATGATGAATTCACATATTACAACATGACATCAACACCATTTGTAACAAAGTTTAATTCCAAGGCATATCTAGGCTTTGACAAATGTTTGCTTAAATCGAAGTTACAAAGGTCAGGAAATGCCTGATTTGACGCAATGACAAGTGAAGCGACTTCAAAGACACTTTCTGAAGACAATCATAGGGTTCCTAATTAAAGAAAACGTCACGACGAATGAGCAACGCAAAACGTTCTATAACATTGCAAACCGTTATGCAAGTTGTAATTTGGACCTTTTGACTGAAGTTGTTACATAAGGTAAGGGAAAGACCTCTTACATCCGTTGACCCCGATCAAGTCTTGTCACCTCTCGCCCAGTCTGCTAATTACGCGATGTAGGCCCCGATCACATAAGTTTCGTGACCTCCCACCAAGTTTGCTAATTACGCGAAATGTAAGCCCCTATCACGCAAGTCTCTTGGCCTACAACCCAGTTTGCTAATTACGCGAGATGTAAGCAGTTCCGTCGGTTGCCCATCTATTGTGGTAACGTCCCATTAAACCTTCAGTCAGAACCCCGCTATATATAAGATTACACTTCAGGTGTGTGCATAACCGGTATACAATGTAACAGGCGCGCAATTGTGTTTACAGTTCAACTTATCCTTCATTAGAATTCACAATGCATCCAGTTGAGACCACGCCCAGCTTTTGTGCCATTGCATAAGTGGAGCTGTTTGCTGTGGATGCGTTGAATACCAAAGGTAAAAACACTTACCATGTTTCTCTCTGAAGCGCTCCAACAAGGCCTCGTGAAGCTCCTCAATGTAACGGACTGCTTCCTCGATTACTTCAACCTGGTGATGAGAAAATAATAACTGTTGATATCATGTCAAAGTGAAAGGATCTATCGATATTCTCCTCTACGAAAAAGTAGACAGCACACGTGGAAGATTCTTGACAGCATGCATGGAAATGAAACAACAACAGACAAAGAGCTCCCATCAAACTCTTTCATCTCCTGATTTAACATGACAGCTGTGGTATGTTCTGCAGTTGATTGTAATTTTCTCAGAAATCTAATCGATTTCCACTGGAATATGTAAGAAATCTGAAGGTTACGTTAAATTGTAAGAAAGACTTGTGATCTGAAGATTACGTTAAATTGTACGGTTAAGCGATGTGAAAGAAACATGTTAGTAGAATTACACTTCTTGGACAATGCTAATATCAGATGAATTTCTCCTAGTTACTATTTAACCACTATGGTTTAGTGAACTAGTTAACTCATATATTATCTGCTCTCACCTTTGAAACCTTCTTCTTGTCTGCTACTGCCGGAACCAGAGCTCTCAGTTTGGAGTACTCTCGATCTCTGATGCGCTTGATGTGGACCTTGAGTGTCTTTCTGGCAGCGATTTGGGATTGGGAACAGGTGCCCGTTACTGAAGTGAGGCGAACCATCTGAAATATGACACATACACTGTGATGCAGGGCTGAAGAATGTTCCTTTAATCATTAACACTGCAAATGTAGTCGATGTTTGCAGGTTATGAAGCACCCAACTAACTTCATAGAATGTCCATTAAACTACCATATAACGAACCATGTGAATAATATAGACACGACTAATTTTGAATATATTCAAATTTGAATTGTAGAGCGAACGAATAAAACTGCAATACATGTCAGAAAATGTCACAATGAAGTTGAAGATGCTGCGCCCATTTCACTACACTTGTTAGCTGAGTATTA
This sequence comes from Gibbula magus, assembly GCA_936450465.1. Taxonomy (NCBI): domain Eukaryota; kingdom Metazoa; phylum Mollusca; class Gastropoda; order Trochida; family Trochidae; genus Gibbula; species Gibbula magus. The sequence continues at coordinate 6,437,340 of OW388304.1, forward strand.
CTTCCCCAATGTTATGTCTGGGGAGTATTTAAATATTACCTACGTAAACTGAGTTCGTAACATTGTACCTGTAATATGGGTTAAGTTCAGCAGATTACCATCTTTGATGCAGATGACATGAACAGCCATATGAAATTCTAGGAATGAAACCAGTAAAACGAATCGTAAAGAAAGCTGCCACGTCAAAACTACCGTATTTCAGGGCGACGGCAATATGAAGAAGCTTAACTCGGAGCATCCATAAAACATGACAGTCGACTCCAAACCCTCTAATCCAATGTTGAAAGGGCACGTGGAACTCGCTCCGTGGAGGGCAATGATAGGCACTGGTAAAATAGGATAGGTCGATAAACGACCATTGTTTCTTAAAGCTATAACCTTTGTATTCAATTATTCATTCAGTATGGATTACTGTTTCTGATAACGGACCATTCCCTGACTTGGTGGCGGACAGCTTCATCTAATTTTGATCTCTGCCTGAGCATGATATGCTAACATGACTATCACTATAAACATTGACACCTCTTCACATGTCCTCGGAGCCTGTCTCAGTCTTATCATACATGTATGTTTCTCCCGGCGTATTCTTCCCTTAATTCAAGGCTTTGATGTACGAGTATGGTCGACTCTCCACAAGAACACTATCTCTGTAATCAGATCTCGAGATGTTGAGAGCTCCAACCACGACGAGTTTACACTCCCGGGGTGACTTATTTAATGCCTTTATTGGAAGATTAACTTATTTCGAAGGGGGATAACCGCTGAGGGAGTGGGAACATCAAGGCAGGGTTCACAGGGCTTAGCTGACCTTTCAAGGAAAAGGTAAAATTAACGGTACAAAGTCCCTTTGTGGTTGCGCTTCAATTACTGAGATGGTTCTCCGCTTACGAAGGAGCTAGGAAGATGAGTTTACAGTGAACGGCGCGGGTAATCAACCGGGGGCAAGATGTGTATATCGAAGCCCTTGGGAAGTAAATCTAACTTGACCTCACTACAATACAGTAAGATAACTACGTGTCTGGTAAAAGTGAAGATCTAAGTAGCACCTTGTCAGAGAACCCACCCGAGATCGATCGGAACAGACCGAGGATAGATGGTGAAGTGAGGCCTGAAAATAATCAGACACCCGAAGTATAATGACCGGATAGATACATCCTACGGAGAGAGGGGTCAGAGGATCCACCCTATCCGCCACGGTACCACCCACCCACTAACTACCCTCAATAAAATCCACACTGGGTGCATCATGATAGGCAGCCCACCCAGTACATATCTAACAGTGTCCTCATAACAAGCTCCCATTATGTCCTAAGTAGAACTCCCCTCAAACTATATTACAGGGATATTTAAACAGTTGACTGGTTCCTTAAAAGACAGGTATTTCTTGCACTCCAAGTGTGCAGATAAAGACTCACCATGAGAGCAACTCATCACCCAAGATACAATGTATACGTTAAGGTAATCTCTAACTGCAACCCTCAACTCCAAAAGATATAGGATTAGGATATCTCTTAGTATGGCTGACAACTACCCCAACACCCAAAAATATGTATACGTTAAGGACTCCACTAACTCCCTCTGACAACCACACCTTACTACCTCTGACAACCAAACCTCACTTCCTCTGACAACCAAACCTCACTACCTCTGACAACCAAACTACCTCTGACAACCAAACCTCACTACCTCTGACAACCAAACCTCACTACCTCTGACAACCAAACCTCACTACCTCTGACAACCAAGCCTCACTACCTCTGACAACCAAACCTCACTACCTCTGACAACCAAACCTCACTACCTCTGACAACCACACCTAACTACCTCTGACAACAAAACTACCTCTGACAACCAAACCTCACTACCTCTGACAACCAAACCTCACTACCTCTGACAACCAAACCTAACAAACTCTAACCCTCAAATCCAAAAGATGTACGACAAGGACACTTTTAAGTATCCCCCACAGTCTCTCATGTATGCAGCACATCAGTAGGCGACCTCTAGTAGATAGATAAGGGTGACCCGGGGCAGGAAACACGGGTTAGCGACATGCAAATCTAGCGTTATGATAAGACTAACGGGGACACAAGCCCTGGCGGCCTCCTACTCGCCGCAGCGACAAGACCTACGACCTCCAGGCCACTAATTTCTGTATACAACCTCGCCGACAACGGACTGACCCTTAGGGCGGGCAGTAATGAAGATACCGTAATGACACGGCTCCCCAAGGCGGCAGTTTCTCAACGACTTACTCGCAGGATTGATTCTAAGATTTGCTCGCCGATTGCTGCCCCCGGCAGCTGATGGCTAAGCTTATATATACATGAACACGTAGCAGTGCTAATAAGGGGTAATTGGATCAACTAATTAAGCAATGTTAATCAAACCTAAGTTGAATACAGATTTGAAATTATGTAAGGATACAACAAGCAATAATATGAATTGAAATTAATATATATATAAGTTTGATAAAAAAAAGGGGAAATTGAATAACTGTTTTGAAAAGTGAGATTTGACAGATGTGTGATTTATGTTATTATTTATGTGATTTATGAACGGGTTTATCAATAAAAAATAAAATAAGTTATATTTCGAAAAGCTAAATTAAGATATATCAGCAAATAAACAACTTGAATTAACTTGAGAGGAAACGAAAGAATGAAACAAATATCCCATATGGAAAAAGCGCGCCAATACGTCATGCTTCCTCTCGCGATGTCACATGACTCAATGATCGTCTGCACCATATGGTGGCGCGAAAACTAAGCTAAGATACATTCCGTGGAAAGAATATGGACATTATCAGAGACAACTTACCGAAATAGATAAAACAAAATGATAAACTATGAAAATATTTTAAAATTATCACTAGAAAGGGGGAGTAGGAAGACAGTGACATGACGGAATGAGCATCACATGACACGACCATATGGTAACCAAACAATCAACAATCAACTAAAATATCACCAAAACAAAAATGTTGCTTTCGTTTAATCAATAAAGACATATTTTTAAATATTTAAAGCAAGAAAACGATAGGGAAGGAGTATATGCTTTACGTACGGTGCATGTTGTTTAATGAAGCCTGGATTAATTGATGACAAATGCAGAATGGGTTGGGCCTAACAAGCCGGAAAAGTTGGATTTAAGGTATTTGCAATGATATTACAAATATTTAAGTCATAAAACAATATATTTAACCAATTTCGATTCCTTCGTACATTACCAATGGGTTATACAAGAAGCGATGATCTCATTCGATACATAATTAATTGACATATGGTCACACATTGTATTTATGTCACTTGTAACTAAATTGTCACCTGAACGCTCTTGTAACTAAATATACTGTCATTCTTTGGGCGATATCATCAGGCGATATCTTAGGGGAAATTCCATTTACATATTATAACGGAATTTCCCGTTGTTATACCAACAATAGAACATATGGTAAACTGCATTCCATGTAAATGGGAAGAATCGTGATTAAAAATTAACAGCAATGACGAATTTGACAACACAGGGTGTAAATTAAATCTTCAGTTGACTTTATGTTTGGCATAGGTATTGGTAAGTAATACAACGGAATGTAAGTCACAACATGTGACCACGAACCCGGAACCGACGCAACAACATTACGAACATCTGTTGGCGGTTCAACGCAGCTGTCAAACACAACCCATGTGCATTGAGTCTAGTGTTGCGATGCAATGATCACGTTAAGGTTAGAATAAGTCCTCAATATGGTACAGACGGAATCAGACCTACCTTGAAATGTGTTTTATAGATCCAAGAGTTCCAATTCAGGTCCAATATGTTCACCAGGCGAATACACACATGTGTTGGATTCGAATGAAGTCACTAGACTATATATAGAGCATCCGGGCCTCATCACGCACACATATCAGTCCGCAAAGAAATAGTTCTCATGTAATTGGTAAAGGAAATTTATTGTTTAGATTTTAAATAATTTATATACATAACTATAATGTGGAAGGTGTGTGATGTTTAATCATAAAACATTGTCATAGCAATAGCGTCCTGAATATTCGTATATTTGCAGCGCGTAGAAATCTCTATGGTGATGTTAGTTATCAGGTGTGATTGGGCCGTCGCGGCGTGGGAAAGCACTGTAAAGAGAAGCGCTCGCTAATGTCTCGGTTCATCGTCACACACCGGCTGTCGCTCCGCTCACATCTATAACAACTGTCGCGACTTTTTCACATTTTGTAAGATTAAAACTTTCCTTTTGCGTCTCAAAACATTTTATACCTTTTTTCCATTTAGAACAATTTAACGCACCTTACAGGATTAATTAAATTTTCAAATTACAAACGTGTTTTCAGAGAGAATTCTAACAGATTGCTTATCCCGTTAAGACACGAGGCGCTTCCGTACATAGCAATGAAACATTGTAATGGTGTATTTAACCTACGCCCGTATAACCACATTTGTGTTTGCCTGTTAATGAGAAAAAACATACCTGAACATTTAGTGCGGCTTCTCACACCTGTCGCTTTTCGTCTACCTTGCTCTTCAAGAGAGCCGCCAAACACCTGAAATTATAATCTATTATATCGCCGAGATTAAGAACTTTGTCCCTGACTATAATAAACATCATAAAATTTTCCCTAAAATGAAGCATTTCCCCCAATTATTTTCAATAAATTTGGTTTAAATGCGACACTATGTGACGATGTTCTCACATCCGCGGACAGAAACATGAAATATGCCGTAACGCATGGCGAGTTTTAATGAGATATGCGAGCATTTAACGCTTCTCAAAAAGTCCTGTTATATTTCCTACATGAGTGTGCGTTATTTGATCTGTATATGTAATTATGATGTAATATACGCAGTTTCGAGTGTCGCGCGACATGTGGCTACTTGCGCATTCAGCATTGTCATAAAAGTTAAAACTAAAATAATTGATGCATTATTCAGGGCCAAACAAATAAAACAGACAAACGGTTTAAACATATTTATTTCACTGAAGAACTAGATTGGTAAATAAGCTATATTACCTTGTATGAATACCGCTACAGTATACAAGATATTAAGATATTAAGATAGACTGCTATAGCCTGTTCACCAATCCCTTTCTTTTGCAATAAATGTTGTTTTAACCACACTATAATGGTTATGGTCAATTTACAATATATATGATATATTAGTCTGTCATCCAGACCCCTTAAATTAAAAGAATCAAGTCTACAATGAGGCAAGTCTACAATGAGGCAAGTCTACAATGAGGCAAGAGAGGCAAGTCTACAATGAGGCAAGAGAGGCAAGTCTACAATGAGGCAAGTCTACAATGAGGCAAGAGAGGCAAGTCTACAATGAGGCAAGTCTACAATGAGGCAAGTCTACAATGAGGCAAGAGAGGCAAGTCTACAATGAGGCAAGTCTACAATGAGGCAAGAGAGGCAAGTCTACAATGAGGCAAGAGAGGCAAGTCTACAATGAGGCAAGTCTACTATGAGGCAAGTCTACAATGAGGCAAGTCTACAATGAGGCAAGTCTACAATGAGGCAAGGCTACAATGAGGCAAGTCTACAATGAGGCAAGTCTACAATGAGGCAAGAGAGGCAAGTCTACAATGAGGCAAGGCTACAATGAGGCAAGGCTACAATGAGGCAAGTCTACAATGAGGCAAGTCTACAATGAGGCAAGAGAGGCAAGTCTACATTGAGGCAAGGCTACAATGAGGCAAGTCTACAATGAGGCAAGTCTACAATGAGGCAAGAGAGGCAAGTCTACAATGAGGCAAGTCTACAATGAGGCAATGTAAATGAACACCTAAATTTGGGATACTTTATATTTGATTTGAGTTTCTATTTTTCGATAGTTGTGTACTGCAAGGTATTAAAACAAAATGTATAACATATTCTATGTCATTATAATACACTGATATAATGTTAAGTATTTTGGTTATTTTCAATCACTGTAATATTATTTACTACTTTGCATTAGACGTTTACACATACATGCTGTTAAACAAATTCTTTTGTGAATTATGTTGTGTATGAAATTAAAGGCATAGTTTTTCTTCTATACCCCTTCTATTCAAATGTTTTAGGAACTTAAATTGTTTCTTCTTCATTGTACCAGGTGTGTTACAAAAAGGAACTTTTTTTTACAAAACCAGATGACTTTTGGAATAAAGATGCTGTTATACTTAAACAAAAAGTAAATATATATAAATATATGCGTACATGGGAGCAACCGTTTTGTTTGTATTCTAAACCAAATGTAGTTTGGATAAATATATATATGCTTAAATAAAAAGGAAAAAACTTTGTAAACTAAATGTATTAAAAATCTATATACTAAAATAATACCACTATATCTAAATATAAGAAAGAACATTTGTATGCGTATCCAGGCGTTCTTATCCCAAGATCTTGTGTTGAAGATAATAGCATCCTTTAATGAAAGGCAAACGTTCTTTGTTTATCAAACCAAATTCGTCCTAGGATAAAGACAGTGTTATATATAATGGCTGAGAGGGGCCATTCCATCATAGTTATAGATCTACTATACCAGAAGCGTCTTGGAATAAAGCTATATAGAAACAAATAACATTAATTAGTACATGCATAATGCACTCGAATATCGTTGCGACATATTGCTTTCCGTATACATATCTACATCGTTTCTAAGTATAGTTATTTTCTTAGTCTTGCTGTTTCACTAATGTATTCGGTTCGTCTAGACTTGCCGAACGAGGACCTAGACTTTGCTAGAGGCTCTTATTCAATAGACAGTCACAGACGTATCGTTCTCTAGATTTCAGTTCACTCATTTATAAATTAAGTGGCAGATTTGCTTCAGAATAATATTTAAATGACATATGATGATTAACCATGATTCGTTCGTATGTTTTAGTGTTCTTTTCAGACATAAAATAATAATATATATTGTACGTTCATCATGACATGTTATGTATTGTTTTATTCCGGAGCGGTATTAACATAAGCTGTAAGCTTGTTTACCAATCCGGTTTCTTTTATGGAAATAATTTTTTTAAAATCAGACGAAACGCATGAAATAGTGTAAGACTGGTAACTATCAAACTATGTTAATTTCCATTAATAAGTTGTATATTTCATGTTATTGCTGATGTTTGTTTTCACTCATAATTTCGTTCGCTTCTCATTTTGTTAATTCAAATGATACAAGTTGATACAAAGTTGATACAAAGTTGATAAAAACTTGATACAAAGTTGATACAAAGTTGATACAAAGTTGATACAAAGTTGATACAAAGTTGATAAAAAGATGATACAAAGTTGTCTTGTATCAATAACACACTGATACGAGTACCAAGAACCATTACCCGAGCATCTCATTAATTACACAACTAAACTACCGGGCAAAAGAAAGGACTCACCTCAGGTGATTTTATCATATGTATTATTTTCAATTGCAAATATCTCAAGTTTTCGATGTCATAATCCAAAACTGATAAGTACAGGTGTTTAGTTAGCAGTCAAAGAATACTTCTACATGTTTTTAAAAATAATAATTTAAAATGAAATTTTAAATCTAATTTTGTTTTTAAATTATAGTTGATGATACACAATTGTTCACCGACATATAAGACATATCCTATGTGAAAATAAATAAATATGCCTGATTCTGCACACATTTACAACATTTTAAACAGGGTAGGGGTCATGTTGGTGTAAATTTAATTCTTAACCCTGTCTTCATTACAAAAAGATATTTGAATTAAAAATTAACCACAGTCACCAACAAAGTCATCCAAACTACTGCAGATAAGTATTATTGTATCGTGCCATAGTCAAATACATCTGATTTCTTTTAAATATTGAATTAATAGAAACAAACTTAGGTGAGTCCTTTCTTTTGCCCGGTAGTTTATATGTCAGGACTTTTCGAAACACATTTATTACAGTACAAGTTTCTTAAATTCATTCGTTTACTTGGGATTTATTGGACGACTTAAACCTATGCGCCATTAACGAAATGTCATCCCAACTACGAAGTAATTATATATCCTTGCTCCCAGTCACTGAGAAGAGCCCACGTTGATATCAACCCTTTACCCTGTAGAGATGTGTGATGGGAGACATATATAATCCTGCGTAAAAGGAGAGTGGATGTGGAATTGTAGGGTTTGTATGTCCCTACAGCAACAATGAGACACTATCACTATCACACTCACTTAGATTCCCGGTGTCTTCACTTTGTACAATTACCTCACCAATCTACCTGTGGCAGGTATACGGTATCACCTGACTATTTTACACCTTTTTAATGAAGCAACATACAGAGGTAAACAATACAGGCGACAAGAATGCAGTTAAAACGGTAAACCCTGCAATCATTGTTGAACAAAAGCTAATCGCATGTCACGACTCTCATAAAGTTGTTTCTTTTCAAACGGTGTTGACGTGTTAGCAACTTTATGAAGGGCGCCGCTGGGCTGCCAGTTCGGACACTGGCCACATGTGTCCGGCTATTGTGGGATCCTTAACATGCTAAAGTCCAGTTGGATTGGTCAGTGCGAGTATCCAGTGTCTCAGTTTCATTGTCCGAGCATGGAGAAGATATCGATCCAAGGTGTCACTCGCTCCCGATCTGGCGGGAAAAGGCGTCATGCCGTTATTCCAGCGCGTGGCACGTGCCTCGTGAGATTACAAAACTGACCTCTTGGACATTGGTCAACCTGTATAATCGTCTTCATTAAGCATGACTTTGGTTTGAAGCATAAGGAGTACTTTAATTGGACATGGTTAGAAGAATATTGAAAGGTACTCGATGTGTCACCAGTCTCGTTGACATGTCATTATAGAGTGGGTTCTCTCTCACAGATGTTTGTTATGGTAATCTGGCTGACCAGAGTGAATACAGACAGGGTAGCGTGTTGGAGGATTTCCATAATCTCTTTTATGAACTCTGTATCTTATTCAAATGAGCTTGCTTCACATTCCAATAAACGACACTGTGATACAGTCAAGGTATGTCTGGCCAAGGAAATAGGATTGGTCCTTGTGTCATTACTTCATACCACAAACCTATATTTTGGGATATATATTTGTTCTTTCATTGTTTAGTAAATCTTACAGTTTAGATGCACTAACTTGATTGACAGTCTTATACATGATACCGATGTTGTGGTGACCGGAAAAAAAGTCACAGGTAAAAAAGTCACAGGTAAAAAAGTCACGGAAAAAAAGTCACAAATTTCTGTAGGAAAAAAAGTCACAGGAAAAAAGTCACAACTTTTTATTAGCCATCAATAAAAACAATATTTCTCATAACAATATACATTAAAACAATAACATTTTAGAGACGTATTACTTATCTCTGGACATCATCATCATCTGGACATTTCAACACTCTTTATTGATAGCACTATTCTCACAATAGACACTTAAAATACATTTGTCTCTGGACATTTCAAAACTCGAATTAATTTAATTAATTTATTAATACGAATGTTCCATCCAACTCCATACAAAAACTCTGGAATGGTTTTTCGCTCACATGCACGGTCTTGGCAGAGGTTCTTCAGTTGCTCTTGCATTTTCTTGTACTTCTTTCTGATCTTCCTGACGGGTTGGTTGCCGATTGCATCCTGTGCAATGATGGTCATGACATACCACAATAAAAGAAAATGAAAACAGTTCTTAAAAATAAAATTGTAAAAACAACGTTTTTGTCAATCGTTCATCTTGCAAACAAAGGTTTTATCATTAAGCATTGCGATGTAAAAGTAGGTGAGCCCCATACTACGAACAATATCTCTCTATAATGTTGTTAAAAATTGGAACATTGAGTCCTCCATATTTAGCAGTAGATGTGATAATATTGTGGTTATAATTCTTTGTTGCTGTATCACTCTTACCCATCCAAATAAACTCAAAACGTATTTTCTGAAAACATTGAATTACAACTTCTGGTGGGCTAAGTATTGGTGTGAATATATCATTCAATGTTGCAAGTAGTAGGGATTTCAACACAACATGCATTCCTACCCATCTTAACTCTCAACTTTTACATATGTCAGGCTGAATTTACAATACATAATACATTTACAAAAACCAACAACAATACAAAAAATGATGAATTCACACACTTAATCAGATTACAATATTTTTATAAGAAACTTTTAACAGATGCCATCACTGTTCGTCTTGTATCTCTGTATATATTTATCTCTGTATTGTATCACTCTCTCCTTCTCTGAATATCTTTATCTCTCTCTCTCTCTCTCTCTCTCTCTCTCTCTCTCTCTCTCTCTCTCTCTCTCTCTCTCTCTCTCTCTCTCTCTCTCTCTCTCTCTCTCTCTCTCTCTCTCTCTCTCTCTCTCTCTCTCTCTCTAACTAAGGACAATCTCTACATTACCCAGGACAACTCAGGTGTTACAAACTCTGTCTTTTCACCTGTCTTCTTGTAACTAAGTATTTAGGTATATAAGTATGTAGACAAACGCTTTGTTGTCGCACCCGGCCAGGTGAGAACACAGTTTTGAAGCGTGAGACAGGTGTCGCTAATTCCGGCGAGATGAAAGGCAGGTGTTAAACACCAGTGTTCTCGTGAAAGGATATAGGTATATATATATATATATATAGGAGGTACATTAAGTAGGTAAACACTGTATATAGGCAAGTATGTTGCCATGCGTGTTTCATTTTGCAGCTGTCGACATGACACCAAAATAAACATCCGTATATGTGTTATTGTTTCAAGTTTTAGCATTCTCTTGAACAAACTGGTTGAGAGGCAATCTACGGCGCCATTGTTCGACCACCTTTTCTCTTGAATAGATATACATGTAGATATGTGTATAAGAGTGGGTTGGCAAATACTGTTAGGTACGCATACCTGTTTTTCGGTACATGTTTCGATTCTATTGGTGACAATTTTGAAATTTTGAAGCTGTCTTTGAATTTGAATCGAAGATATTCTTATTTTGTCAGGTCAGTTGACATGTATTATGTCGTTTATTCAGATTTTGAAATGAAATTAGGTATAGGAGAATCAATAGATAAACGATGTTCCTTTGTGTCCCGTCTGTGTCCCTTTTGTGTTCCAGTTCTGTTTCACCAGTTGTGTTGTGGTTTTTTTTACGGCAGTGTCATGAAGACTTTATTGTGATAACTAAATAATGAGGATACTCATTTCGCACCAACTCCACAACACTAAGGGCCATGCTCAAAGCGCAACACATATTATTACCCTGGTATAAGGACCAGGATCGTTCCTTTTTCATTCTCAACTCCCTTTGGGGTATGCAACATTGCCTTTACTTCCAAACGAGGTACTCAATTGTACTGCTGAGTGAACAGAGGAAAATTTTGAATAAAGTCTCTTGTCCAAGGTGACACCACGAGCCTCTCAACTCATGTCTCAGTTTCTCAGTTTCTCAGTTTATCCAGCAATGAGGCGGGCCGCGGGTAACCCACCCATCAAGTGAGCCACGCCCGTTGTTGCTGAACTTCACTGATAGCGGTCGACTATGCACACCAACTAAACATGGACATCCTTCAGTTGTCCAGCCAGTGTAATGTATTTTTTGTTTGAGTATGCTTTTGCATAAGTGTAGCAGAAAGCAAATACTATATATATTTTATAAGGTTTGTGTTTCTTGACTGATGAAAATGTAAGTTGATGAGCATTGTATATTGTAAATAGTTCTGCCTCAGTACAAGTACTCATTCAAATGGACACACGGACTTGTTAGAAGGCAGATACTGTATATGTCGGTGTATATGTACTATGGACATTGGATTTAGTGAACTTGAAACAATAACACATATACGGATGATATTTTAATCCACGGGTAATACAAACGACTGAAACAGAACTTCATCGTTCTCCAGAAGTCAACCGAAATACATTCAAGTTTTGGAAACATTATCTGCCGGTTCGTGTTTTTCAAATACATGCACACGCCTTTCAAAACATAATCGTTTCAATGGAATCTGTTTAACTAGGAGAGATAGGAGGCTTGTTTTATGACGCCCTACGGTGATGACTTCTCAAACTCAAAGTCCAAAAGGGTAAATTAGGTCGCCAAAATATTTTATCAATTAAATGTCAACATTTAACCTTTTTAAAAACATAATTGCAAAATATAATTGTCAAAATCCACGATGAAAGCGATTTCAGCAACCCATATGTGAGAACAGGAAGATTTTCTGGATAACAACTTCTTTAATGTGAAAATACACGACGTTTCGGAGTACATATTTACTCCTTCATCAGGTGGAGGAGTGCGTATGTACTACGAAACATCGTGTATTTTCACATTAAAGAAGTTGTTATCCAGAAAATCTTCCGTTTCTTATGTATACCACTTCTAAATGCCTTCCAAAGACCTTACCCGTATGTGTTTGAACAAACAAAAGTATCACACCCTGATGAATGAAATTGTGGTTACGTCTTTACAAAACATATTATCAAATACATTTAAAATCGAACAGCAGTAATTCATATTGACGCTGTTGAAAATGTGGCAGCGTTTCTTTCGCAGGTGAGTGTATGAGAAAGAAAAGTATGAGCGGAGTACCAATACATAAAAAGCTGTTCCATGTTGGCCGTCTGTCCGGCTGTGTATCCCACGCTGTGCTGGGAGACTAATTACCTGTGTCATACCTGGCGCGTGCGCTCACAGCTTGGCGGACAGAGTGTCACTCACAAATTGTACATTTTTCGATCTGCTGCACCTCACACATATGCAGTTTTATCCTCTTATTTAACCTTATGAAGTTAATCACGCGACTGGCTATGCAACTGTAGGCTACCTCACATCGCCCATTGACACGAGGGAGAGATTCCGGTGAGAACTTTTTAAGCATTGATCCCCTTGAGGTGTTATATTGATGAGAAGAAAGGGGACACTTTGTGGCTCTATTGTACCTGGGAAACCTGAGAGCGGGTCGAGGTCTGGGATCGATCCCGCCACTGTCACACACACTTCACGGTTTTATTGCAGGGCGGTCGTGGGAAAGCCATGCGGCTTTGTAAAATGTACGTTTGTTTTACAAATATTGGTTAATAAGCGACCAATACCACTTTTGTCTAAATGCAATTTAATGCGCAAAGGTGGTGAGAAATGCCAGGTCAAAGAAAAATACGATATTTTGTCAAGGTGAGGAAAGGAGAGATTGCGGGCGGCGGGAGGGAATGGGGTGGGGTAGGGGTGTGGTAGGGGTGGTGCCTTCGGGTAAGGAGTCGTGGGAATGTAGTGAGGGAGGTATTGTTTTGGGGTAGTGAAGTAAATGGGTGGGGTGTTTCGGGAGGGGGAGATATGAGACGTCTGGCTAAAACATCCAGGCAGGTAAGGGTCTCACTTTCGTTGGTACCGAAAGTGCTGGGGTGGGGACTTAGGGGGTTATGTATAGTAGGTTGTTTGGGTTAGGATATAGACTTATAGATACACTTAAGATATTGACAAAATAATATATATATATATATACTACTTCACCGAAAGTTACTAATCTCCAATCTGAGATAAACAGTCTATAACAAACAAACAACAAAACAAAAGATGATATGTTTTTAATTCACAATAACACAAAACATAATAACATAATCCTATCAAACATCGGTCTGGACATCAAAGTCATCAAAGCGATGATTAAACTTTGTGAATGTGAATATACTTACCGGATAAATGTCTTTATTAACAAAAACAACATTAAAATATTTCATAGTAATGTTCTACTTCTACGAAAAGACCTAAAAATCCTCCTACGAAAAGACCGAAAATCACTCCTACGAACGGGATCCTCCTACGAAAAGACCGTTTCCCATATATATATGGCAATGAGCAAAGAGGAAGAATATATGTTTAATATATATATATAAATGGCAATGAGCAAAGAGGAAGAATACATGTTTTAATGTTGAGGATGAAGAAGGGGGGGGGGGGGGGGGGGGGGGGGGGGGGGGGAGGGGTGTGTGTTGAATGGAGCATTATACAGAAGATGACAGAGGCGATGAGTCTGTCGAGAGTTGGATAGTAGGAAGTGTACGAGGAGTACACCGTATATATAGGTGCCAAAGTTCGGAAGCGTTAAGTCAAGACTGTGGCCTGTGCGGTATTATGAAATCCTGGTGTGTTAGAATCCTTGTTGTGGGGTCTTGTGTCAAGGTGAGTGTCTCGTTAACTTCTCGTTAGCCAGACGAGACCTCATGCGACGTTGTAGAACTCTTATAAAGCTGTTCAGTTGTTCACATACCATCCATCATTGATCTTATAGAAGTGGGGGAAAATTCATCCGTTCTTTTGAGTAGCTTTATTTCGTACAACGGAGTTGTAAGGTTAATTTTGAACTATCCTAAGGCTATGCTGGATTAAGAATTAACGCAGGGCTGAGTATACAAGTGTGGGTAACCAGGTATGTGATAAGCAGTGGCTTGAGGGCTGATTGGCTGTTTAAGAGTTATCAATAGGTATACGATACAAGTCTATATACACTGTTATGTTAACACCTTGTATTTATGATGAAAGGATCAAAGCGTACCGATGAAACTACCAGGCAGGAAATACAATTTTACAGTTCATGAAAGAATAATTATGAAGATGAAAGTAGATTTACCTGGGTCGCAGGTGCTTACAAGGTAAATAATTATTTACGATCCCCCTGTTATCCGCCTCATCAAAGAGGCGCTGTGCCTCATCAGGTGCGATATTTACCTCGTTACGTAACGAACATTTATATGTTTCATCACCAAGAGGCAGCTACGTACCAAAAGGATGGACTCTCAGGTAGACCAATCGCTTTCATGTTGTCTGTTTCCTAGTATGTCTATATTTACAAACATACATCGTGGACACATGGATAGCTTAAATTCATCAATCTTTATTCAATACTTAGATTCAATAATTTATTCAATACCTAGAGGTCAAAGGCCTATAGTACAAATCGTACAGGATTCACATGCAAATATAATTAGGAAAACACATTTACGCGGTCATACATTATCATTTTAAATATATTATACAGTATAACTTATCACCTTATATTACATCGTAGTTTATCCTCTCATACCATTCCATACTGTACATACCATGTCATACCTGGTTCTTTCTATGCCATATCCCTTGACAAACGTAAGTTGATAACTAGATAATAAGAATAGTTTTGTCAGCGTTTGATAGCAAATGTTCAACGTTCACCCTATTTGTAAGTATTTAGGTATATTATTGGCTCTCAGATCAGCATACAACTGGCAAATTAAAAGACAATGTAATTCGCCTTTAAACACAATTAAGATTAAACTACAAATTCTCTTTTCTGTTGATATATTATAGTATTTTCCTGTCTCACTTGCTAGATAATATGATGAACACCTGAAACGAGACAATTCATTTCGGAATAGCTTTAATACAAAACGAGGCTTAAATAAAATATGATTGACATGTACCTGAAGGAGATGGTGATGGTGAAGGTGATGGTGATGGTGATGGTGACGGTGATGGCGATGGTAACGGTGAAGGTGAAGTTAATGTTCAATTACGTGATTGGTTCTGTACATAAACTACTAGTATAAATATTCTTTTATTTCTCATAGCATCCAAACTACGTGAGTGACAAACACATATCAAATTAAACCGCGATGTATGAAAGGAACCAAATTTATTCACAAACATTCTTAATTCAATCAACCAAAATAAAAATTGAGATTAAAGATGGTACATTGTATGTCACTTATTTATAGACATGATGTAATCACGCTCTCACATGCACGTCATATAGCCTGGTCGATAGAAGATATCAAACTAAAGCTAAATATTCTAACAACGTTTAGCAAGTCTCTTATACTAAAAAAATTAAGAGACTTCAGAGCCTGATATTTATTTTACTTTTTGTCTGCACAAAATGTTTATTGCGACGACAAAATGTAAGTCTATCCATACAGGTCGTATATTGAACATTAAAACCCGACTCACAGTCGCCATGATATAGCGTTTAAGTGCTTCAGTTACTGAAAAAGAAACAACACCTGACTAATCCCTTTTAATAAAGACATATTAATACTTTTGAAGCCTATATTTTTTCGTTAAAATGTCAAAGCTAAAAAAAGGTTCCATGTTCTTTACGAGCCCTGTTTATTTTGAGCGTAGAAGCTGCAAATGGTTTTCTCACCTCACCTACATTCATATTCTGTGTGAAATCCTTTACGGTAATGTACATGAAATTGTACCGCGCAGTATGACGTACTATATGACATGTTATGTCACGTTATGACACGATATTACACGGTTTGACATGGTATGATATGACATATATGTTATGTTAGAAATACATGCAATTTAGATAGTGGGCAAATATAACATGGTTACATTTGAGATAACACTGCCTTCAATAAAAATTCTTGTATTTTTTCGGACTGAGTCCCATGCGGGATTCGAACCCACGCCCTCCGTATGTATTTCTAATGCATTCAGCCTTGGGAGCTGTGCCAATTTACGTCTATCAGAGGGGTACTGAATGTAAAATTAGCCTAACTATCGATTGTTGGACATCGATTTTTGTCGAGGCGAAATGGTCGCGTGGTAAGCTGTTGGTACGGTCAGTGCTGGCGATACTCTGAAGGTGTGGGTTCGAATCCGGAATGGGACTCGGTCCGAAAAAGTACAAGAATGTGTACTATTGAAGGAAGTGTTATCCCTTACGTAACCTTGTTATATTTGTCAACTATTTAAATGGCATGTATTTCTAATGTAACAATCATGATGTAATTCAGAATCTGACGTTGTTCATATACCACGATATGAAAATCAGAGAAGAACACGCATACCAAATTGTATCGTTTTATACTATACTATAAATAAAAGTTATTAATTAATTGTTTCCGTATTGGCCCAGTGATAGTATAGTGTTGTAGTGGCACGAGACGAGATAGAATCATCAGAATTTTGGCTTGTTTTGTGACGTCCTACAGTAATGATGTGTCAACAAATTTAATTTCAAGAAGGTTATTTATGTCGACAACATCATTTAGTAATAACATTTTAACTTTTTAATTTTTTTAAACTTCAATACCAAATATTGTGACCAAAACACATATTGAAAAAGCGATTTTAGCACCCCACGTGTATTTAAACAGACATACAAACAAACATATTACACTCTAAAGTGTGAGGTGGAGAGTACTTCTTTATAAAGCATGTGTCTATCAAATACATTAAAAATCTACTTTCATACTATTTTGAAAATGTGGGGACGTTTCTTTTGCACGTGAGTACAGTAAATATAGCGTTTAAATTGAAATCGTGAGAGTAAACAAGATATGTGAACCACACATACTTATAAGTATAGGTATATCGCATCGTAGTATTGAACCTAGGAACTGTTCGTTTTCAGCAATACAAGACCCTGTGGTGTGAACAAATAGCTGTAGTCAAAGTTTTGAAGCGATAGTTCTCGCACTATCATCAAATATGCATGCCCAGACTCAAATGGCCCTGGTTTCGCTGTATTTGCCGAATTTCCTATATTGGTCCCGTTGTCGAATCGTATGGTCTAGATTGTAAATATTGTGCAATTGTTAAGTTAATTTAGTTTGATAGTTAATCAATAATCCTGCATGATGTACCATGGTCCAATGAATAAAGATAAAGATGGAAATACGTTCATAGTGAAGTCGTGTGTTCGTGTAGATAGCAATTGTAATGGACGTCTCCCAAGGTTAGAAAGACCACAATTCTACAAATTGAAACCATTTTTCAATTTAATAGTCTCTTTCTTTGTCAATTCAATTACACAAGAAATATTTCATAATTCAGATCAAAGGCCTTTGTCAACATTATAACCCGATGTTACATGATAAGTAAGATATATGGGGATGGGTGATGGTCAAAGAAGGGTCCGATGACATTTGATCTCTAGCGAACCGTGCACATTGACCAGCTGTTGACCAGAAGAGGCGGTCAGTTAGGGCAGGAAATAGAATACTATTTTATGCACGTGTATTTGTCAGATATCACATATTGTTAAAAATGATAAAGTTTAACTTTGTATTATTATGTTATTTAGTGTCATGTTGTACAACATATATTGACAAATATCAGAAATGAAGGATAATTTAAATAGTTTTTATCAATTAGCCCGACCCACTCTGTCGGGACTATGCCGGGAAGCAAGCTACATTTTTAATCAGTGACTTTCCTTTATTTAGCCCAACTAATAAGGTAAATAAGTACAAATGGTAAGCTCTGTATTACTTTAGCTGCTACTTTGAGTAAAATGTAGATGTAAATGACATAAACAACGGGTGGAGATATTGTATGTTATCTATTCTGTTATGAATATCAACCATGGTATTGTTTACAACAGAACATACTATTAAAATGAGGGTTATATCGGGATATTCCTGTTCATACATAACATTGACGTATCTTCGTTAATCGCAAAGCAAGTGCACTCAAAAAAGCATTATTTTAACCCCTGACCGTCACCTTTGTCCCAAATAAAATTCAATTTGATTACTGTCCGTTTCTTTGAAATTCAGATAACATAATATTCACAATTAAACATAACAATTTCACAGGACATGTAACTTCAAGAGCTGTTACTACACTCTACAGCTTAAAGCAAATAGGATTAGGAGACTTTGCCCTTTGATCAGTGGTCACCGCAATTGTCTGACGTCAAACGTTCATAACCTAACATAAGATTGGCATATCTTTAAGAGATGTTTGACCACAACTAAAGGTTGGAAAAGAGGAGCAGCCTTTTGATCTCCTGTCCAGAGCCTTTGACCAGCTGTACCTACCCCACGCCTTCCTGCAAACACCTGTGTCAGCGCTACAGGTAACGTACCGTACACACCTGTCGTAACGCCCAGGTGTATCCATGTTCATAATTTATAAGCTTATGAATTGACGTTACACTCACACCTTTTGTACATCAATTTCAAATGCCGTCATACCTCATTATAAATATATTATTATATATATTTCTGAGGGTAGATATATCTCAAAATAAAGGTGTATTTCTGGACAAATTCTTATTTCTCAAAATAACATATCTGTATGATTTTATTTTGTTACTGCGTAAAACATCTTTGAACCACCTGCTTGACAACGACATTAGTATCTATGTCGAAACGTCGCCTATACAGAATAAAGAAGTTGTGTATCCATAAAATTGTTCTTCATTCTACTGCGTAAAAGCTTTCATAACAAAACATCACATTTTACATTACAAGCAAAGACGATGTGATGTCTTTTATATATTACATTTTAATTGTACATGTACTTTGCACTCATGATGGATTTTATTTATAACGATTACTTGTACGATATTTGTATATGGTTTATGTGATAAGAATTATATTGCAATTTTATGTAGATTTTATATTGTCATTTACCTGTAAAGAGTCTCTCATAACCCATTTTGATGACTCGTATACTTCTATGTAAATATTATATCTGTATTGATTGCGAGGTGAGACTTTAATTGAAAAATATGTCTGTCTGTCATTGCAACCGCTGACAACGTCTTATGTACCGGTATGTAACTAACATTCCACATCCTTAAAGACGTTACAGTCCAAAGCAAATAGAGCGAGAAATCATCCCTTTGATCTCTTGACCGCTGCACTGACCACCTGTACCCTTTTACACCTCTCGTGTTCCCTAAACGCCACCTGTGTCAGCGTTACAAGTACCGTAACGTAAGAAGCGTAACTTGTAGGTGTGTCCAGGTTAGCCAGACAGGTGAGGTGATCAGACAATTGTAGATCAAAGGCCGCGTTACAGAATTACAGGTGTGAACAAGAGGATAAGGGCGGATCAAGGGATCAAACGATTATCGCCCGCTGACAACGTAATGGTGAAGGTAACAAGTCAACGTCATTGGTCCCCGTAGGTCATCTTCCCTCGACGTGGATGCCAACGTCACACATGATCATTCAAAGTGTTTTCAAAATTCATTCTTAAGTATCAGTATATTATAAAATAACTGGGTGGTTTATGTCCTAGGTTGCATTTGTCCCAGGTGGATTTTGAGATTGATTGATTTAATAGAAGTGTCACGTGATGGTTACATAGTGCATATACATAGATAAAACAAATTAAAACCATTAGGCCAATTAGGCTAACTCTGAGGGCCAATTAAATCCCACCACAAAACATTCATTTAATTTTAAACCCAGAAAATAACCAAAGTACTTTTCAAGCGTTAGGCACTTATCTTAAGGATTCGGACCTCCTGGTCCGAATCCAAAACTTAAACAACTCAACTCCAAACCTTAAAAAAATTTCACACTGGAAACCGCTCGAAAAATCTCCAAGAGACCAAGAAGATTAGGCCAATGAGACACTATAAACACTAAAATATATCCATTTAAAATATATGGGTAAGATCACATCAACGTTTAAAAAAGTATGAATGATTAAATGATTCATCCCCATAAAACTCCAGAAGTGACATAAAGATTCTTCTTTCTTCTTCTTCTTCTTCTTCATCATAAAGATATAACAAACATATTCATGTAAAGCTTTGTTTATGAGAGCATACGTAGACAAGTTTTCACATAGTTGCATATTTCAGCAGGAGTGTTATGCTTACATGCCATCAAAGACATAAATTTATCTAAAG
The DNA here is from genome assembly GCA_936450465.1 of Gibbula magus. NCBI lineage: Eukaryota > Metazoa > Mollusca > Gastropoda > Trochida > Trochidae > Gibbula > Gibbula magus. Next base: position 6,457,934 of record OW388304.1, read on the forward strand.
TTCGATGATTCCAATAACAATCTGGAACATCATTTCTAGCATTTCCATTTGATTTCAACACGATATGAACCTCATCTCCTCTAGCCTTTTTACAAATGGTACATAATCTTTCATTTTTATTAAGAAAGTAGGACGACATGTGTGAACATATTGGTTAATGTTGACAAATGATAATGCATTGTAATGACGTAGACACATAATTGATTAGTTTAATTTCAATCAAATAAAATCAGATGATGAGAGTCACACCAGGATCCTTCAAATTTGGTGTAATAGCAATAAAAGTGTTTTATCGATGCGTAAACTTTACTTATTGAAGTCTCTTTAGACAAAAACAGTTTGGATTTATGAAGAATTTTTTTTTTGTTGAAAACATTAAATAATATTAGATTGAAAATAAAACTTACTTGCAGACATAGCACTATTTTATGACCGTCCATTGTCGTAATTCTCTACCTCCAAACCCCCAAAAATCTTCGAACAAAGAAGTTTCAAGCAAAATGTTTTTTTACGAATGAATAAAAGCGCCATTTTCAACGTAATCAAAATCAATTACAGGTAATTTAAAAATCCGGAGTATGAAGAACAAATAAATTTAGATTTACAATGGAGTCATTGAAAGGCTTATAAAAAGATTAAATCATTTTATGAACACTGAATTTACTTTTTGTGCGTCACCTCTGAAACTAATTACAGGATAACCTTTAACCTCTGTCACCCCAAATGGCAGTACAATGCTGAGAACAGTGTCTACCTCTTCTTAATTCAGACAACCCGCTTTCAACTAACAATGACATATGTTTAAATCAAATTTTCAGCTTGATCCAGAAACGCGAAGGTTTTGGGGAAATTGTAAAGGCGAATTGACATGTTGCAAAAATTCATTTCACGGTGTATGAATCCGCTGGGACTACATGAAGCCCTATCACGCAGCACGTGCGCTCGATCCGCATCACTGACACCGAAAAGTAGTGTTTCTGTAAAGACAGCTTCGTATTTTTGCAACAAAACAACAAATACTTAAAATCTGAAGTAGGTTATTATTGTCTAAATCGATTGTTTCAGTCCTTTGTGGGAAGTCTATTCACCGTGTTACGAGTCCCAGTCGACATGACACCTTAATTTCCTTCCAATAGAAACCATTGCAGATATTTTCCGAATTACTCCGTTTAAAGTTCGTTTAACGCGTCGTTACATAATCATTGCGACATGTGAAAGCTGAAATCAGGTAATGGGGCAACGTGGGCAAAACGTTTTAAATCTGCATTTAATAGTATATAAAAACGCCCGTTGCTATAGCATTTCAGGAGATGTGATTCGAGTTTATTTATACAGCCTCTCGGCTCGGAACCTGTTTGGTTGTCTAATCATTTCAGAAATTTCTAACTTCCATAACTTTCTAACACTTCCCTAAAACACATTTGTTAATGGTACAACGCTACATCGATCTTGACTGGGTAAAAAGAAATAACCGAACAGCGGACACGTTCTCTAAATGGATGTAAACGAACCAACGCAAGATCAATTTGATGAATGTTACACCACAAAACAGCCAGCCCACGATGGAGGAAATTAAAGCTTCCACTGGTAATTCGTCATTAAGAAGTCCTTTTTACTGAGATTCAAGCGATCTCGCCAGATTTGCTTTATCAAATAAATCAGAATTTCAATTTTCACAATCTGTATTTATGTCTTTTATTCTGGAAAGCGAAATTCTGTTTTTCATGTAAATCACTATATTAGGAATTAGAATGTCAGGAATACTTAACGGCTTAAACTTTTTATATCCCGAAAGTGTGCCATGTAAAAAACAGGGACAAATTGCATGCTTAGTTGTGATTAGAGACATACTGAGATAGGCTGCATCTAGCCAAGTCTCGCTTTCAAAACCTACGCCTCTAACAATATCTAACTGTTTGGGCGGCCTGTATCATTGGCTGGGCACTTTGCGCATGCTTGGCCCTAGTATATTCCTCCCACTTAGGTACATCCGGCGATCCATCAGCCTTCGCAGTCAATGCACCGTAAGAGCACACGCCGCCGAGGCCATTTACGGCACATGTGCGAGCGTCGCCATATTGCACGTGAGCGAAGCACGTGCATGACGTTATTGACATGACGGGACGAGCGCCATCTTGTAATGCAGCGGCTGTGGTTCCGTTCGGCTTGACTTGTTCCAACGTGGTGCGGGGAAACAAGCCCGAATACTGCCAAATCTGATATGGCTGAAGCGAGTACATTACACATTAAAGATGTTAACAACAGTCGGTTATTTAAATTTCGTGTGACTCTTTCCCCTTTCTTACAATCTCGAACGTCTGTTGCATGGAGCTGCTCGTGCTGATAGAGCGCCACCTAGCGACGGTCGTGTGAGCTGGTGATGGTGGGCACAAGGTGATGAAGGTGCTACGTTTATCACGCAGCTGCATCTCCCTAGGTTGGCCACTTCATTGCCAGTTTATATCCAATTAAATGATAATTCAAAACTGCGGAATCTGGAGTTAGCGGTTGATCACCGGGATTTGTTTCTGTTGTCATGACGTCCCGTATAAGGACAAGTTGCCGCATATGAGCGGACTACAGGTTGCGCCTGTCTTCTCGTGATACGTGCAAATTAAGAAGAAATGAAAACTTTCCTGACTTGAGGATATTTAACTGATTATATGTAACTTGTTAGTTGTCATTTGATATCTTTCTAAACCAATCAATCTTTTGAGAACACGTCATGATCTTCAACGAGGGGAGAACGGACACACCTGAACATGAATAAAATGGTTAACGCCAATGGTGTATACTTTTCACAACTCCCTTGCGTCCGTTCAGATACACTTCTATCACATGTGGCTCTAACTGGCATTATTTAACTTCTATCACATGTGGCTCTAACTGGCATTATTTAACTTCTATCACATTATGCGGCTCTAACTGGCATGATTTAACTTCTATCACATGTGGCTCTAACTGGCATGAATTAACTTGATTCTTGCCTTTCCAGTTAACTTGTGGACCGTAGTGATCGTATTTATGTACAAAATAACCGAGATCTTTTGGGTGCCCGTGCATCTCAGAAACGGTAGAAAAGAAACGCTAATACGAAGTCATGAATGATGTTATAAATAAGGGATAATTGCTGACCATATATTTAAATATTATTAGTGCCAAGCAAGGAAATAATAACTTTAATAATCATTTAACGCCTATTTGTTTGACGGACCGTGGATTGAACTACATCCCGTTTTCATGGACAGAGAAATGGATAATAGATATAATCAATGACTTTAATCGATTTTCATTTTAAACTGTTCTTCAGTTAAACTGTTTCTTCACATATAAGTACAATACATCTACCTCACCACTTACAATGGATATCAAATGATGAAAGGAACAGAGGAGTCATTGAAACCTTTCGTTATACTTTGGACCTAATGGTTTTTGTCATAATACTAAACTCAAATATCTCAGACGCTCTTCGTTCTTATTCATTTGCAGTAAAGTGTGTATGATAGTACATGGAATTGACGATAATGTAACACACTAAACCCGCTAACACAGGAAATGGAAGAGATGCATTCGACGCCTTTTAAAATCACTTTAAAGAAATTCTTTACAAGCTGCAACGGACAAAACATTATATGATATTTAGTGAATAGCACAAAATATTAACCTAGGTTGAATTATTCATTGTTATGCCACCATCTGCGTGGAGACAATAGGCACCCAGTGAGGGTACCCTGTACACGTCGTACACCTGGAGGCAACGCTCTACAACCACATTCCTCCGTTGTCGTTAGAGTCGCTTATTATTTGATCTCAATTATATTTTTTACTTTAATGCAAATGTGGTCGGTAAATGGATACAACGAAGCTAGTTTTGTAATGTCTTTCTCTCTAACACACCTGCCTATTGTTATGTTGGTGCATATTACTGGTAATTAGTCGTCCGTAATGAAGTATGAAGAGGGCCACAGGTGGCCAGCACGCATGACCGGATGGAAGTGTCACCGGAAGTTGTTCTTTCTTGACAATGTGATACATTGAATGTAGATGATGTTTGATGGAAATAAAGACGTGTCAATTGATTGTTATGGACAAAGAAAGGACTTGTTGTTAATTGAGATGTCATAGCGAATAGTAATCATTACGAAATCAACATATGATGTACGTGCCTCAGGCTGATGTGCTGTACCTACTGTGCCATTGTGACATATAGGCCGTCACTTGTCCGTCAATTAGCAATATCTTAATGAAAAGACCACTGGTATTATAATCCATTGCAAATAAGTAGAATTGCAATTAAGAAGAAGTGAGATTTAGAAATGAATGCTGTCCGTATGTCACCCTTCTGTTTAAAACTGCAATTTGAAATTGGTTTAACATATCCTTCTGAAATCTATCATATTCAAGAAATGAGCTGGTGCTTCGTCATTTAAGAGATTTATACTTTTTAATAATGATAAATTTGAACTTTATCAAAGTTGTGTGTAACAAGTTTTTACTTTGCCTATCGCCTAAGCAATTGTTGTCTGGTGGGAGAACCTTTTAACTAATCAGAAAGAAACGTCAACGCCTTAAGAGTCATCAGAAATATAATATTCCTGCACATATAACATTTAAAGGGGATACAATTAATCTCTACCGTGTGCTATAAAAATGATAAATATGAGCCGCCTTACCCTCCGAACACCTTCCTTTTACACAACACAAGACGGTTAATAAAAGGGAATTTAAATCGGAAAGCATCAGGCATCTGTTCTTGTCGAAGAACAACCTGCCATGTTTTTACGTCTAAATGTCTACCATTGAACAAATCTAACTTTCTGAAAAGAGCATCTGTTAAATAAACATTAACAGTGCTAGTCACATACGTCCAAGATGTTAGAGAAAAGATGCCTCATTTATTGCCGATTTTGATAGTTTGAAGTTTCAAATTCCCGTCTGGCATGGTATTAAGACGAAGGAAATACTTCTTAAAACGGTGAGTTTTAAAAAAGTTATGATTAATGTAAAGTTGACATATGTTGAGCACATTTGTCCAAACAGAAATGTTGTATAAAGGCTACATATTACGTCAGCTGTCGAGAAACTGCACATATTCAGGAATATTTGTATCCACGCCTTTATCTGTATTGTATGCAATCCGCCTCCGCAATTCGAGACGTCTGTTGGTGTTTGTCTTTTCAGGTGAAATTTCAATATGAGACGTGACCAGAATATTAAATGGATTTGAATTAATTTTGACAAGACTTTATCACTTACCCTTAAAATAGTTAAGCATGGGGATAGTTTATATCGAGCGTCTAAATGAACTGTCCCTCACAAGCAGTTTCAGTTCTTCATCAGAATTGTAAACGAGTTTGTCTTACACTGTATGGAAAACTTTAAGCATGTGTTGTTACCTATTACTCTTACTCTATACAGGACATCGCATATGTAACATATACCATACATGTACACAGGGTAAATAACTAAAATGAAAAATAAAAGCACGTAATACAAAAATAAAATATACCATATACATATCAATAAGCATATACTACATACTTGTAACGGGTTCAGCTCAATGTACTTATCTTATAACACAATATTACAAAGTATGCATAATGTGTAGTTTACCGTATATTATTCAAAGCATAATGCATACAGACTAGTGTATATATTGTTTATATCACATACCACATAGCATATATATAACACTAAACAACATTTTACAACGTCCAGCATATAGAATAAATCATATATCATGTAGTACATACCCTACAGCATGTAGTATATAGCATATGTCATTAAACAATTTTTACAACACGGTCATGTAGAATAAATCAGACATCATACATTATAGGCCTATAGCATATAGAATATGGCTATACAGTATCCAGCATGTAGAATAAATCATATATCATACATGTAGATCATATAGCATCAAACAACATATACAACATCCAGCATTTAGAACAAATCAAATAGCAAACATTATATATCGTACAGCATATAATATGTAGCATGTAGTATATAACACTAAACAACATATACAACATCCAACATTAAGAATAAGAATATCATAGTGTATCATTTTCTAAATGTTCTACACTAAACTCAATTTAAGTATCGCTCTTGGCTGCGGATGACAAGCAAAAGGAAAGGAGCATCTAAAGAAAGAAATATAAGTTGTGACATAATAATGGTTTATTGCATTTGACTAATGTCCTGTTATACACATTGATGGTACATCACGGGTAAATGCTAAAGGTAAAATATAAACTCACATGTATGTGTATACATCTGCCATACCATGCGACTGACTTGAGGCTTTGTATACGATAAAGTCCAATTACAAAACACATTATGGATTTCCTAATATTCCACCTCCATACTCCGAAACATCGCATCTTCACATGATAGAAGTTGTTATACAGAACATCTTCTTTTTCTTGTGTATGTCGCTTCTAAATGTCCAAAGACACTATGCCTTGTGTGTAATGGTAATTTGAGTGAAACGTGTATATTTCTATTTATAAACGATTTAGAATCATCATTCACAAAATGCCCTTTAAGCTAGGAATTATATACTGTAAATAGTTCTACTGACAAAGTGTAACTAAACGCCAGTGTGTGTCTAACTTATGAGACACTGCGCCAACTGGTGTATATTATGAGACACTGCGCCAACAGATGTATATTATGAGATACTGCGCCAACAGGTGTATATTAGAGGAAGTACGTGTGGTTTATAATATACGTTTCATCTTGGATCAACTATGCAGCAGTTGAAGTGTCATTTTGAAACAATTGTGTGAAAATGTGAAAAAAAGATATTATCAAATAACGCCATCTTCCCTTCCGTTTGAGAGAACATCAAAATGATATGACTAACAAGCTGCCTGAATTATAGTTCACAGTGCCAACGCATACCCTGGGCAATGTACTATTATACCTGTAATTTGAGCGCAATGCATTGTCAAGAAGTCAAAACGAAGCATAACACACGTCGCTTGTTTGAAAGATGATTCCAACCCGCCCATCGCCCCTCTACCCGGGGGCACACAATCTGCTACCCTAACCTTCCCCCATCATCCCTCCCAAAACCCTCCACAGAATACACACATTCGCAACTTGTCATCTGGGTCACCCCTCACCTCAACCCCTGATTTCCCCCTCCCCAATTCCGTCACGTGATGAGTTTAAACACACCTCTTATCACTGGGAACAGAAAATACCCCCTCCCAAGCCCCAGCCGGTTACATGCACTATATTCCTCCTACAAACTCCACAAACTGTCTCGATCCGCTTCCCTCCCCTTCTCGTCATATACTGACAATCTGCCACCCCCACTGTTGCCAGACGCTCATGTTCGCATGCGCCCTCTAACCACGACCGTCCCTCTAACCCACGTTCTCACGACCCAGCACCGCACCCTCAGTACCATCCGCTGCCCTGTTTCGATCGTTCCTCCCTCACTTCAAGCCCTCTCTTGAGTTCCAACCACCCACAACTTCACCCATTCCTTTCTTGAGCGTCATCCCTACCCTCAACTTCACCCAATCCTTTTTTCAGCTTAATCCCTACCCCCAACTTAACCCAGTCCTGACTAGAGCTTAATCCCTACCCTCAACTTCACATGGGCGTCAACCTTACCCTCAACTTCACCCAGTTTTTTCTTGAGCTACGTCCCTACCCTCAACTTAATCTAGTCCTGACTAGAGCTTAATCCCTACCCACAACTGCACATGGGCGTCAACCTTACCCTCAACTTCACCCAGTTCTTTCTTGAGCTACGTCCATACCCTCAACTTAATCCAGTCCTGACTAGAGCGTAATCCCTACCCTCAACTTCACATGGGCGTCAACCTTACCCTCAACTTCACCCAGTTCTTTCTTGAACTACGTCCCTACCCTCAACTTAATCAAGTCCTGACTAGAGCGTAATCCCTACCCTCAACTTCACATGGGCGTCAACCTTACCCTCAACTTCACCCAGTTCTTTCTTGAGCTACGTCCCTACCCTCAACTTAATCAAGTCCTGACTAGAGCGTAATCCCTACCCTCAACTTCACATGGGCGTCAACCTTACCCTCAACTTCACCCAATTCTTTCTTGAGCTACGTCCCTACCCTCAACTTAATCAAGTCCTGACTAGAGCGTAATCCCTACCCTCAACTTCACATGGGCGTCAACCTTACCCTCAACTTCACCCAGTTCTTTCTTGAGCTACGTCCCTACCCTCAACTTAATCAAGTCCTGACTAGAGCGTAATCCCTACCCTCAACTTCACATGGGCGTCAACCCTACCCTCACCTAGTTCTTTCTTGAGCTTAATCCCTACACTCAACTTAACCCGTTCTTGACACCTAAATTTTGTTTTCTCAACATCGTACACTGTTCTTATCTTTCCTTTATTGTGATACCTGATAACCTCTACCGAAAGTAGTTTTTTTCTGTCGTCAACATGTCAACTGTTTTGAGCCGCTTTTCCAAGGAATTATGTTTATGTTTCAAATTGTATGATCAGTCTCTTCTTCTCAGGATTCCAGCGACTATAGTTTTTCTCAAGAACATTTCCTTTCATTCATTTGAAATTTAACGTCAAATCATATAATTAATTTCATTTAAAAAAATGTGTTCAATGACACCATGAACCAGAATACTCAAAGTATATTATTTCTCATCTCGACAACAAGTGTAGACTTGTGCCCGGACTCTCAGTCACCATATGCTTGTGAAATCCAATTTATTTCACTCGAGTGATTTCTCCTCAAATATAGTCTACCAAATCGTGGGAAACATTTATTTTTCTCGTATATTCATTCACTCCGCGCGTAATGCTTGTTGGGTATCTCTATCCATGAAGCGCAGAAAACAAACAACATTACCCAACGTTTCGTTCCCACTCACCCGCCACCTGACGGCAGAGTAACGTTTCCGCTTTCCCATAAAAGATTTGAATTTTTTCTTTATCAGTTTCGTCCCTTTGAGGTGAGTGGGAACGGGCGAGCGTGGTCTCACATAATCTCGCCTATTCTCTCGCAGTTGGTCTCGCGCCTATCTCGCGACAGATGGAGCCCGTGGTATGTGAAGCGTGCACCGCATCCTGTCCATTCACAGCCGTCACATGAATGAGGAAAATAGTGCACACGCTTAAAAAGTTCCCACGCATTAATACACTACCGTTGGAAGTGACATAGTTGATGTGAAATTACAATATTACTTTAAGATAAGAAAATAGATTTAATCAACAACTTATGATAATCAGGACGAGTAATTGCATTCAGGTATATAATGCAATGATAATCTTGCCAAGGTACTGCACTGCAGGTGTGCTTTATAACACGGACTATGTTTTGTGGTGGAGGGTTATTGATTGCGCCGAGAGGTATAAAGCAGGCGATCAACTCGTCAATTATTTATAACGCAAGTTACTTGTGCACCGCTCCAAGGATATTAAGAGCTCTACCAGTTACAACGGTAAGTGTTCTTATGTTTATGTTTCCTTCTTGTAAAACACATGCGTCTAATAATAATAATTCTTTGCTGATATCTTTTGATTGTGTCAATTAGGTGAACAAAATCTTCATTAATATAATTGCACAAGTTGTTAACCTGTTTTTCCCCCAATTTGAGTAATCACTATTTGGTCAGTAGTTATATGCGGATGATAAACATGCGGTAATAAATATGCACATGTTTAAGGATTCTTTTAATTTCATGCGTTTGCAAATTTATATTTACAGTTGAATTCAACATAATGTGGTATTCGATTTGAGGATCCGTATTTTTAAACGATGTATGTTACTGAAAACCAACTGTCAAAACGTGATTCATGAGCACTGATATACAGGGAACACATCTCAGCAGCCAAATGTGATTTAGAGAGATTTTTTTATCGTTTTCATTTCTTCTTATACCCCTAACTGCTCCCCGTTACCAGACACCTGACTGAGTTCACATTACATACCGTTATGCTGGAAGTCAACGAGTATATGGTTACGAGTGCTATCTTAATATACATTGACGCATGTATACCAGCTGGGTGATACGTTTGTCCCACCTTTGATGCGTTTATCTCACCTTGTGATGCATTTGTCCCACCATGTAATGCGTTTATCCAAGCTGTGCTGTTCATCATAACCAAAGTAGTTACAGTACAGTACGCATCTTCTGCCAGCGGAATTTAATGTCCCAACTCTACGACATGTGCAGTTCATATAATTATCTCCCAAATGTAGGATACGTATCTGTCAGATGTATGGTACGTATCTGCCAGCTTATGATACGTATCTGTCAGATGTATGATACGTATCTGCCAGCTTATGATACATATTTGCCAGCTCTATGAAAAATATGTCCCACTGTATAATAATGTCATAGTTCCAATTTTATATTGCCAAGATTGCCGTTGCACAAAACAACCTTAACACTAAGGTGCCTTAGTGCCATTTTTTTACCATTGCACTAAGGCTACCTTAGTGACTTAGGTCACCTTAGAGTTTCTTTTAACGGGACCCAAGGTACATTACAACTCGCTTTAAAGTATGCATATCCCGTCTACCTGATGCGTGTTTCCAACTACATGATACACTATCGCTGATGTATGGTATGTACCTCAGCTGTAGAGTACCCGCTAGCTAGGTCTAGCCTCCTGAACACGAGAAGCTGGTCTGGCTGTGAAGCCGATATGTTTGAAGCTGACAGTCCATTGTGTCCCGTTTGTCTTGTGTTGACTGACTCCGGACTGATGGCTGTACAGGTTTGTACACATATGTACAGAAAGCCTGGATCGAGCTCCACCATTAGACCTGACAGTTTGTTCAGACTCAACGGATGAAAGGAATAATATATCATAGATGGCCTGTACCGACTTGTCGAGTGATCCAGCTGCTCAAAGAAACAAGGTTATGAGTATCGCTAATCTTGTACCATATCAGTGATGCACGCACGCTCCCCTGTACGTTAGTGTGTGTATTTACACTGGCACTTTGTAATGACATACACCTTATTTACATATGCCCATTTCTACCAAATTTAAGAGTTGTGCTTATATAGTTAGAGCACTTTGATAAGAAGGATGACGCCACTTCTCTCAAACAGTATCTCGTCTATTGTCACCCCCATCCAGGTCTAACCTATGAAAGAGTACTTCAATCCTTCTTTGAGAAGACTGTTTGTTCCCTCCTCAACCTACCCTCTGGTCGTCCCTCAACCTCCACAACCGCCCCCTCTTAACACGAGCAGTCACAGACCTTTCTCTTAACCAGTCTATTCAAACATCACCCTCTTCAAACCATGTCTTCAAATACCCTTTTCAGAATAAAAAGCATGTTTTATTTAAGAACGTTTAGTCGGCACTTTAAATTGAAAGGGTACTTGTTGCTTTCATCAAATATTTAAATTCCCTATTCATTAACGCGGCAGAATTTCTGCGAGTGTATACGGCCCCACTTCTCATGTTCTTCTAGCTCTGACTGTTTGCAACACTGTAAGGGCTTGTTTTGTCTCTCCCTTCTGTTACCGACCAATAATGTTGCGAGGAAATTGGTTCCTGTTGTTCGTTCCCACGCCGAATAATGGCCGACTCTGAGAAGCGAAGGACTGGTCGAAGCGGCCCTAGTGACGGTGAGAACTCCACAGCACTGCCGCTCTGTGTAATGAGTAAATTGTCTCTTCCAGAAGTTCACAATGAGGAACGTTTCCCACACACACAGCTGCCTTTCCGCTAGAAGATGCGTGCGCAGATACAGACGGTTCCAGCGCAACAAGGCGTACACGAGACTGCGGTCCATGGTCCCCGCTGTGGCTGAGCAGAAATCTGTTTCCAAGGTAAACAAACTTCAAAATATCTGGCGCGTGTATTAATGGGGTGTGGCCTAGCGCTCACAGCATCCTTATTCAGAGAGTCTTTGTGAAACCGAAAGTAGAGAATTTCATTTACGTAGATTCTACCGATAGTGCTAAATTTTCAAAATAACAACGCCAGATTTTCGAAATGATTAAATCCCCAATATATTCGTACCCAATATGTATACAGGATTACTGATATTTTATAACTACGAGAACGGGAGCCTCCCCCACCTAAGTACATGTACTCAATCTGCTTCGTTGCAGTAGAACTATCTGAAACTATTTCATACTCTTTATTAAAAGAAAAAACCCTGTGAACAATGGTTACAAAGAGACCTGAAAGCGGAGGTTCGTACACGAGTAACCTGCAGCTATTAATACGGTCCGTGTGCTGAGAGTCGACGACTCCTCGCTAATTTTGATTCCATGATGACCGCATTAATATTATGCACGTGTTTGAACAAGGTGCCTAGCACTGCGGGCCTTCAGACCTCTAACTAGTCGAGTCAGATGGGATAATTAGAAGCTGTATTTAAGTGATAAAAACGTTCTTGAAACGCAGTGTACAATAGAAAAGAGTGAGTTATATCTTATTGCACTTGAGTATGCGTGCCCGATGTTTATTTCCGTATTATTTATGAATTATGCGCATGCGCTTTGAGGATTACTTCGTAAATTACATACGGGTCAAAACGAAGCGTTGGTATGGAGCGTGATCGGCCGTTAACGTCCTAAATTAGCTGGTCAAGCATTGGTTTGTAGCAGGTTCATGAGGGCGAGACACCCCCATACTTCCTCCCAAAGTGTTAACTAATGATAGCTATGGAAGATTTATTCTACAACGCCGATTATTGAATGTTACGATTGTCATTAACTTGTTCTGCGAGAACTCTGAAGTTTCTAAATCATGAACATCAACTGCAACGAAATGAACGATAATGAAATGGTAAATGTCACCATCAATGATGTTGTAAAAGGAATTGGACACATCCTAATGAAAGTCGGGAAAAGTCATAGTAGTGTAGTAGCATTTGCATTTCAAACAAACAAACTGAAAGTGAAGATTGTCAAATCCAACTCAGATAAAAACATTGATAATTGTTCCCAACCGACCACGGACAATCGGACATGTAGTCAGAGAACGCGTTGTGACGACACCTCGATATTTGTGACCCCAAGCACTGTGTGCCAGTCTCCAGTCATACAATGACGAGTAATGCGCGTACAGCCCAGGCCGGGTTCAGCACGCGGGGGGTTAATTACCGTATGCTTTGTGGCCTTCTTCAGAAGGGAACGTGGTCGCCAATCTGGCTTCATGGCCCGAACTTCTTGCACTTTGTGATGCCGGGCCCTGTGAACGCACCATCTGAACCCCAGTGCAATATCCGCCAATGCTTCCGGACTCGCTGGAACAAAAGATGAAAGGGGTTGAATAAATAATGACGTGATTATATGTTTTATCCTCACTTAACACAATGGGGACGTTAGTTGCTGGTTCTTGACAGATATGCATAGCGACAAGTTAAGCGGCTAAGAAAATCAAACCGGTTCGATACTTTATTTTAGTTTACTTAATGATTTTGTTTATATGTACATAGCATAGTAATATAAACTAAAGATGTTTATGTACTAATATCCAGGTACTACATCCACACCTTCTGATATCCATGTTCTTTATTGGACAAGTTTCCATTCTCTTACACTGCTTAATTGATTTCAGTTTGTAATTAAATATATTTATGCATGAAATGTTTGATATCATTTGTTATACAATATGATTGTGATTCTTTATTCTTGCAGTGAATGCTAATGATTATCTTTTTTAATATTTCAGGTGACAATTGTGGAAGAAGCCGTCAAATATATTGATGATCTTCACGAACGATTCATGAAACGATTTGGAAACTCAGAAGGTAATTTTTAAATTGGATCTCATATGCCTTCGTTAAGTTATGTAATTGGTTAGAAAGGATGAAGATACAATATTGACATTTTCTTTATGCAGATGATTGAAAGAAATATATACGAATGAATAAAAATGTCGAGAACATGAGTGTGAGAAACTTATGCTGGAGGAGAGCTTGATACCATTCCCGTATCTCTGTCATTCTGCATGTGTCCCCGCCCCCTGTTCAGGCAACACATTCAATCCACATAAGAGATAATAGCCCTCGGGTCTTAGTCATATGGCTCTGTTTGAAAGTATCTATTTTATGGTTTTTGAAAGTTACCGTGATCAGATGTTTCTGAGATTCGTCATCCTGCTGTAACATCTTCAGGCGAACACCTCTACATCGCAACCTTTTGATGGTCTTCATTGTTTTGGAGGGAGGGGATTGGGGTGTTGTGGGGGAAGAAGCAGGGAGTGTAAGATTGAGTGGGGAGGAAACGAGAATGGGAGAGTGAAGGGGTAGAGTTGAACGCTGGAGTCAGCCAGGGGAGAGATGCTGACAGATGGTAGAGTACGTTTAACAGTCTACCTGGTCGCGTTCCCACGGTGGTCCCCCCAAGCGTGACACCTGTCTCGCAGGTAACTAAGAGGGCTGAATGACTGTCCTGGTGAACTGGAGATATGTGATTTACCTACAGGGAAAGTGCTGATAGCGGTTAAACAGGGCGAGATACACGAACAGGGGAGGGTGGTGTTACTCGGTGATAGGGGTAAATGAGTAATGCTGGGGGTGGGGGTAGGGGGTTGGAGTGGAAAGAGGAAAAGCACAGTGGGTTTGGGAATATTGGGAAAGGGGTAGTGCAGTGGGTTCGGGGGTTGATATATGAATAAATATAGGCTTGGGATACTATAGGCAGCTGATTATAGTATTTACAAGTTATGTGACGTTGAATATTATATGTATTTTATGAGTTGTGTAATTCTAACCTTCGGGTCAGCTGCGAAATAAATGTAAAAATGTATTGGTGTATGATAGGGGAGGGGAGGGGAGGATGGGTTGTCGCGTGAGTCATCCAATATTTGAGGAGTCATGTCATGTAGTCTGGGTGTACACTACGACAGGTGCAAAATGCAGCAATGTGCCTAATCCACCGATATCTAAAATCAATTTTCTGTAAAATTGCGACACTCTCTTTCTCATTGATCCCCCTCATTGATTCTGAACAAAGTTAAATACAGGCTTTATCCTATTGAAATCACACGTGGGCCATTCTAAGTCATCTTACATGGATTCTAAACTTTTATAGATATGTATGCTTTAGAAGATAAACGAGATAAGAAAAGGGGGATTATTTGAACTTTTAAAGATACGCATGCTTTAATAGATAAACACGATACGACAGGAAGATCATCTGCATAATACGCCAACAAAGCCTGTGTGTACACTTTTGTCGAGCCAGACATATGGTTTTGGCCGCCTGTGTGGTCCCCGACCCGCTGGAACATGCCCAAATGTAATAAGTCAGTTGCATTCGTTGGATTATCCCCACCTGTTTTGTATGTAACCGAATATACACACTTTCTTACGAAAAAAATGGCAGTTGTTTCTTATTTCCCACCAAAGCTTAATTCCATGAGTGAATTTCGCCGTATACGCGCACGTGTAAGCGTCAGGGTGAAGATATGCACACATGTGTACAGACAATGACGTACAAGATGAATGTACGAAACCGGTCAGATGTGCTCAGCTTTGTTTAGATTTAACGGCTCTTTCACACAGGCTAACGTGTCTTTCGGAGTGTTTGGGGGGGGGGGGGGGGGGGGGGGGATGTCCGAGTGGAGTGAAGGTCTGGTTAGGGATATATCATGCACGGGCATTTAAATACATTTTTGATTTTGTAAGGGGTTGCAACATGTTTTGCATGAATTGGTGGGTGAGTGTTGGTTATGTTGGGCTGGAGATGAGAGAGACCGGTGTTACGTGGGTACATGTTGATGCATATAGGCCTAGTTTAAGATTGAACTTTGCACGGATTCGTTACATGTGGATTGTAAGGTTCGAAAGGGGAGAGGGGCCTGCTGCGTTATTACATGCCATGTGTACACATATGGTTTGCGTTTATAATGGGTTTCGGCTTGTTAACCACCTTGAAAGTATGGAGCTATCTGTGGGTAGTGTGCAATGGAATGGCCCTTTCTTACACGCTTAATGCTTATATTGCACCGGGACCAAGTTGAGAGGCTAACTGTGTTTAGCTTTCAACACTTGGCTGATTTACCTTAAGAAATATAGCTGAAAATGTTAATAAAAACCCTGTAATGACTGTCGGGGTAAAGGGATGTGGGCTGACTGCATAAAGATCTATCTTGTAGCTCCATTATACTTGCTGCTTTAAGCGAGAGGCGAGCCAGCTAACGTGTAATGATTTGATATTACACAAGAGATGGTTCGAATACAACAGGTCAAAGGTCAGATGTAGACATGTATATATATTCACTTCAGAGATCAAAGGAAAGTAACCCGGATGTTAGAATGTATATATACCATGTGACCTTTCTCAAAAGGGTACGTTAATATCTATCTGCGCCTCAGACGATGAAAACGATACAGCGACCTGTGAAAGGTGGTCTGAAGAAGTGTGAGGGGAGAACATGGAGGGGGAAAGGGGGAGGGGGGGGGGTCGTTTGTTAGATCAAAGAATGATCGCTGAAGGGTGTAGATGAACTCCATGACCGACCAAGGGTTTTCAGATATGAGTTAAAGTTATGAGATATTAATATATTGCACTACAGACAATAGACAAGTCTTTCCTATTCATGTTTGATGTCTAAAGGCAGGGGGAATAATTTTAATATTGATCTTCAAATATTTGTGAAACAATATTTATTTTACATCCTTATTTGATTTTCAGTTTGAAATGTTTGTAGTTTGTATTACTTTCTCACCTCAAACCACAAATATTTAAATTCAATTGCAAAACAATCTAGAACAGATGGGCTATTGAAAAATAATATTAAAAAATCATATTTGAAAAAAAGCATACCTGTAGTTAAGTTGTTTCAATGTGGGTGGTAGTTATTAGTCTAGATGGGGGAATGTCACGATATTTCACAAACAAATCAACGATACGGTATTCTTTCAAAGAAGAGCTCCACCTGGTCACGTGACGTCCAGTCAACGCAGTGCAGTTTATTGGTGTTTAGCGTGATTTCTTTCACATATGTCATTGTGTCTATATCACGATCTCACTAACCTAACAACTGGGAATATATAAGGAAGTCAAGTTTTGCGTGTGTTGCTCAAATTAGTTGACAAAACCATGTGAGCGGCTGTAACTTAAGTCGTGTTTTTGCTGATGATTCATCCTGAAACTGATGCTATTTGTCAGATACATTGAGTATTCTTTTGTTAACAGTAATGAATTGTTTTTCAGATATGGAAAACATCAAACAGATGATTGTTACGTTGATGTCACAAAAAGCGGAAGAAGATGGCGTCGAAGACCAGCCGCATTACTCACTTCCGGTTCAGACACCTGCGCCCAAAGATGTACTTCCGGGAGACAAGCGAGCACAATAGCCGGACTCTATTTTCTTCCCATGGAACAATGCTCCGGTTAGTTGAACTCATTTCCTTTGCCTGACATCACGCTTGATTAAAATGTTCAGCCTGGAATCTTATTGTTCGGGATATTGCGTATTAATAGCTGCAGATGTTTCAAGTTAGTGAATACATTTTGAGCATTGTCACCTAAACTGCCGCATTGAAAGAAAGACAATGAGTTTATTTGATAAAGGTTATAACTCAAAGATTATGAAAACCTTTCACTGACTTCATTGCTTATTGGTTTCTTAATTACATTTTCAGGCTCGCCCCTCAAATAAGTGGATGAAATCTTCGCACGTGCCATATTGGAGATCTGTCCAACGCCTAACTTGACAAAAAGGCGGAATTGTCTTCGAACCCGGACTTTGATGATGCCCGTGATGAAGGCATCATCGAAACTATGAACAATTAGTGCAATACCCATAAATTGGACAAGGGCAGATAACTCGTCTCGGAGACAAGGGGACATAACTCAAACAAAACAAGCTTTACAGCTATTGAGGCATGTTGTCCTCGAACTTGTGATATTGTACATAGACAATTTATACTTTTTTATTGTACATTTATAACATATTTATATTAAAATGAAATGAAAACTAGTTTCTTGTTGTTTATTGCGTTTTAGATGTTGACTAGATTAGGGAAGACACATAAGAATAATTAATATAAGATACCCAAGGCAATACAACACAGACAGTCAATGGGACCGACAGCATGCTTTATGAGACAATAAAACATGCTCGTGATTTAAGACGTCAATTAGAGCGTCGCTTAGCAAATGACGTAACATTTTACGTCACTTTGATTGTTCAATTGCTAGTGAATGCGTTCTACGACGGGAGGCATTAATATTTAAAAATTATAGTTTGTACAAATAACAATACCTCAACGGTTTTTTCATAAAATTGAGTAATTGTTTAAGGGAATCTCACATAAGAAATAGAAGACTCGTTATTGTGCTTTACTGTAGCTTTGCTGTAGCTGCGTCATTCGTGTTTTATGCTCCCTGCTATGTTTTATTTTACGATAAAGCACACCAACTCGTCTTCTATTTCTTAATCAATTTTATAGTGCATTCCTTCTCTTCCCACAGAGGTTGCTCCACTCAGTTCTTCCACCCTACCCTCTGCTGCATATGGATCACCTATAGGCTAGAAATAGACAGTCCTGATTGGTTGCATCAAGAGTTAGTTGTGCAATCAGCGACATTGTTTCAAACTGAGCATTCCGTAATTGTCGATAAGACTGGAGATGCTTCTTGTTTGCTTATTTACCCCTGTTGGGAGAGAATGTATTGTATTGGCTGTAATGGTAACTCTTTACATGAAACTTATTCTCATCATATCCTCAAAATATATGCTAGAAAATGAAACACATGCCCTCAAAAGAACGTATGAAATTTCTGGAAAACTGATATTTATCATTCCTTATTCATCGCTGTTGAACACATCTATCTTATTGTGCGAAGAAACATAATTTCCCCCAGGACTCGTTTAATATATATGGTCCATTGAGAAATAGGGGAAGATGAGATTTTAATAAAGAATCCCGCTTTGGGGATATAAAATATTTAAGAATCTAACTTAATTTTCGTTAAAGGTGAAAACACTTCTGGTGAAACGGGAACCTGTCATGTCTGTTTCATCGCAGTTGTTTGTTTATCTTTATCCACATGCATACTTGCAAACAAGGTTTTTAAATAGAATAATGATCGCGCTCTCTCTGAATTTACAATGTATTTCAGATAGGGTGAAGCGTTCAGATCTAGGATTAAACGGCGCATGTTTTGCAATGCCGAAACGGTAGCTTCTGAAGGTTGTCAGGTCGAGGGTAGTAACATAACATTATATATTGATAAGATTGAACATTTTAATCTTTGGATACTTTTACAGTGATCGTTTTTTGGGTAGATTTCATTTTTGAAATATATAAAAGAAGATACAAAAATATCATATTTCAATTAAAAAAGCAACGGTTGTTGATAAAAAAGCGTCAAATTCTTGACCCCAAGATTACGTCTTTCAACCTATGCACGCGTCATTGTCAGACCGTTCAAAGAAAAAGCATGAAGCTTGTTCGGAGCCTCTGTCTTCTAGATCGGAAATATGTTGCATTCCTTGAACGGCTAGCGATTACCGTCGCTAGGGAACAGGCTTTCAACGTAAAGTAACGAATCCGCCATGCTATAAAACCATGTTTATTGGACAATGCGGAGTTAATAACGACGATTTATTTCCAATTTCGACTCTTATCCCTCCTATGTTATTCTTCGAGTAGTACATTTAGAGTCGCACACAGAATCATTACACCGTTACATTGGATCACAAATCGTCTAATCTCTGTCCTGCCTGGCAAAATAGAGTGGATTTAAGGCTGAATCTCTGAGACATATTGGCGTTTTAACGCAGTATTCAACTCGCTCTCGCCATATGGAAGAAGAGCGCTGTCTGACATGAACCTTGCTGTACCGCACACTTCACCTCTCAGAACACCCAGAACCTTGCTGTACCGCACACTTCACCTCTCAGAACACCCAGAACCTTGCTGTACCGCACACTTCACCTCTCAGAACACCCAGAACCTTGCTGTACCGCACACTTCACCTCTCAGAACACCCAGAACCTTGCTGTACCGCACACTTCACCTCTCAGAACACTCAGAACCTTGCTGTACCGCACACTTCACCTCTCAAAACACCCAGAACCTTGCTGTACCGCACATTTCACCTCTCAGAACACCCAGAACCTTGCTGTACCGCACACTTCACCTCTCAGAACACCCAGTACCTTGCTGTACCGCACACTTCACCTCTCAGAACACCCAGAACCTTGCTGTACCGCACACTTCACCTCTCAGAACACCCAGAACCTTGCTGTACCGCACACTTCACTTCTCAGAACACCCAGAACCTTGCTGTACCGCACACTTCACCTCTCAGAACACCCAGAACCTTGCTGTACCGCACACTTCACTTCTCAGAACACCCAGAACCTTGCTGTACCGCACACTTCACCTCTCAAAACACCCAGAACCTTGCTGTACCGCACACTTCACCTCTCAGAACACCCAGAACCTTGCTGTACCGCACACTTCACTTCTCAGAACACCCAGAACCTTGCTGTACCGCACACTTCACCTCTCAGAACACCCAGAACCTTGCTGTACCGCACACTTCACTTCTCAGAACACCCAGAACCTTGCTGTACCGCACACTTCACCTCTCAAAACACCCAGAACCTTGCTGTACCGCACACTTCACCTCTCAGAACACCCAGAACCTTGCTGTACCGCACACTTCACCTCTCAGAACACCCAGCCTTTAACATTACTCGTTATCTACCCTATTGTGGTTTTTGTATTTTACAGGTCTTTTAACTTGTAAGGTCAGCACGACGCGATCATTGACACACTATGAGATCTACAAGAAACTCATCTATCAATTTCGTTATAAAACCGTTGGACGTAACATGAGTTTAAATGTGAAACTTGAGAGATACGGCCTAATGGATGAATAAAACGGGTACAAAGAGATTGTGAGTTTGGTATGGTATCTTCTATGGTATTTAGAAAACATCTGCTTTTCGAGGAGAAATTTTCCCGGTGCTTGTTAAGATGAAAGTATAAAGGAGAGGTATGTTTGTATTGGACATCAGGGCATCAGGGCAGAACTGTTAGAGAGATTTACGAGTGCCCCTTCCCGGCAAGAGCTTTAAGATCTGTTGTAAAAAATTAGCATTTCAAATTTTTCGTAAAGATAGGCTATTAAGGAACACCTCTTTGAAGAAGACGGGTCATTTTATTTTAAAAAAAACGAGGTTACGTTGAAAATATGAATATGAAGTAGGCAATAATGTTCTCCTTGACACCCAATAACCTTTGCATATTGCCTACATACAAAAGGCTAAAGATAATTACCATAGGCGATTCATATCTCAAGATTGAATTTTAAACGTTTTTCTTAAACACAACAGAGTTGAGAACAACGTTAAAGTGCTCTTTTCACCGAGAAGATTGTCGGCGATAATTAATTGACCCGAAGAGAAATAACAGAAACAAAGGTAGTGGCATCTATTGAAATAAGACGCACCTTTCCCCGCGATCTTACAATGGACGTTCAAAAGGTCATTTTCTTTTACTCAAGTTGGCAGGAATCAACGATCATCGGACCATTGACTCGTCGGATCAACGACGTGGCCTTTGTATTATATTGTGATAGGAGTTTTCAAAAATCAAAATAAGGAATTTATTCTGATCGATGGCCTTAGAGAATTTCACAATACAAAATGTAGCCACAAACATGATTTAGTGGTCGTGGTCAAAGCAGCATGAGCCTTTGTCTATTATGGAACGAAGATTCGACACTTTATTTAGTGAGAAATTTTAGAAATAAATTGTTCAAATGTGACGGTTAACGATTAACAGTTATAAATATGTACACATATTTGTCGACCAAAGAACGGATTCCAATTTGCATAACTTCTGATTTGTCACACGATTAAGAAAGTAAACATAACCCGACTATTCACAGCAAGTCGCCTTTTTGCCAATTTTGACGAATTTGTAAACATATTTTCTTTGAAAGAGATTTTAAAATGCCTGATATGTAATATCTAACGATCTTCTGCCTAAAGGTAAAATGTCTTCTATTGACATACGTGTACATAGCGGGATCATTCATTTCTCAGCAACAAGTAGACATCGTGTGAATGAAGGATAAACAATCTTTGAAATCAGCATTCATCTTAAATCTTGGTGTTCTTATCAGGATCTCGGAGACAGAGACTCCGTATGTTCCCGCAGATGTATCAGCTTGCCAACCAAACGCTTGCTTATCAGACATTGTGTAGGCATGAAAGGGTCTATTTGTAGTATATCTACCGTATATCTATGTTTAGGTGTAGAACACACAAAACAAAAGCGCTTTGCTCCCCTCTCACCCCATTCTTCCCTCGACAACAAAGCCCTTATTGAAGTAACCTGGAAGTGTCGTATCACAGTTTCCCTTGTATAAAAACAAGCAAACACTGAAGACTGTGCCCTGTCTTACCCAAGGCAGGAACCCTGTTTACGCCATCAACCCGGGTTAGTCTCACACCCCATCACACTGACTAAACCACGCTGTGTACACACGACCCTTACCCCTTATCGAATGTATATGTGACATAAAGGGTATAAAACATACACCGCCTCCTAAAAGCGGATCTCGGGGTGTCGAGGAGAGCTAGATGCTTGGGAAAGGTTACTGAAAGGGAAGGGACCAGAGACCGAGTTGAATAACACGTGCCGTGTAAGAGCCCCCAGGGGATGATATGCGGTATTTGTAGGGTTTGACGGAGGATTGGGTTCCAAGGGACCACCGATGTGGTAAGAAGGGATCGGAACCTCGGAGGGGGTGAGGGGATGAGGAGAGGGACGGGTGGGTAGACGGGTGGGTAGAACGAAGGCGAGAAGCGGCTCGTGCTGAGGGTATATGTAGTCACACGACATCACGCTTCCCTGCTTTCACGAGGAATAACTATCTCATAAACTCGTTTTGCTGTGATTTAGGTTTAGATAAACCCCTTTCAGAATTTTTATTCGATTATTATATCTTTTGTCGCTATATAGACCTTCGTCATCATTTTCAACGTCGTTATAACCATTGTCATCGTTTTCGTCATCCTTTCGGTCGTCGTCGTCATTGAATGGAGACTGGATCAGGGTTTCCTTTTGCAAACTGCTTTACGATAACATTCTCATAATATTGCCAACTTTAACGATAATATTCTCCCAACATTGCCAGCTTTAACGATAACATTCCTCCCAACATTGCCAGATTTAACGATAACATCCTACAAACATTACCAGTTTTAACGATAACATTCTCCCAACATTGCCAGCTTTAACGATAACATCCTACCAACATTGCCAGCTTTAACGATAACATTCTCCAAACATTGCCAGCTTTAACGATAACATCCCCCCAACATTGCCAGCTTTAACGATAACATCCTTAAAACATTGCCAGCTTTAACGATAACATCCTACCAACATTGCCAGCTTTAACAATAACATCCTACCAACATTGCCAGCTTTAACGATAACATCCTTAAAACATTGCCAGCTTTAACGATAACATCCTACCAACATTGCCAGCTTTAACGATAACATCCTACCAACATTGCAAGCTTTAACGATAACATTCTCCCAACATTGCCAGCTTTAACGATAACATCCTACCAACATTGCCAGCTTTAACGATAACATCCTACCAACATTGCCAGCTTTAACGATAACATCCTACCAACATTGCCAGCTTTAACGATAACATCCTACCAACATTGCCAGCCTTAACGATAACATCCTACCAACATTGCCAGCTTTAACGATAACACCCTACCAACATTGCCAGCTTTAACGATAACATTCTACCAACATTGCCAGCTTTAACGATAACATCCTACCAACATTGCCAGCTTTAACGATAACATTCTCCCAACATTGCCAGCTTTAACGATAACATCCTACCAATATTGCCAGCTTTAACGATAACATCCTCCCAACATTGCCAGCTTTAACGATAACATTCTCCCAACATTGCCAGCTTTAACGATAACATCCTACCAACATTGCCAGCTTTAACGATAACATCCTACCAACATTGCCAGCTTTAACGATAACATCCTACCAACATTGCCAGCTTTAACGATAACATCCGACCAACATTACCAACTTAAACGAAAATATCAATGCAATTTGAATTTTTTTAAACTTACTTTTCGAATTTACAGTTTCTGTCAGAAGAATAATGGGACGTTCGGTGTAGCTAGTTGACAGTTTGACAGTAAAGGGGTAATATTGTGTTCTTGGTATGTGATTATATGAAAAGGAAGGATAACGAAACGCCAAAGTTACTGAGAGAAAAGTTATTCTAGACGTGTTTCAAATGGTGTCTTGATTACAGTTGTTTTAGGTTGACTAGTCGATTTGGTTCATGACCAAATCTTCATCAGTTGAAACTGATCAAAACGTTCAGTTCAGAAGCTATTGAGGGAAATATCATTGAAAGTAACAATAATGAATAGTTTCAAAAATATTAATGTTTTAAGCGAAATCAACACTATTATTTTATGTTTAACGAATATAGATCACCAATTATGTTGCAAAGATGAGATTTTCATAAGAGTGTAAGATTAATTAAGCATAATTAAGAAGAACCAGGTTGTCAAATGTAGAGTTATTCAGAATTCAGATTTCAAATTGGCGAAAAGTCATTATCGAATGGATTTTTTAATACTTCGTTTATTCATTTAAACTAATTTGGTCGAATAACCATTTGTTTCAAATTCATAATTGAAACAAAACTCAATAGCTTTGTTTGTGATACCACTTTTAATACATGTGAAGTTAACATTTTCTGAATAAATCTGTAATGGGTGGCTCATTAACCAGTTTTGATTAATCTCAGAAAACCATCTACGCACATGAAATAATGATCACAAGAATATCTAACAATCATGTGTCTTGTTTGAAGATTGATGTATGTTTAACAAAATTTCATTCCTTTTTAAAAAAAATTAATTTTATTTTACGAAACCATTTTTTTTCATTATTATCAGACATAGTTAACTGCTCAAAACAATAGTTTTAAGTACTCGATACATGTAAGGATGTGTACAATGAAAACAAGTGCACATATTTTACAAGTTACACAAATGATCTTTGGAAAAACTTTTCTCTCTTACAAAAGGCATTTGTGCCCTTAAAAGCGTGTTTACCCATGAATATATTCTGTTTTTACAAATGTTACAAGGTAGCCACAAAATCATTTAATATTCATTGAAATACCAAACCGCAGCAGCAGCAGGGAGTAAAACAGTTTGCAAATAGCTCCCAGTTTCACAAAATATGTCATAAACACGGCCGGGTACCTACCTACCCAGACACCCTACTATCAACTTGTATCTATAAATACAATAAACTGGGGACCTGCTGGCTGCACCAGGGATAACACTCTTGTAAACTGGTACTTAAACTAATTCAATCAGTGTAAATGTAATGTGTTGTATGTTTAATGTTGTCTATTTGATTCAAACACATTCAGTGAACAGTGAATGAGAAACATATGCTTATGGCAACAATTTTCGAATGTCAAACATATAAAATAACCTATGACCATTATGATTTCTTTATGATGTCTATAAGAGTAACACTGTATATGTATATATATTTGGACAATTATTACTTTGTATTGTTTTCATTTTCATCATCATCGTCGTCTTTAATGGACCAGCTTATATGATTTAGTTTGACTTGAAATGTGATCATGTTGCTTTTTAACTGAACAAATCTACGTCTATTGCTTTCTTACAATTGTAACAGTATTGTAGCGGTTGGTAGTCCCTTCATTGTAGTATAACCATACAGCTACATCCCGAAAGTTTGTTCACCTACCTGTGTATTTTAGTGTAAATATCATGTGATTAGGAATGTCTTTGAAACGCGAAAACTATACCGATCATTTTGCATTTTCACACAATAAGAAGACAATTGAATGTTCCATAAACTAATGTAATGGTTTAGTACACTGTTGCGACATATCAAACAGTTATATTTGTATTTCCACATAAAATGTTATAGTTGCAATACTGAAGTCAACAATCTCTACATTGCTTGTTCTCCTGGAAGCTATTGTCACATGAACTCTAACACAGAATGTCCCACACCTGTGACCACTATCCACCAAAGTTGATCATCTCGAGACACGCCCTTTCTTAAAAGCAAACACAAAGTAAACCGTTCTGTACAGAGTCATTGTTTCCAGTTGCTGGATAAAGCGGCTCTCGGTGTATCAAGGGTATCGATATCTGGTTCAATCTCAACAGCCTACCCATCTCAGCAACCGGATACGAGTTTCCATATTGACGTTGTTTCGATTTCAACTTGCAACTGAAGTTTGTCTTCATTTGATTAAACTTTCCTGAAGGAGGAATTCCAGAAAGTTGCAACAAAGCAGATTGTGTCGAGTATCCAGCAGAGGACAGAGCAGACGTGGGAACCTCGACATGTCTCACAGATCTTTGTGTTCTCTTCATCCCTCTTTCCTGACCCCCTCCCCTCCCTCCAAACCCAAACATGATCTTAGCATGATCTAGTTGCGCGTCCTTGCTTTTTACAAGCTTCCGCTACCTACCAACACCATGGACATTATTATAACCGAGCATGCCCAGGGTCATTTTCCCCATACCTCTCACCCCAACAGAACACTCTTTTTAGGGTAAGTGTCTTCTCCTCCCCTCCCTCTATTCTCGCCCATCCGTCGCGAACCCCCAGCCCGGCCCCTAATTTACTATCCATCCTTCTCTTACCCCACACTAACTTAATACGTATGATCATCTTTGGTTTTTAACTCACTACAATCACATTATATTCTTTCTCTATCTCCCTAACACCCAACGTAAAGCCCTACCCCTTCATGTGCGATGGTTCTTGGTGCCTCCCTGACCCTCCCCACCCCTCTTGTTTACATGTATTGTCTCCTAACAGGAGAAGACTGTTAGGGGTATTTGTTCCAGGCCCGGGTCGTTACACGAGGACGCTTTTAAGGGTATTTATTTCTCATTCCGGGGTCGTTACAGTTTGACCTGGGGCATCACGAGCCATGTCAGGGTGACATCTCCCATGTCCTGTCCAAACGTCTAAATCTGTCTCTGTCCACTACTGGCATTGATTTTGCAGCCCATTTGGTTTCAGATCATGTCCGTGCTGTTTGTAATTGTCCAGTTGATGAGCAGACAAAGTGTCCGACATATGGTTCCTTTGTGTGGGGAATCCAGCCTTCTGTAGAACCAGATGGTGTGTGAAGACCTACCAGGAGAGAGGGAAGATCTAAAGGCAGTAATTTAAGACTGATTTAGCCAGTTTGTTTGAGACTGACCAGGCGATTAGAGAGAAATTAAGCCTGCTTTATTGGTTCTATGAGTCTTGTCCTGGTCTCGTCTTTCTATACATGAGCCTCATCTCGTCCTTTTGTCATACAAATACTTGACTTGATAAACTGCATTCACTCACATCACGATTAACTCCCTTTGCTGTCATGGTCCATGCAAATACGTATATCACATCCATCTAATTCCTTGTTTCATGATAAAAGATTTTTTAGGACTGTTTTTCGAATTTCAGCTATTGAGAACTTCTCGTTGATAACGGTATAAGGATCTATACCGAAACGTCGTCGTTGTAAAATAAAGAAGTTTATCATCCTTAAAATATCCTTGTATTTTCGATAACTTCTAGAATCGGTCTCAAACAGTTATTTGATAACTTCAATTGCATTATTGATGTTAGATTCTTAAACTTAACAGATTAGATATTATCATTGGCACTTGAATTGATAAATGATTTTAAATTTAGAGTATACTTAGGAAACGTAATGCTTCGTATCACATCTAAGTTGAATTAAATTGTAATGCGCTAGCCTCCATGCACTGGTGCATGCTCAAAGCGCTACATGATATAATACATATAAGTACAAGAATGTCTACACATGGAAAGATTCACGGAACAAGTGAGTTTTTACCTGGGCTTTGAAAGAGTCGAAGGATGGAGAAAGTCTGATGTTAAGTGGTAGATTGTTCCAGAGGTTTGGGGCAGTTACTAAGAAGGATTTATCTCTCCATGGCTTGATAATTTGTATGAGGGGGGGTTCAGAGACAGACAGACAGATAGATACACAGACAGACAGAGATGATTTCACATATATTGAGTGTATATTTAATCTTGTTTCCTTCTAGCAATTATTATTAATTTATAAGAAGGAAGTCTTCGAACCGAATCATCTGAACCATGTCCACGAGGAGTCACAAACATGACCTACACATGTTCCTAAGATCACTTCAAAACGTCTGGATATCTGTTAATGCCTAATTACAAAGCAGATGCTTTAAAGAGCGGTCACTTAGAGCATACAAGTCGAGACGAGGGCTACACACAAGTCGTTGTGAAGCTATAACACGCCACCAGAGAGGACTACAAACCTTCCTCCAGTAATTGATCAGGCCGCTGTGTTAATTATAGGAGGATGCTTTCCAGCCGTGTCTAAATCAGACCTAGTTAGCCAATGATTGACCAGGTGCTGGTCACCGTATTGTGTCCATATTGTCCACATATTGTGGTCATCTGTCCGCATCACGGGTGGCTTGTAATCTGTCGTCTTCACGGACAAAACTCTCCTCGTTTGATGATGTCCATCGATTGAAAACTCCACCCAACTGTGATCTAACGCTTCAACTAGACAACAATAACAGAACATGTGGATTCGAACCTTATGTCCGTCTATTCAAGACACTGTCCAATTCTGATTTAACACTTCAAATAGACAACAAAGGCAGTCATGTGGACACCAAAGTTCTTTAATTAGAGATTCAGCCACTATGTCCATCTTTTAAAGGCTCCGTCCAACTGTAACCCTAGTTGTCAACTTAAAGAATGCGTATCTGTTGTGACCTAACACTTCAGAAAGAGAACAAGGGTTGGAGTTGAGGATCTCAAAGTACTTT
Organism: Gibbula magus; assembly: GCA_936450465.1. NCBI lineage: Eukaryota > Metazoa > Mollusca > Gastropoda > Trochida > Trochidae > Gibbula > Gibbula magus. The sequence goes on from OW388304.1 coordinate 6,486,801, forward strand.
AATTAGAAATTCGAACACAGAAACCAGGTGTCAGACAGTGTACATCATCATCTGTCAATTGTCAGACGAGATATTGCGAGACTTGACCATTTTGATGAGATACTCACCTTCTTTGATGAGACAACAATGGTGTTTCCTTTGTTGGTTGACACGTTTTGTCGAAGTTGTGTTCAAACATTAACCCGATGGTTATTACATTCATTGATTTATATTTCGGTATATCAGGGCTTTATAACCTATATTTTCATTCGTTTTGTTGAGTGAATTATGATGCGAAAACAATTTCGCTTCATGGGGTGAGGTGATCTGGGGTTTAACGCCGCTTTCAAGAGTATTTCACCTATATCACATTTGCTAATATTAATGCAGAGATAAACACCGCAACAACATGTGGCTATGCATTGCGGTGAAACCTGCGAGCAACGACTGGAACCAGGAAACCATGGGTACCAGTGGTACTGCCCTGAAATTCAGTGTAACATTACAGCCAAACCTTACTGTTGGTACAACCGTTCTCTACTGCAGACAAAGTTGCGGGATTCTGGGGGGGGATTCGAACTTCGGACCTCTTGATCCGAAGCCGAACGCGCTAACCACTGTGCTATCCCTATATCGCTTTTTAGTATCGCATGAGAGTCTGGGTACATCGCTCAATTAGAACTCGATTGTGTCAGACATGTCTTTACATAGTACATTAGGTTTATTTTTACACACTACCACATTTACATGCTTGAGAACACACATTTATATCTGTCTATGCTAGTGTTGAAATTGGCTGAAAAGAAACATACTTTTGGAAATGCATTAAATATTTTAGCATAAAATTTCGTTTAAGTAACTTTGATATAATGTAAGTTCACACGGGAAATCTATCAATTATCACTATTCAATAATTGTGCAAAAAGTGTACAAAACATAAAACAAAGTATACGGTAAAATATACAATAGTCCTCGATATTCTAGTGTAAAAGAGTAATGTAGAAAACGAATATGTTTATAACATAGGGGGACAAGATCAATGTTTAGATAACCATTTCGCGGGGGAAATGTCACAGGAACAAAAGCCTGAGGAAAAAAGTAACAGGAAATAATCAAACATTTGCATATTTGCCATGACGTTTTTCCTGTGATGTCTTTCTGTTACTTTTCTTCCTACTTTCAAATCGCCAATGACCAACATATGAAAAATTCAGCAAACATAAGCGGTTCTTATTCAAAATAAATTCTGGGGAAAGCTACAAGAATCTGCGAAACTCGAGACACCGGTTAGTTTGAGGTAAGTCAGAATATATATAGGCGTACCACATAGATATTGAACTCAGGCGACACCAAAGCGACACTAAAGCTACATCTCTTACGCTTATAACTACATATATCCTGTCTTCAAAGACATGTAAATGAGAGAAGTGACGACTTTCATCACTTACAGGTCAGTTTTCAATAACAAGTCTATATCTACATCAAAGTTTCCACCTGAACGAGTAGTGTTTTCTTGCCCCGAAACATTACTCCTATAAATATTGATACACATTCACAGGTGAACGAATATGACCTCGAGTCTATATACCATTTGATTGGTCTTCCATTAACTATGTCCACAGTCGATTTAGATAGGCATTCGGATAGCAGCATCATGATAATGGATCTCTAATTCATAAAAATAATAATATGCATATATAAGAGGCGTATGCCAGCCTGAAACACGGTTACCGTCAGGTTGCATGAGAAAAACGTCTATGTAAAAAGTTTTAAAAATCCCGAAATACTACTTAAGTTTGGCTGAATAAAACCCGTACATGTATATCTTACCTTCTGTGTAACATTTGTTTAAATAAATTATTGAGCATGTTTAAAAATAGCATGTATAAGAGAGTCGTATATATCATGTTGTTTCTGTTTGGTGAAACTAGTATCTAAATCAAAGATAATGGACTGAGAATAATCGACAATAGCAGTAAGAGACTACACATATGGAACTGTATTCAATTTCGATAAAATAAGTGGACTTATAAGTTAACTTTTCCCTAAACAATTGACCTACTACACACGGAACGGGTTCAAAACACTTAAGAAATAACCGATTTACACTTCGCCTCGGGTCAGTCTTCTTTATACATCCCGGGAACCAGTGACTGATAAAGCCTCTCTAAGAGCTTTGGATTGTCCGTAATAGCCCATCTTCTAGCGACATTCCCTTGTACACGAGAATAGGGACATCATAATGATCTCATAGATATTGACGGTTCATGCATGTCAAATCGGACCATCGCACCGTGGTCAATATATACATTTTTACTTATCAAATGCCAGTAAAACCATTTCTAAAGCACCCGGACTCCTCATGCCTCCATTTCACAGCGTGTCACGGGTACACTGGGCTCAGTAAATCGCTACTTTATCATTAACAGATAATGGCGGTATAATAAGCACTCACTTCCCACTGCCTTGGTACAGGGGAACACAGGGGATGACATTCTTAGCGTGGTTTTTGCACGGACCCTGCATACTTTAAGACTAAAAGTATATGTTTACACCCTACAATAAGCCTTCCAGTATTATAGTATTATATTGGATACACCAGATATGTGAAACACTTGTGACATTTCTTAAATTTGTTTTTATTATTGCTGTAGCATACCACATACATCTTAGATTTAGTTGTTCTTGTGGTGTGTACAGCATGGACTGAATACATGTTATTTTCAATGGAATAAGTGTAAGAAAAACATTTAAATCACAACAAAAAGTGTAATTCAATGATAAGTTTATACAAAGCAATCGTCAATCTGGAGAAACAATTGCCATCGTATGAGCATTTGGGCTGGCTTTATGTGATCAAAATGTATCATAATTTTACAGTATATAACTTCAAAGGCCAAATACATAGAGTTAAACCGTTTACATATCTAGTATTTGCTTTCCATTAACGATCACAGGACCTTGATATTTAACACATGTGGTTCTAATGAAACGCAAATATTTACATCCTAATATCAGAAGTAAACTACTTATATGAAGACTAAACAGTACTAGTATCACGCTACCCTTCCAATCAGATAGTTTTATGTATATCAACATCAAGCCCGGTCTGATCGGACATGCAGGTATTGTATTGTACATATGTTGACCACAATGTCCGACAAGGTTGGCAAACAAACTCACATTAGAGGCACTATGTTTAATGACATTTGATAAAGTACATAGTTTATCCACTTGTAGGCTACCATTTAGCACCGAATATCTCGTTTACCCTATCACACGGACCATTTAACACAACGCAAAGATAAGCATATAAGTAATGTAGACAGACAACTAGTGTACTTATATCTTTAATTGGAACGTATAGTGTAGTATAGTTTAGTTGACAGAACACTTCCAGTAGGTACCTGTGGGATAAGCATTTCTTTGTAAGGTTATGGGGACGTCTGTAAATAAATAGAAATGAAAACATTCAACTGAACGTATCAAAATACACGCTTTAGCCTTAAACTAATGTTTAAATAACCATTTCAATTAATCCTCGGTTGACCATTATCAGTGCGGTATGTAATTATACAACTTTATGTCATGAAAATCGACACAAAAAGCTTATTTCTCTGTCTGCTTCAAATCGTTGTTTGATTATACGTGTCTACTGACAATGCTTTAAGGGGTTTTATGGGAACTTCACACCGATAAGTGTGTATCTTGTTATCGGAAACAGGATAGTCTAATAGTTACACTCTGAATTTGTTTTGGAAATATTCTGTTTTCCCATTTCTCATAGTCTCCTTTTTCAAAATTTTATAAACTGAAGATATTTTCAGAATAAATAAATTGTTCAGAGTCTGAGCGTTTAGAAGACTAGAGAAGGTAAACTTTCTTATATGTAAATATTCTACTGACGATGTTTTGTCTTGTTATAAGAGTATGGACAGCTTTGCTGACAATGTTATATATTGTTTTAGGAATATGGACAGCTTTGTTGACAATGGTATATATTGTTATAGGAGAATGGATAGTCTCTGCTGACAATGTTATATATTGTTATAGGAGTATGGAAAGTCTCTGCTAACAATGTTATATATTGTTATAGGAGAATGGACAGCTTTTCTGATAATGTTACGAGTATAGGAGAATGGAAAGTCTCTGCTGGCAATGTTATATATTGGTATAGGAGAATGGAAAGTCTCTGCTGGCAATGTTATATTTTGTTATAGGAGTATGGAAAGTCTCTGCTGACAATGTTATATATTGTTATAGGAGAATGGAAAGTCTCTGCTGACAATGTTATATATTGTTATAGGAGAATGGAAAGTCTCTGCTGACAATGTTATATATTGTTATAGGAGAATCGAAAGTCTCTGCTGGCAATGTTATATATTGTTATAGGAGAATTGAAAGTCTCTGCTGACAATGTTATATATTGTTATAGGAGAAGGAATGTCTCTGCTGACAATGTTATATTTTTTTTTATAGGAGAATGGAAAGTCTCTGCTGACAATGTTATATATTGTTATAGGAGAATGGAAAGTCTCTGCTGACAATGTTACATATTGTTTTAGGAGAATGGAAAGTCTCTGCTGACCAATTCATATATTGTTTTAGGAGAATGGAAAGTCTCTGCTGACAATGTTATATATTGTCTACTACTATTGTCTACTGACAATGTTATGATTAATAGTTGGATTATATATATAGGATGCTGTAGATAGTGATGGGAATGCGGAAAGTTACTAGTGACTATAAGCTATAGCTCGCAATGGGAATATGAAGATTGTATACGGAAAATTCTATATCTTGTTATTGGAATATGGAAAGTTTCTACTGACGATACTTTGGTTCAAAATATCTTCTTAGTATAGTATCGAAGTTTTCTATGAAAATAAAAAGCTGCTTTCTTGAAAAAAATCCCTCGAATTCTCGACATCGATTTAGGGCTTAACTGGGTTAATATAACTTACGCAATACTCTCAGACCTCTTCCGCTGTATAATAGGTTGATGACAAAGCTATTATGCGACAACACAGCCGACGGGATGTTAATTGTGAATGATGGCGCTTGTCTCTACATAAATACATGTTTGATTCAGGCGTTTGGATAGCGGCCATTTTGAAAACGGCCAATCATATTCACCATTTGTAATAACGATCCATTTTAATTTGCAGACGTCTAGTCTCCGTAGGAACGGAAGCACTCCGTGATGCGATTTTATTGTTACCATGGAAACTTACCAATTTCGTTTTTCTGTGTAATTATTCGCGCGAATACTTGCTGACACATCGCGCACGTGCGAGTCCTACTCCCCACACGGTCAATGATATGTGCTAATGCAAGCGGAAGTGCTGAACAATGAAGCATGCGTGTTGCGCGCGCATTCAAACTCCTGACTGTCAATTAAAAGTCGAGCGATCAAAGATGGCTTCCACTTCGGAGTAGAACTTCCTGTGCAGCACGAGGCCCGCACTTAATAATCAACTCGGTTTTGTCTGGCTCAGCCAATCAGAATGCGCTATTATAATGGCGATGTCATGTACTCAAATCATTATTATAAGATATAATAGGCCTCATTAATTCTCATTATCTCGCTAAAATTGAAAATAAATATTCAGTTATAATGAAACGAAATCTGTAATCAAACATGAAGAGAAAATTTAGGTTTTGAATAAAATCGTTGTTAAAAAGATCATTGTTCCAAACGAAATAATCGAGTTTGATTGTCAAAGTGCGTGTATTTAAAAAAAGGAAGAAAAATACACTTAACTCTGTTCTATTGATTATCTAATCTGTATTCCATGATTTTTGAAGTACCTGTCTTATGTCATAAAGGATGCTATAAGCCCCTGGTAATGTAACTTTATAACCAGATCTCAATTCACGTGAGAAAGAAGAGTGTACGCCTCATCATAGACTGTTTCAAACCAAGAGAGTGAGTTAACTGGAGTGAGAGTGTAGAGCCATATTGATAGAGATTCTAATTCGTTTCTTAACTTACCGGCTATATTCCCTAAACTATCATTAAGATGTTAATCTTACGAGTGAATGCATAAACGTCAAGGGTAAATTTTCGTCACAATTCAATGTAATTTTATGAATAATGAGAATCAAGACAAACAAAATGAAACACAGAGTTCACATTTCTTCTTCACTCTCAAAACTGTACATGTATATACACGCCTCCTGACTATGAGTAGACTCATCATATAGTTGTGTAGCCAGTATAAGCCCTTTAACAAAATTATTAACTTAATATTCATGGTAGATATTGTAAATGTGTCCCAATGACCTTAATTCGTCTGCGTGGGGAGAGCTTGGCGGGTATTCTCTGGAAGTATTTCGGTTTAAAATAATTTTGTCATATTGTGTCTTCGTTTGAAAGCCCAAACAAAGGAAGCTTTACTAAATACAGCTTATCTTTTGAGCATATGAAAGGGTGGAAAGAAGTATGAAGTTTATAGAATGTTAAATATTGAGAGAACTCACAGATAATGAGTATTTTATGTTCATTCCTGTTATTGAAACGAATACCATTTCTAGTTATGTACGATGTCCATCCTACGACAGTTGGAGAAAGCATTTTCTGCCACATAACAATCCAACTAAACAGAGATGTGTAATTCTAAATATTAATCAGCTTGTACTAAACAACATTTGATAAGAATAACGACATAAGTATTTGGAACTATAACACTCTACACTATAAAACTACTGTATCTCCAATGCGATGTACATAACTATGAAGTGGGTCGGCGGCCTGGTTTCTTAGCCTTAATTATCCCACTACTAGATCCCATTGACAGAATCGTTTTATATAATGATGTAGAAAAGTCAAGTCCAAAATTGTATGCTGATACGCCTTGGACAGTAATAGTAAAAAATAGAACTTTTATTCGGTCAAAATGTGTGCAAACGTTACAATGCACAACTAGAAATGCACATACGAGTCTCATTGATGATGCATAATCATACACGTTATCGAAATGTTATCAACATATTGTGTAAAATGTCCGAAACACAGGAAATGTACAATTAAGTACGAACGAAGAGGAACATTTTCTGGATAACAATTTGTTCAGTGTGAAAATACACAACGTTTTTGGGTATGTGGTCACTCCTTCATCAGATGGAATGAAAGAAAGATCACAATGTTAGACATGCTTTATAGAAATAAAATGATGATGAAGAAACTAAATTAGAGAGATTAAAACTGCATACGATAATATTGCAAATCCATTCTTCATCTAAAGTCGTAGACGCTTTGCCAAATTCGCGACGCTTGGTTTACTATGCCTATACACATAGGTTCCGACGTGCATGTTCAGATTGCAAATGGATGGTGACCAAGCGGAGTTATCCAACACCCAGGACGGATAAACTCTCAGCATTGGTAGATTTATTATAACAACAATGCACACCTTATTTTAGAAAGAAGTACGCATGTCACTAACCCTACAGACACTATAACCACAGAAATTCACTTTTACCTACTCAGAAATATACGTTTTACTCGCCCGTGGAAGATACTGCGGTGTAATATTTAAACGGAAATATTAAACTAGTGTAATACTGCTGCAAGTATGACGTCACAATAGTGTACAGGTGTGACGTCACACTGCTCGTACCGCCGTCGGTGCACGACTCGCGGAAATCTTAGTTTCAACACACTATCGACTATTTCGCTAGATTAACAGAATACTAAACTTCCTTCCATGTAATACGAGTTTTATTTCACTCATGGAGGACTGGCATCACACTATCTTAAGCTCGTTTAAAACCACATAAATAACTCTTTTAATGAAAAGGGTATTACTTTAAGGACGGTCGTTTAGTATCCTCAATATCACATACTACTTCAAACGTTGTATTATCAGTTGAAACATTGGGAATGTCATATTATGCATATGTACACATGTAAAAATAACCCTTTTCCCAAGCAACCATTGGTTCAGCGCGAGTCTGTGACGTTATAAAACAAGTGTTTGGGACGTCACTGTACCAGGTTGTCGCAAGAGACAATGACAATTCTTACGCGATTCAAGTGAGATAGAATTGAAATAAAGAATTTTATTACACTTGAAAATGTGTCATTTGACGAAACTCGTGAAGATTAACTTTCGCTCACGCTCGCGTAATACCAACCTCACATTTTATAAAAGTCGTATTATACACAATAACAATCTGTATATACGGACGGCTGGACACGGACATCGTCCTTCCTGTATTCGTCCCAGAGAGAAGGTTGAGTATATTACACATTAGATTGATGAACGCAATTAAGACAAGTTGATAAATATTTTCTGTTATTTGGCAGATATTTAGTGAAGTTCACTGGCGACAGGAACACAAACATACAGCTGCATACCGTTCAACTATTTTCAAAACTCCTCTAATTCTTAATATAACCTTCATCTTCAGATCAAATGCAACAGCTTTCAAAATTTCTCTTTTCCTTATTTATCGCCCCATGGACAGTTTTATAATATTTTGTCTACAATAAATATTGTATGTTCATATTAATATTGCACATTTTGTCTGCTTTGAACACAGAACAGTTTCATTTAACATTTAAATAAAGTATGCAGTACTCGAGACTTCGTCACTATCAAAACCATACAGACGAGTACAATACTTACTCACACATACAGTACAGCATTGCTATATATAAAGGTCAACTTAAGAGCACATTAACAGGAGGGGAACTAAAGCGGTGTCTACCCAACACGATGAAAGAGCTGTTCCGTCACGCCGGCTGTTACACTCTCCCAGCTAGGTGGATACCTGTTCAATGAGTCACCCCGATACAGGTGCCCCTCCTACCCATCTTTCAACACACCTGGGCGACTTAACGCTAATAACTTCTAAAACTGATTGACAAATCGATAATTACGCTTCTTCCATTCACAGTCAAAGTACAAACAACAAATGCCATTCTTTTGGGAACTATGGGGGCAACGATAACAGTTTTTTGTTAGGTTTTACGATTTTTTCTTTGTTTCTGAAGAGAAGGCTGCTACAGGTATTTAATAAACCGTGTTACCCTATCAAACTATGCACATTTCCGCTCCGTGTCAAGTCCATGTTGATAGATATGCTAATTCTGGGTGTACCTGCATTTAAACAAGTTTGATGAGTTTTAAGTACGATACATCTTCCCACGGTCTCGGTAACTCTTCGACACATCTGTTGCCAAATTGCTAGTTTTCCGCTTGTCAACTGCAGGGTATAACTTGTGTTTATTTGGCAATAAACATATATGTTAATGTGCTTTTGGTTTGATAAACATCGTTACATGTTAGTGAGGGTCCTCGGACCGTACTAAGATATGTACACTTTACACTGATACTTATTTAATGCCCTCATAAGTATGCAAGCGATAGTATGTTTGCGTCATGTAATATGCATCTTTATCTTACAATTAAAGACGTTATTGTCATAAATATGTTAAAATACGAGACTACTTTATATCTAAAGGTATAACACATACAGACAAGTTCATACATTTTTCAAAACGTGACTCAAACTCAATGGTTAAGATCAGTCAAAACATATTCAAATTGACGTGTAAAATACGAGAAAACTACAGGATTATGAAATGTCAACGATGTCCTGTTAAGTAGTTTCGGTCATTCACAAACCAGTTAATGTCATTTTTAAATCAAATTTTTTTCCAAGGGTACGAGAGATAGGAAATAATGTTAAGCCAAAGTGAAGTGTACAGAGATACGCAGCCCCAGGGTAAACTGTGTATGAGAAAAAAGGACCGCCTATCTGTTCAACAATCTTTAAACATGTCACATTTACATTACTAAGGACACTTGATGTATATCTTTAAGCTGATATTATGATGATTCTTGTACACCAAGCTGAGCGGAACGCGTAATCACGAAGATTGCACTGACATTGTCAACCGGTGACTCACCCCGAGTTTATGTGAAATGGAATAAAAACATACAGTGGAGTTGCGACTAAAATATAGAGTAATCTTTCAATAACATAGACTCAGGTTACACTCAGTTAACAATGACCTGCCAGGTTTCGTTAGGGAGTTGAACCCTACAGACGTGAACCTGTTTATTGGGGTACCGCAAGGTTTCGCACTCTGTCCGCTTTTGTTGTGCTTATACAATTAGAGTGGATTTATATTTCATAGATTGTTGATAGCGTTTTGGATTTGTGACGTTTGGTGTGATTTAAACGTTTTAGCGATAATCGAATGTGATAAATCAGTTTGTAAAAGAACTTGTTGACACATTGGTGTCAAGTTCCATGGCATTTAGTTTACAGGTATTTTGAAACTTGTATAATGTCAAAATATCTTTTCCGACATTAAACATTTCAAAAGATATCGCAATTTCAAGATTCTGATCGCTTTTGCTGAGCTTACCATTAGAATGGATTTATATTTCATAGATTGTTGATAGCTTTTTAGATTTTGGGCGTTTGAGCCATAATCGAAAGTGATAATTAATTTTGTTGATACATTAGTTACAGATTCAACCACCTTCTTTGACGTGTAGTTTTGAAACATTTATCCTTGTTTTGGGGAATAAATTTAATCAATTTTCATACCACGGCCAAAAAGGTTGGAATCTACGTTATACTCACAAAAAGTTTTTAAAAAAAAAGGGTAGATACACATTTTAAAACATTCATAAAACAACATCAACGCCGTTTATGAATTTCAACCTGTGACAAGATTTTCCATTTATGTTATTTCAAATCGTTTTCTCTAAAATATCATACATAACGAGGAATGTATTTTCCAAACTTTTCAATAGCTTTCAATGGAAAAAATATTTTCATCTGAATATGGACGTGACATGAATCAGGACATGTGAATTGAATGATGAAAATTAACACAAAAATTCAAAAGCTTATACTTTTTAAAATTTGGCCTCACTAATAATTATAACTTAATTATTAAGTTCGGTAGTACGGAATAGCGATTTTAAAAAAAACATTGGAAGGGGGCACAATTACTTTTGAAAATGTTAAAGCAGTGTAGAAATACGTTTTGTGTTGATCAGTTACATCCGAAGTAAACATATAGTTTTTCAACGCAACATGCTGACATAGTCATATCAAGGAATACTACGCATTCACTGTATGGACATCTTGATTTACATGCTTGTCCTGCAAGGTTGTACTAGACAGGTCAATTTTCTTTAGAGAGTTGAAGTTACCAACGCGAACCTGTACATTTGGGCACCGCAAGGTTTTCCACTCTCTCCACTTTTGTTTCGCTTACAATGAGAAAAGATTCATATTTCATCGATGGTCGACTGTTATTCAGAATTTGGACGTTTCGAGTGTTCTAAACGTTTAAGCGATAATCGAATATGATAATCTAGTTTGTAGTCGAACTTGTTCAATGGCGCCTAACTCATATATGAGATCAACATGATTTTATGTTAACCGATATTTGAAATATTTAAACACGAGGGAAAATTGTCGTTTTTTTCCAGACCAGTTTATAAAGGAAGCAAGATAACTTTGTTTCTAGTGTGAGTGTGAGAAAGTGATTTCGCAAACTTTTTTCTCTCTTAAATTTTACAAAATTCATTTTTTCTTGTGGCCGATGAATTATGGATTTTATGTTTTGATGTGTGAAACTGTAAAGACTTCAAGAACTGCAAACCAAAGCATTGATAAACTTTTCGGCTTTGTGTGTAAACGGTTTCTCTAAATTCACTCACTCCCAAACATTTTAAAGATACCATGGCGAATATGTGGTTTAAACAATATGTATTAATGAATACTCAGATACAGAGGGATCAACAAACAATTTCCCCTATAGAAATGTCTCTTCCCAATGATGTTGAGTTGTTGACATGCTATATAACTTAACTTAATAACTTAGAGAGAGTGTCAATGTCAAAAGAAACACGATACATATGATCAGCCATTCCTTATTGGATTATCATAGTCTATAAAGAATAAAAAAAGAGAGGTTGTTCAAAGCGATTTGCAAACTCCAAAATAGCACAGTACTTATTGGTCTATTAATCATTGAAAGACGGACAAAATGTCACTGCATTTATCATTTATGTTGCTCTTTCATTTCCGCTTGATTTAAGGTCAGGCATTTAATGACATATACTGAATATCCCACAGGTTGAAACACTGTGCGATTAAATATTTGTTAAACTGGTAGAACGATAACAATATTGTTTTATTTCAGATTATATATATCTGCATTAAATATACATGAAAATGTTGATGTTTAATTGCTGACCTTTGTATACGCATTTAAGCATGTCTGTTTACCTCTCCACATGCATAAAATTAAGCTTCTATAATAATTCAATGAATATTTTAATAATCAAATTGCTTTGTTTTAGCGGTAAATAGTTAAACCTTTCGCGACTTGAATTTAAAATTTGAATTACAAGTTCGTGATGTAAATGCACATATATATAATTAAAGTAATCAAAAACACAGAGTAGATTTCACAATATTCAAGGCAAACATGAAAAAAAACCCAATATGATAGACGGTAGAAGTATATATTTCCTTTAAAAAGGTGATGTGCAAATGATTATTGATATGATAATTGTATGTCTGTTTTTCAGGGATGTAATAAGGATATTCCATTTGATATATGGTTTAGAACATGGTTGATTATATTCCCTCTCACCTTAAGTGCATATAAAACAATGTTGCAAGTTACTCCTTTTTTGTGTAACACAAACAAATCGAAATAAAATACATTTAGAATATTAAAACATTTTTTCTTAAAATTCTCAATGGGTACACTTTGTATACTTGGTAAATTTGATTTACAATGACAATGTTAAAAAATAATTAATCTTATTGTTGATGTATCAAAGTAATTTATGGTACCAAAGGCGCATGAATGATTTATTTCTTTTTTAAAAGAGATGTGAAAATAAACAACCGCCTGGCTATCATTGAAGAAATCAATGTATTATTTTTCACACGCAAACATGGATTCCTTTCACTAGGGAAAACATATGCCTCTGAATGAGCCTATAGATTTAACAATTACCAAACACGACTAAACGAGGCTGGGTACAGAATCAGCCTGTCTGACGTGTTTAGCGCGCGTGCATTTCGTGTGTGAAACGCCAAGCTGCTAAAGCCACATTGACTGCCCCAGGGTTCTCTTCTTTGTCCCTTTGATTTTATCGTAATGACGATCGGCGATAATCGGTCTCGTTTTGTGTGATTTAGATCACTACACGATAGGAAAAGGCTGCTTTGCGTGTTCTTGTCTGGCTGACACTCCAATCACGATGTCATATAAACAATAGATTGCCTGTCCATCAGTATGATAGGGAGGAAATTAACTTTCTGAAAGGTCTCAGGCAAAATTGTGAGAGAAAATATGACATATGGAACTTGATTTGTGATCAAATATTTATCCTAAATTAAAGAGTTAAGTTGTGTTAGCCTTTTATAAACATGCATCTGTTTATATCTTTGGAAATCTCTGTGACCACTCTAAAAGTGGCGATTAACTAGTTTCATATTAACATGCATGACTTTAAACGTGTTTACGTTATTTTATACTTATGACTTATGGGAATGTGGCTGAGAATGGACATTGTGAATTGATATGTATATTTATAAATAAAAGGAAATGAGATCCCCATTTACTTTTTCTAAGCAACTGTTCCTTGATATGTAAAACAATATTATATTGCGTACATTGGTCATATTTTCCATGTCATTTTACAGAATGCGCAGTTCATTCAGTAATCTACACAACAAAATGGAGTTAGTATTTTACGTTCTGAGTTCTATTGAACTCTTCTCTGCAGATCATCCACCAAGGCTCTTGTGGAAACTAAAGGAGCGTTCTCAAGTGTAGACCAGTATCAATTTGCATGGCTTTTTCAGTTTTATTTCGATATTAAACTTAAAAAAGTAGAACAATATTATTTTCAGGGAAAACAACATGGATATATATTACAGATTGTTCACATACATGTAATGTTACAGTTAAATTCTTGCATTATACATGATGCACAGACATACACTTTATATCACAGGGGCGTGTGTCGCTTGGAAACAGCGTTTGAAAGACATCTACCTATATTGACCCTACCCTACTACTGTATAAAAGATCCTTTTATACAGTAGTAGGGTAGGATCTATATGGGTAGATGTCTTTCAAACGCTGTTTCTACGCGACACTAGCCCCTGTGCTTAATATGAACCAAGTTTGTGCAGGGTACTTATAAATGGAATACATAGGGAAACTAGATTTCTGGACAACAACTGTTTTTTGTGAACATATGTATTGCAGAGTAAAGAAGTTGTTTTCCAAAATCCAAAATATTTTCTCAATACCCTTTCAATTTTTGAATAACGACTTCTATATTTTGAACATATTGAAGGTTCACTATAAAGAGTTTTTGTGCGTGTTTTTTTTATATAAAGAAGTAATTATCCATTTTTTTTGTTATCTTGTTTTCTTTATATTCAGACTGTGACATAATAAAAGTGATCTTGAAGATTTTGATTTTTTCCCCCGTGAAGTGAGCAACCACACCATTGTCATTATTCTAGAAACTGTACATTTAATGCTGGTAATCAAATGATTAATACAATCAACTGCTCTTTATACGAAGCCAGACCGTGGGAGAGGGCCGAGGGAAGCAGATATTACAGGAAGCGAGTTGTTCACCAGCCGCAGTCTACCCGCGCCTAACTCTGCTTCTATTCTTTGATCCACTGAACATTAAAAATGCACGTGCAGGGGACAAACCAATATTTGATGACAGCGTTATCTGCAGAACTTGTAAGAGTCAATGTCCTATGTCTTCATTGAAATTCATTGCGAGGGTTAGTCATATGCAGGAGGATTAGAATGTGAAGAGAACTACTCGGGACTGCGTTATGCCCTTTATTTAGTTCCTTATTTAACTCATCATATATGCGGGGTACCTTTCTCCAACGTCTCAAATGTTGGCACTTCGACAAGATCATGCGTTGGAGCTTTTGTGAAATCTTTTGCGGGTAACCTTGTCTAGGAGAGATTTCAACAACATTTTGAAATTAAATAAATACGTTTAAACCACCCGATACCACTAAACACATATGTGTAGCAATACAATATGTGTGTATCGTGAACTCCGACTGTTTACCTGAACTCAGACGTCTCCTTATAATGGTAACCTCACATTCTATGACCATTTTGATCCATGTTTGTTTCACGTACTACTGTTTGTCTGGGTACACTGCCTGTGGGTCTGGACACGAGTCAGCGGCGTTCAGATTGTCAACAGCCTGTCTGATGTTTAATACCTGCCGAGAATACACGCTCTTTACAGTGTATTTTTTTTCATCTCACAAGCAAACTCAAGTCCATCTTTTGCAGATAAACCACGACTAAATTTACGGTTTCGCTGTCACGGTACGCACTGCCATTAACGTTGTCGGTTCGCCAGTCTAGCACGGGCAACTAAGAACACAATTAAACTCACCCCCATGCAGCTATATGCACGAGCGTAATTAATGACGTTCACGTGCCGACACGTGCATGCACGCGCCGCGAGACGCTCCGAAATATCACATACGTGACGACAGGGAGAGGAGACCTTACAACGGGCAACGAGAAGCACTTCTAACCATCTGTAATGAAATAAACATTCGGTTTGTAGATGGGAGGAGGGGAGAGGGTAAGACGGATACGGGTCATGCATACACGACTTGCCATGCCTCGAAAACTGGTGACTGAAGGACGTTATACGTGGCACACAAAGACAATGCAAGTCGTACAAAGCGCATTGATTACACAGCACCTCGTCATGGTCATGGGGGCGGTCTCACAACTCAAACTCTTAACTCTTCACTCACAGCTGGCCATCAGGAGCAATGTCTGGGAGGGGCTAGGGGGGCATTCTAGGGGGACAGGCCACGTGAACAAGTGTTTACTATGCATAGAAAGTGTCCACATGAACGTCGCTACCCGCGCAGGACATGTCGAGTTGAGATCCACAAGTACCCCACATGACAGGGGCACTGCTCTAAATCGTCCAGAACTTGCGACCAACTGGCAACAAATTGTCTCCCTTGACAGTCTGTCGTGTCCGTTTTGTCAAGGGACGATGTTGAACAAAGCTGATTTGAACATCAGTTGACATGAACACTGCTCGGGAAAAACTTCTTCTTGGTGTAAATTGACTTCAATTAAAGTTAACTGTAGTCAGCCGTTAGCTTCCTTAGATGTGAATTAAATCCTACATCCTTGTAAATGATCCATCTATTAGAAATAAACCCCTGTAAGGATGACATAATAAATTTGTCAGCCTGGATACAACCTTGGCACTAAATAGCGCCAAGGGAATAACCATTACCACTTAAATAATAGAGCAGATTAGTGATATACTTGCTTATAAACCCATTATCAGTAAAATGAAAACCTGAGCATACCTTCTCATTACCATTTAGGTTTCTTGAAATACGACGAAGATCTTACTTCGAGGACGACCCAGGAACTTCACCGTGATAACCCGGGTACTTGATTTTGATCCTTTAATTTTGTAATACAGCTTTTACCAAGAACTCAGAAGAAGACCTGGAAGACCCTGGTTATCTAAATATACCAAACTTGATTTGAACAAAGAATATTCTCTCATAACACCGGCGCTTTACCTCTGAACTAGCTGGCAACTGAAAGTACTTGCTTGAATTACTCTATTTATACCTTCCCGCCTCATCATAACGTGAAGAAGTTGACATTTTAAATTTTAAAATGATATGTTTAACACAGGATTTGGGAATCAATTATTATAAAAAGTAAATTTAGACATTTGACGGTTTATAAATTGGAGAAATCACTCCTCCTTGGTCTTCTGCACTAAGAATAACCTCGAGGTCGCTCTTATTTGCTATATCATAGTTTCACCTTAATTTCGCTTTTTTACGTATTGTTTTCATGTTCAAGTGTTTGTACTGTGTCAATTAATAAGACAGATAAAACACTTATTCACGGTTTTGGTTGAAAATAGAACCGGCCTAGTCGGAAAGACCCTGCGGGGCTTCACCCCTTAGGTTATACATAAAAAGAATAGGATTTAACGTAAATGTAATGAATCGTCACCAAACATGCAATTAAAGCAGAAAGTAGATTTTAAGTTTAGCCATATATATATATATATATATATATATATATATATATATATATATATATATATATATATATATATATATATACACACACATATATTTCCTATAAAATTTGTGAAAATGCGTTCCTAAAGTGCCTTCATGATTAAATAAACATCTGAAAATATACCGGATACAAGAATAAAATCCTTTTTGTCACCACTCTCATCCTCTACACAGACCCACCACTGTTTACAACACGCACTGCCTCTACCGAGCTGCAGGCTGGTTCTTACTGACTGAACTCTCTGCTGGTAACTGCTTCCAGCTTGACTCTCAATACAAGCCAATACAAGTCTGACATTTTTAAGGACTCTTGTACTAATGGTTTAAGAGGCATGAACTTGAGTTTGTTTGAAAGTTGATATGAATAAGACCAATGATATTACATTGGACATTTAATCACAGTTATTAAAGGCATCCACCACTTTAGTTGGGCAGAGGTTCGCAATCCCCTTTTCATGTGGAAATTAAAAAAAAATGACAGTTGAAGCTTCAGTCAAGACAATGGTGCAGTCTTCCCCCCACCCTTTCCGAGAGAGAGAATGCTCATTTACTAAAATGCTACAGTTGTTATAAACTATAGTTACTGTCTTACTCTGTGTGTCATACAGCATCATGTCGCTCAGCTTTATTGCTGGGTAGACGAAAAACACCGGTGGGTTCCCAATGTGCCTACGGTCTTATCAAAACAAAGCAATGTATGAGTGCGACCATTTACACCCCTTGGGAAGTTATTACTACATAACCTCGACAACAAATAAACTCTTCCAAGATGAGTGTTACTGGAAGTAAGTAAGTAGGTAAGTCAGTAAGGATAGAACTTGTTCATTAAATGTTCAGTATGTACATGTCTATTCACTTTATGTTCACATCATATACATCCTACATCAAACGTTTTTCACATCATATACCTCCTACATCAAACGTTTTTCACATCATATACCTCCTACATCAAACATTTTTCACATCATATACCTCCTACATCAAACATTTTTCACATCATATACCTCCTACATCAAACGTTTTTCACATCATATACCTCCTACATCAATCGTTTTTCACATCATATACCGCCTACATCAAACGTTTTTCACATCATATACCGCCTACATCAAACGTTTTTCACATCATATACCTCCTACATCAAACGTTTTTCACATCATATACCTCCTACATCAAACGTTTTTCACATCATATACCTCCTACATCAAACGTTTTTCACATCATATACCGCCTACATCAAACGTTTTTCACATCATATACCTCCTACATCAAACGTTTTTCACATCATATACCTCCTACATCAAACGTTTTTCACATCATATACCTCCTACATCAAACATTTTTCACATCATATACCTCCTACATCAAACATTTTTCACATCATATACCTCCTACATCAAACGTTTTTCACATCATATACCTCCTACATCAAACATTTTTCACATCATATACCTCCTACATCAAACGTTTTTCACATCATATACCGCCTACATCAAACGTTTTTCACATCATATACCGCCTACATCAAACGTTTTTCACATCATATACCTCCTACATCAAACGTTTTTCACATCATATACCTCCTACATCAAACGTTTTTCACATCATATACCTCCTACATCAAACGTTTTTCACATCATATACCGCCTACATCAAACGTTTTTCACATCATATACCTCCTACATCAAACGTTTTTCACATCATATACCTCCTACATCAAACGTTTTTCACATCATATACCTCCTACATCAAACGTTTTTCACATCATATACCGCCTACATCAAACGTTTTTCACATCATATACCTCCTACATCAAACGTTTTTTACATCATATACCTCCTACATCAAACATTTTTCACATCATATACCTCCTACATCAAACATTTTTCACATCATATACCTCCTACATCAAACATTTTTCACATCATATACCTCCTACATCAAACGTTTTTCACATCATATACCGCCTACATCAAACGTTTTTCACATCATATACCGCCTACATCAAACGTTTTTCACATCATATACCTCCTACATCAAACGTTTTTCACATCATATACCTCCTACATCAAACGTTTTTCACATCATATACCTCCTACATTAAACGTTTTTCACATCATATACCGCCTACATCAAACGTTTTTCACATCATATACCTCCTACATCAAACGTTTTTCACATTATATACCTCCTACATCAAACGTTTTTCACATCATATACCTCCTACATCAAACGTTTTTCACATCATATACCGCCTACATCAAACGTTTTTCACATCATATACCTCCTACATCAAACGTTTTTCACATCATATACCTCCTACATCAAACGTTTTTCACATCATATACCGCCTACATCAAACGTTTTTCACATCATATACCTCCTACATCAAACGTTTTTCACATCATATACCGCCTACATCAAACGTTTTTCACATCATACACCTCCTACATCAAAGTTTTTCACATCATATACCTCCTACATCAATCGTTTTTCACATCATATACCTCCTACATCAATCGTTGTTCACATCATCTACCTCCTACATCAAACGTTTTTCACTTCATATACCTCCTACATCAAACGTTTTTCACATCATATACCGCCTACATCAAACATTTTTCACATCATATACCTCCTACATCAAACGTTTTTCACATCATATATCGCCTACATCAAACGTTTTTCACATCATACACCTCCTACATCAAACGTTTTTCACATCATATACCTCCTACATCAAACGTTTTTCACATCATATACCTCCTACATCAATCGTTGTTCACATCATCTACCTCCTACATCAAACGTTTTTCACTTCATATACCTCCTACATCAAACGTTTTTCACATCATATACCTCCTACATCAAACGTTTTTCACATCATATACCTCCTTCATTGAACGTTTTTCACATCATATACCTCCTACATCAAACGTTTTTCACATCATATACCTCCTACATCAAACGTTTTTCACATCATATACCTCCTTCATTGAACGTTTTTCACATCATATACCTCCTACATCAAACGTTTTTCACATCATATACCTCCTACATCAAACGTTTTTCACATCATATACCTCCTACATCAAACGTTTTTCACTTCATATACCTCCTACATCAAACGTTTTTCACATCATATACCTCCTACATCAATCGTTTTTCACATCATATACCTCCTTCATTGAACGTTTTTCACATCATATACCTCCTACATCAAACGTTTTTCACATCATATACCTCCTACATCAATCGTTGTTCACATCATCTACCTCCTACATCAAACGTTTTTCACTTCATATACCTCCTACATCAAACGTTTTTCACATCATATACCTCCTACATCAAACGTTTTTCACATCATATACCTCCTTCATTGAACGTTTTTCACATCATATACCTCCTACATCAAACGTTTTTCACATCATATACCTCCTACATCAAACGTTTTTCACATCATATACCTCCTACATCAAACGTTTTTCACTTCATACTTCATTAAATACTTCATATGTGCATTTGTTTTGCTCATAGGTGTATACATCATTATCACAACTGAAGCAAACGAATATAACTAAATTTTGTTCATGCCATTTACTACCATAAATTCTTCATATGTGCATTTATTACTCATAGATGTATACATCATATCAATTAGCACGATTTAATCAAACACCATATAAATCACATATATGTTTCATATCATATATTTCAATAAATACTCCATAGGTACATTTATAATTTATCATAGAGGCACCATCACCGATAAACACTACTGAGACAAACACCGAAGCCACCAAATCAGTTTCATCCTGCTGTGTGGTTCTTCTGATCATCTTCTGCAGTACGTTCAGTGACTCCAAGAACCGGAGACCGTTGTGGTATCCCAAGAGGTGAACATTTGTTGTGGGCCAGTGTTTACATGTTGGTTCTACATTCACACAGAAAAGCATGCCTAATAATCAATCAATGTTGATGTCACATAATCGCTGGATGTGGTAAATACATATCCTTCTAAGAATGTGATCACTGCTTCCATATTTAATTATATGGATTATACTTTATATTAGAAGTTTGAAGTTTCAAAAAGCCTTTAGTCGATAGGAAACATACAGTGTATTTATAATGAAGTCGATTATGTATGTTGTCATATGTTGAGTTTAAAAACTGCTGTAAATGCTTTCTTAAAAATAAAAAAGTTAAAAAAAGGAAGTAGATTATCAAATACTACCAAACTAAGTAAATTGTATGTCCACGGAACAGAATTATTAAGGACCTCACTCATCATCTAAGAAGGGGTGTATATCTAGTTCCCTCATTGCCTACACTATGTCTTTAGGCACAATGGGATGTAGGCACATTGGAAACAAACCCAAACCAGGTATTCTGTTCTATAGCCGTAACCTTCAGCTCAAAGGGACAAGAGCACGCTTTTCGTGCTCAAAATAGCTGTTCTAGGTCATGTGAGTTCAACTGTGCCCAATTCACCTTCCTATCGATGCAATAAAATACTTATCATTCGATAACGACAATATTGAAATGGCAGAAGTCAGTATAAGAGGTTACACACATCGTAAGAGTCGCTAATGTATAAAATGGGAGACATAGAGTGTTGTTAGGATTGTGTGCAGTTTTCTAATATATTTCGATCTCTGCATTGTCAACAACGAATGAAACTTCACCTATTTCTAATACACTGTGTAAGCATTGCTGTTGCATTGAAATAGCAACTGCCGTTTTTGATCTCCAGGTTGTGTGAAAAATGTTAATTTTGCCGATATTGTAGTTCATTTCGATTAAATGCAACGTTGTATTATCTACTTCCGGTCTTGTAAAATTAACTTTAAAATCTGAGTAAGTACATATTTTCCAGATAACCTGTAGATACATTACCTGAGGGAAGATGGTTTGTAACATGGAGAGATATGCATTACCTGAGGGAAGATGGTTTGTAACATGGAGAGATATGCATTACCTGAGGGAAGATGGTTTGTAACATGGAGGGATATGCATTACCTGAGGGAAGATGGTTTGTAACATGGAGAGATATGCATTACCTGAGGGAAGATGGTTTGTAACATGGAGAGATATGCATTACCTGAGGGAAGATGGTTTGTAACATGGAGGGATATGCATTACCTGAGGGAAGATGGTTTGTAACATGGAGAGATATGCATTACCTGAGGGAAGATGGTTTGTAACATGGAGGGATATGCATTACCTGAGGGAAGATGGTTTGTAACATGGAGAGATATGCATTACCAGAGGGAAGATGGTTTGTAACATCGAGAGATATGCATTACCTGTGCATCATTTATGTTTTGAAATGATTGGCGTGCAACTGTGTCATTAAACATTGCGCTATGTTTGTACAGTTTTTCGACAGGAGATCCTCTCTGATCAATTCATAAAAATGAAAATAAAGAAAGATGAGACATTTTGTGAAAATTTCGATTAAAAGATTTAGCATAACTAAGTTACTATCGTAGGAAATAACGATAATTCATCACGAATTAAATATATGTATGTGATTGAAATACCAAATATAGTTCTATATTTACGGCGTATAGAGGTGACGATAATATAACGTCATATGACAAGACGTAAAATGATAGTTAAATTCGTTTTAGTAAATTGGACATGTGGGCCGACAACTCAACAGATGTAATACATATTATTTGGTATCACAAAATATTACAATAAGTGCATTTGATATTTCTTCTAAAAATATCATGGAATACCTTAAAGAAACTATGATATCGCACCATCTACTAATTTATAGTTTACCTCGCGTTTGTCTGGCTGAACAATGTATTGTTATCACTTTTTACATGAAAATCGGATATTGTCATTCATTAATGAGAAACTCAGGACAAACCACATTTTTAAAGAACATTTTAATCGTTTGGCTGAATTGTGCAACAAAAACATCGAGCTTATCTGGAAAATCTATTTCGAGAGTAATTTGATGTTATATGTCTAACGTCTGTCTTATACATTATCAGATTCATCGCAATAATTGGCCGGGTAATTATGAATTATTTTGTTAAAAGGCTAATGACTAATCAAAATTATATCAATACGTAACGAATACGCGTAGGGGCTGATGTCTCATTAAGATATACAGGCGATGATTAGGTTAGGTGCAGACACTCGATTATATAGTTTCTTATCATTACATTGACACACGTGTGACATAAGGCTGTCAGAACGTTGTGTAGAGTTTACATTGTAATGCAGGTTTGAATGTCTGTAAAGGTGACATTAAACGGTGTTTGTCAAAATATTATTCCTAATTAATTTTTCTATAAACATGCGTTCACATATATACAAAATGCCTAATTATGTTTTAGGCTATTTTAGGGACACTACATATTATCATAAAATTTGAATTAAGGGTATGATATCGGCGAAGTCAAATAAAGCGATGTAGTGGTTTAATCAATTCGAGTGTGGACATTTTATACACATTGTAGTTAATGGTGCTTAAAATGTTTAAAGGGACGCTGGTTTAATGGTAACAACGAGTCGCAGACAGACAGACAGACAGACAGCCAGACTGGAATGGTTCATTAAATGTCACAAATGCGACATGTACATGATTGTAAACATGGTATAAACCAAGTAAATATGTTTACCAACCAGTCATGATTTGGCGTATGAGATATCTTTAAACGTATCACATACAGTCAAGCCGTGTATTTATGACACAGAAATAAAGTCATGGTTTCTGTAGTTCACCAGACTTTATATTGTCTGATGCTGAAGACTTAAATACATTTGTATATTGTTGTCCAGATGAAGTACAGTGCATTGACATGACCTTGAAAATTACATGATCACTAAAATTGTTCAGTGTCAGTGCAAGAAAGCATGACTTGAAACTACATTTGGAGGAAATTGGTTGTCAAAGAATAACGATTCATAAAAAGGGTTTTGAAAAGAAAGTGACTCTTCAAATTCAAATGGAATTTTTTTTTTTTTTTTTTACTTATTAATGGTGTTGATGGCTTGACATTTGGCTAAATTGAAAGCTGATAGGATAAAGATCATAGGTATTGCATTGGGCACTTGGTCACAGCAGTTACGCCCTGGTTGTCTGGAGTAGGGTAATGGAAGTTACAAGTCTTAGTTTCCAACCACTAAAGATCATATTCCCAAAATTTTAGCTTTCTAACATTACTGGTGTTGGTAAACCACATTAAAGTTCCACCTCTGCCACGCCCTTAATTTGGAAGTAGTGAACAAAGTCCCCATCCATCAACTATCATATTAAAAAAAAAATTCTAGCTGAATCGGTTCTTTGGGAGAAGTCGTTTAAAGATTTTATGTGGGTCCCTGTCACGATCATATTTGTTTGGGGATCAATACAATGAAAAGAGTTAAGTCTTCATATAACAAAGATGTTAATCTGAAAATTTCAGTTTCCTATCCTGGCCCAATTATAAGAACGTTCATTGTCCTTCGTCCAGAATCATACATACTCCTCTCCTCGGTGTCTTCACCACGCCATGTTAGGAGTATGAACGGATCAAAAGTCCCATCGCAAAGACCGAATCAGAACCAATTACAAGTGAGCTGGCTTTGTTCCTGAAGAACACACCTGAACAACGTGCGCCCTAATAATATAATGACCAATCACGACTGAGCTTTCCACTCGGGCGCATCCTAATGGTATATATGATATGACAAGCTGTGATTACTCAGAGCAGTCTGATGGTGTGTTTATTCTTAGATCTGACTACATTCTGCCATGTCCTTCTGTCCGTCTCAGCCGCTGGTTCATCCATTCGTCTTTACTGTTATCTTATACAAGTAGTTAGTTCATATTAAATAAATCTATTAAATAAAGACCATATAATTTCGAGGACGTTTCATTCTAGACAAGAAGTGTGTACTCATACACAATGTAACCCGGATGTAACTGAAGAGCATTATCACGGCGATTATTATTAGATCGTGGCGTCACGGAGTCATCAAATCTACAATTTATAATCCTCATTAAATAAGGAATTTACACCCTAGTTTTCAGCAGGACGTTAAACTAGGTGTTTAGGTCGTGGCCCCTGTAAACCTTATCACGGAACACATAGCCGTCATATCTACAATTTATAATCCTCATTGGCTAAGGAGTCTGTACACAAGATTTCAGTTCTCTAGATGGTGGTTGTCTGATGAGCTGCACATACCCGTTTTGGCATCTCCTTAGCGTAGAAGTAGAATGAAATACATTGATATATTTTCTTTTTATATAATTGTTTAAATGAAGTGTAATTCAAAATGATGCACTTTTTATTCACTAACATGTGAGAAATATGTATATATCAAATGTTGGTTAGGCTAAAAATACATTTCATATAAATTGCCTATTTCTGAAAACCACAGGCCGAAATACATTTCATATATACATATTTCTGTACACCACTGGCCAAAAATACAATAAAGATTGATTGGGTTTATGATAATATAAATTTGTCAAATAAGAAATAACTATTCAAAAATGATTTATAGATTTGAAAATGGTTTGTATCTTAATTTTGAATACAGACCTATCTAACATGCATATTATGAACGGAAGTTTGTACTCGTACAAAATGTAACTGAAGAGCATTATCACGGCGGTTATTGCAGGCAACTATACTCGACTACTACTATCATCACAAGATTTATAAATGAAGGTATATGCATCTGGTTTAAAGTTCAACATT
This sequence comes from Gibbula magus, assembly GCA_936450465.1. Taxonomy (NCBI): domain Eukaryota; kingdom Metazoa; phylum Mollusca; class Gastropoda; order Trochida; family Trochidae; genus Gibbula; species Gibbula magus. The sequence continues at coordinate 6,512,633 of OW388304.1, forward strand.
TATATAAAGCTTTTGTATTTGTTTTAAGAGACCCAGAATACATTTACAGGGACATTCAGTATTTAAATATATATATACTGTATTGGGGTTTGATACGTGCTTATAAATTCAGACTTTGAAATTTAAGCGATATGCTCTCTGCTGATTGGATTAAACAAGGTAATGTGACCGGTATACATTCTCATAAACACAAGACTGACAGCTGAAAAGGATAACCTTCATAACCTGACGTTTAAAAAAAATAACCTGCGGTACTACTTTATCACTGTATCATTGCGCAATTATTACACTGCTATCACATGCTCTTTTCTTGATTAAACTTTTTAAAAACCTTACAACGTGAAATCTAATTGTAGTTTGATTTGAAAGTTTGATTAAAACAGCATATTAGAACCAAAAATTAAATACTTTAATCATACTTCCTGTGAACTACGTTTTGCGCGTGGTGACACATAAGTGATGCGGTATTATTGTGGGCGGAGCTTAGCGCATGATATCTATGCACTGTACACTTTTTGCCGAGATTTTGTACATTCAAAAGTTTATTGACTGATTAGAAATCACTTAAATATCAAAGTTGAATTTATAAGAAATAGATTTCATAATGTGTTTGTTCACTGACTTATAAACGGTTTGAATGTTCAAGTTAAACTGTAGTATAAATGCCGTGAAAAGCTCCGGCATTTATACCAATATAAATTCAGACTTTGAAATTTAAGCGATATGCTCTCTGCTGATTGGATTAAACAAAGTCATGTGACCGGTATACGTTCTCATAAACACAAGATTGACAGCTGAAAAGGATAACCTTCAAACTCTGATGTTTACAAAAAATAACCTGCGGTACTACTTTATCACTGTATCATTGCGCAATTATTACACTGCTACCACATTGCTCTGTTCTTGCTGTAACCTTTTAAAAAACCTTACAACGTGAATTCTTATTGTTGTTTGATTTGAAAGTTTGATTCAAACAGCATATTAGAACCAAAAATTAAATACTTTAACCATATTTCCTGTGAACTACGTTTTGCACGCGGTGACACATAAGTGATGCGGTATTATTGTGGGCGGAGCTTAGCGCATGATCTATGACAATACTTAACATTTGTTTTGCCGAGATTTTGTACATTCAAAAGTTTATTTACTGATTAGAAATCACTTAAATTTCAAAGTTTGAATTTATTAGAAATAGATTTAATAATGTGTTTGTTCACTGGCTTATAAACAGTTTGAAAGTTCAAGTTAAACTGTAGTATAAATGCCGTCGACAAGCTCCGGCATTTATACCAGTTTAACTTGCACCTTTCAAACCGTTTATAAGCCAGTGAACAAACACATTATGAAATCTATTTCTTAATTAACTTGCACCTTTCAAACCGTTTATAAGCCAGTGAACAAACACATGAAATCTATTTCTTGATAATAGCATATGTGATGAATTCCGTCCAAATAAGAGTTGCATATTAAGCCCGATCTAATTAAAATCAGATCGTAATTAGTTCCACTGCGTTACATGTATATTGTGTAACGTAATACAACTAATTACGGTGTGATTAATTTTAATGAGACTGTCAAATAGCATAATATATGAAAATTACTTATTTTCAATGACAATGGAACAGCGGTCTAAAACAAAAGCAGAAGCCGAAACTACACGCCCCATTTACATGCACAGTACTTATATGCCTATTAATTTTTACCAACCAAATTTTGTTTTTTCGTCTGTGATAGAGAAGTTTACAAATAAGTATTTTACTACATTACGTGCGCCAGTCGCGGTACATTATTCGGTTTTCGATTAGAAATCACTACATTCACCTTTATATTTTTGCTATACTCAATAAACTAGCATTTGTCAGTAATTTTCAATAAAATAACACCATTTATAACGTCTGACATAGGTGTCTCCCACAACACAATGAATGTCATTTCAAGTTGTTCAATAAATCAAAGCTTTGCGTTAAGTTTCTCGTAATGGCGTCGATATTTTTCCCTGGATAGATTTGTGACAATCTTTGATCAGACATTAGTCACGTGACACGACGCCGGTTTGTGATTAGCGGCCTTCGTCGTCTCAAATTGTGACGTCATTACCAATAATGCGCTGACAGAATGCATGTGCGTGAAAACGTGCCACTATCAGTAACGTCCGAGATTATGACGATAAGTTGGTAATTATCTCCCTTGTTTTCGACACACTTACTGGATCATGCGCACAACTTCCTCATGCAATACGAATCCGTTAAGTTTCCCATTACAAAATAAATCATGAAAAATATGATTTTGTCCAAAGGCACATGAAACTGACTTACAGCGTTATGTTTGATGTTGAGATTAGCAACGGGGATAATTTAATGAAAATTATTTCGTCTCTGAAGAATGATTAATTCTTTGATCGCACATAAGATAATGATTGATGTTAATGTCATCTGAACATGCTTTTTTTTGGTTTTGTTCGACTTACTACTTTTTACATTAAACATATTTTTTTTGGGTTCAATTCTCGACATATGTTTCATTTTGACCGAGTAAAGATAAGTATCACAAATCATAATCAAGAAATATATCAATTTACTAAAAACTAAATCATCCAAAGTATTGCTTCCAAATTACACCATAGAAGTAAATACAACAATTAACGGTAAGCTAGCTCCCTTATCAAAAGATAAATCTTTTGAACAAGGATATTTGTTCATAAACTCACATTTAACCTAGCTAAGAAAAAGAATTGATGAAATAACTGGAAGTCGTATTTGTTCTGCCTTGCTCTCCATGGTGTAGCTGCATCCCGAAAGATTGTTCACCCACGTGCGTATCTTAGAGCGAAAATCATGTAAATTGGCTTCCATTGTGACGTCAATTAAATTACATTAATTGCAATGACAAATAATCACCCTTTATTTATGTGTACAATAATCATTATAAACCATGCAATGTGATCGAACTTTGGTATCATGAAATAGATCGAAGGAGTAAACTTTTGAAAATTCAAATTTCCTTATTTTCAAGTGAAAGTGTCAATGGTGATAAAATGAGGAAAATATACATAACAAAAACATTCAATGAGATTATGAGGAATACATGATCAATGTTTGACGCAGTCTATCACTTACTGGATGTTTTACAGAAGAAACAATAAAATTTAGTTTTGGAAAGTAAAGACCTGCTAAAACTGTTACGGTTTACTATGAGGTTAACAAATAAGGCATGTTACAGAACATTCAACTATCTTTTTCCAAACAAACAGCGAAATGAGCGGTTACGTTTTCGCGTTGATAGGATGTTATAAAGGCTCTGTTTTTGTGTGTGCATATCGAAGGAAAACCAACTCCCATGGCTTAACCGAACCAAGTACCTTCGCTTTGCAACTCTTTTTAATGACTAAGGAGTATTATTTATCCATTGGTAACACTTATTTACCTTTTCGTGAGATCACTTTATTTCAGTAAGAACGGCATGTTAAATACATCCCATATAAATTACATATACGATATTTGCACTTGGAAACACCAGAAAGTGAACGAACTTTCGCGATGCAGCTGTATACCTCCTGTTCCATAACTAATGAACAACTATGAAAAGGCAATACCATTTTCTTAAAGTGCCACTTTCAGTGTTTTTGGATTAGCATATACCAAACGTTATCAATTGTGTTATTTTATCGCAAAGTACGGACTGTCGCTGAAGATTTTTTTAAATTTATTTTTATTAAATGCTAATTGGATCAGTGTGACGGTGTCAAGACATTATTATTGAAATACCGAAAACCGGACAATGAAGAAACAGTCAAACACACTTTGGAGACTTATGTAAATATTACAGAAAGACAGAGTTGGTATTTATCAATTTAAAGCACAATAAAAGGTCATGAACAATTGAAATTGCATGTTTTGTATGAAGAACCAGATTTTACACCAGGGAAATAATTTATTCATATTAAATTACACGTATGTTCAAAATATAAATTATAATGCATAGTTTTGAGTTCCATACTGATGCTGTATTCGTTTAATTTACTTCCCACTCCCAAAATATAAGAAATAGAGCCACGGGTTCTGCAGCTCAGGATTGGTATTATTTGGTGTAGAAAAACGGAATAGATTGTTCTTAACATAATGTACAACCCCTAGCCATTAACAATTTCAAATTGTTCATAAGTGTCAGTGCATAACAAAATAATGACATGACACTTAAATTGTATCACAATTCCTGCAAAGCTATTGGTTAAAATAGGTTTTCAGGCCATGACCTCGGAGGCCTCTGTAAAGGAGCCACAGGGTCACCAAATCTACAATTTAGAATCCACATTGACTAAAATGACTACACAACATTTCAACTTTCTATGGCGTTTCATACTGGAGAAGAAGATGATATTTTGGGTCAGAGGGTCACCAATTCTACAATTCAGAATCCCGAATGGCCAAGGAATCTGAACGCAACATTTCAGCTTTCTTGACCTTTTCGTACTTGAGAAGAAGATGAAAATATTTGTATTTAGGTAAGGCCCCTTGAACTCGTATTTGGGTCACATAATGACCAATTTTACAATTCAAAATCCTGTTTGGCCAAAGAGTCTGCACAGAAAAAAATAGCTCTCTAAAGTCACTATTGAGAAAAAGTCGAAAAGCGGAAAAATTACGGACAGACGGATGGACGGATGGACGCTATGCCATGCCATGTCATGAGCCAATCGGTTAAAAAGTTAAATATTTATAATTGAATTATTAAGTTGTGTGAGCAATATGTTTAAAACTACTATTATCATTTAAAGAATAGTTAAAACAAATATTTCAAATTTTACATTTTGGTACAAGTCAAAAGCGCCAACTTTAACTTTAAAAAACAATCCCGTGTTAAGGTTGAAAATCCCTTTAAAAATAAAGGATTGGAATGCAATTAATATATTTCCCTTGGGTGTATAAACATTACAATTCATGTTGGGCAGTTGGGAATTGGGAGCAGCTTTGACATTAGGATAACGTTTGAGTGTTCATCTTCTGTATCGGACAGATGACGTTTTGGTTTAGATTCGTATACCGTTATCATTCATCGTGAGCAATGATACTGGTATACATTTTTATTTAATTTAACAAACATTACTGGTATTATTTGGGGATTTACAACTTTAATACCCCTGAAAGAAAGTTAATATTCTAAGAAACCCTTTTCAGAATCATCGACACTTGGAAGGACAGACGTTTCGGTTCTCAAGCCGTAAAGAATAAACGGAACACCCCGAGTTTTATTACACATTAACACCTTGCATAGGGTCTCAATCTAATATTGTAACCCGGATGCAATTAAATGCATTATGTATGGAGTGTCTCGGTTACAAAAGGTCTCTCGGGTGGGATGGTTAGTTTGTTTAAACTGCAATGTAATAAAATATTGAAAAGATGAAATTAAAATTGAACATTTTATAATCTTTTGTGGGAAATATTATTACCTTACATTCCTACCCTCCTACTTGAAAGAGGGCGGCGTGCTTTGTGAACGGAACAGTCTGTACAAAGTTCCGGATATTGTCAATTGGGCGACATGGAAACACTTTCAATACCAAACCTTCATTTCAGACCATTACAGAAGAATTTGAGTTCGGTGATAAAAAGGTCTTCGTTTGATAGAAGTAGCCTTATTTGAAAGTTTCTTGAAAACAGACAATGACAACCAAGGAACATCAAACGTTCGCAGCAAATCGTAAATATGTAGCAGAATTTAAGATGTAAAAAGTTAATGATATCGTTTGACCGAACAAATCATACAGAGTAGTAAAGTAACATCAAACTTCAACTGCAAATTATTAAACCAGAATTTTACTTCAGAGACCAAAATCAAAGCATCGTTTAAATGATTTCGTTGGACTGTACATGTCATGTTCGTTGTTGGAAATTGTAGTTTAATCATACATTCAGTTGCCCAAAAATGAGACAAAAGAAGATTTTAATTAATGTTAAGAGTGAATATTGATATATGTATCCACAGCTGTTACAAGCTAGAGTTACAATTGCAACACAATCGTGGTGGTATTGTATGTAATATAATATGAATAAGACAATAATATAATATAATATAATATAATATAATATAATATAATATAATATAATATAATATAATATAATATAATATAATATTAAGGATTAATTTCAACGACAGTCTTATTTGAAAGCTAAACTGAAATTAACGTAAATATACATACTTATAATCATAATTAGCGTTTGTAACAAATTCTAATTATGATGTATGAATATCATAATAATATTCTGTTATGATTAGACTCAGTCTTATAATTAATTTAGAATACGCATGAGTTGTATAATGAATTACATGACTTGCTTGTTCACTTTTCCGTTGGTACAATGTAAAATGTCAATATATCACTAAATGCTACGCCAAATATGCTTATATGGCACACAATGACATCAAATAACACATAAATTGTAAATGATTACGAAGATTTAACCCTTACACAGACAAACTACTACATAAAGTTCGTGCCTTCTTCGACTTAAAGAAGATAAAAAGGCTTAGTATAAATCGAGCAATATATGTATCAATAGTATTGTAACTATACAGAGAAATAACTAAAGGATATCACGTTTGCAGAAAGGTGTTAGACATGGAGAGTACTTATCTCCTCGTTGTTTTCAATTTGGTTTAACCATTTTGAAAATATTAGATAATATTGATTAAAATTATTGTGATTTACCTCAACTCCTATTCTTTACCATGTTACTTAGTTCACCTTAGTGTCTGGCGATCATCGTAGTTCTATGCAAACACTACCAATACGTGAGGTATGTATAGCAAAACCTGAACATTGACGTAAGAGAGAGGACCAATCTGCACCATATGTAACTTCAACTCCATTACAACATCTACCTCACATTCCAAGGTTTCTGGCGCGTCTCGAACAGTTTTTTTCTACACCGAGGAGCAAACAAAACGATGCAAATTTTGTACACATATAAAGACTCCTGCCGGATAAAGTCGATGTTGAATGTCTGTGATGAGGATTTATTGATGAAATATACCAAATTTCATTCATGAGAGTTTGATACTTATTTTTTCCATATTTGTTCAGACACGTATAGGATGCTAAAATGACATTTCAAAGGGTTTAACAATAATGGTTGGGTAATTAAGGTAATTTTTTTATGAAATTTGGAAATTATGTTGGTAAAAAATGTGTCGGTATAATGTACCTTATTGGACTTTAAATCGATGACACATTGATGCTATAGGATGGTATAAAGCAAACCAGAAACAACATTTCACTCTTCTATCTCGCCTGGCTATAAGGAGATTTCAAAACAATTTTTCAAAGCTGCGTTTTTTAAAAAACAAATGAACAGATAATGTTTAAAAATGGTGACTTACAAAAAGTTTAGTTTAGTTGATTTTTAAGATGCATGGTGTAACTATGTGTCTGTCGTATCTATCCCTCGTGAACTCGCATATCTTGCATTTTTGCTGGTATCGTTTCTTTTTCCCTTGGTATATGACAAATATGGTTTAGTCCTTAGTTTCACTGGCCCAGGGATCAATAAATTGCCATAGTTAAGGACAGTTTATGTATGGTCAGCATCATGCTCGTAATCTTTCCTGGTATCTACATTCAAGGGTAAAATTGTTTATGGCTACAATAAAGACGGTATATGGACTATCGGTGTTTTGCAAAACTTGTCTATAACAAAACATCATGATCTGGGAGCCTGGTAAGTTCAAACGTAATATGATGTAGTTTTCCGAGATTGGTCATGCCATATATTTTTGCAGACTTGAGTCCAGAGTATTTTGTCTGGTGTAGCAAATAACATGTGACCATGTACGAGAAGAAACGATATCATTTACTGAAACACATGTAGTCTAAATTGTAACACTTATACGCAAAGTGAAGATCAACGGCGAACAAACCCAGAGTTGTATCATAGTATACTGTATATAACTAGGATATAACTATAGGACTTGAAAAATAGTCAAACATTATCGGAAGAGTGAAACATACAAGTTTTTTGGAGACGGTCCTTTCTTTGGAAGTAAATATGTTTCAGTTTTGAAGGGAAATATGACAAAGGTCTCAGTATTGACAAATTTCTAAATTAATTTATAATTTCACAAATGAATCACCAATTGTGGTTTTATCAGATTTCAGGTAAGTTGACAGTTCTTCCACGTGAGTATTACAACAACAATACAAGACTGATGAGTATTCTGAAAGCTGTACCAGAGGTTCATGGAACTTATACCTTATGCTGAAAACATCTGTCATAAATCTCAACTTGTGGATAACATTTGAAAAAAAATTTAATTTCGGGCTGGTGAAGATAACAATGCGGTGGATTGAGTGGCGGAACTGAGTAGCCGATACTTGGTGCCACCGAGAGGGTTGGGTAGGAAGGACCCTTACACCAGAAACGTGATTATTTATTCATCTATCCAATAAAAGGAAAGGGTCTTGTAACTTTAGATATGTGTTACGGGGAGCAACTTGGAAGTTGTCAGAAAACTACAATCACCGACATATTACCCCCTTCACTGTATGGCTCCGTTTCGATTTTAATGAAAATTACATTTTCAACTGCAGTTAACCCTCCCGCGCTCTGTCGGACAGGTGAGATCGACTTCATCGCAGTGACATGCTCACAAAACAAACCTCTCGTGTTGGACAAAGGGTTCGAGTAGCCATGTGGCGAATTTCACGGTGAATGGCCACATCACCCCTTTTCCCCCAATCCGCCCTCAGAATCCTTCAAGTCAAATCCAGACGGCCATATCGGCACGTGCTGCCAGGGCGTGTCACATTCTCACGCGCGCTTCTCGCTGCGTGGCCTGCTCACGCGAGATTATGGCGCAAGTCGGTTCTCACTTCACCTCTAAGGGTACAAAAGCAAAAACGACAGATTTGGATGTAAGTGCGAAGGACCAAAACTAACAAGAGTCGTTCTTTTTCAACTCCCAGATGTCTTTACAATAGTAGAGTGCACGATGATGAAAACACTAAGACTCCAGGGCGAAAGTTAATTTGAGGAGATTTCTGGGCCATATGTAAACACTTGGACACAAAACCCACGTTCCTTGAAGCCAGGAGTTGATTGGCTCAGTCAAGAATCGTGCTTGTCTCACATATAACATTAAACTTCAATCTGAAACTTATCCACGATCTGAAGAAGTTGACATGGAGACTCTTGAAAAGCGAGATTGACGGAGATTGTCAAGTTTAATTTGTAAGCTAAAACATACATTCTAGATAACATATAAGATGTTGCCATCATTGTCGTCTCAGATTTAAACTAGAACCCACCAATATTATCTTTATAAGAATCCACCCTAAACATCAGACAAGCGATGGTTTCATTAGGTACTTTTCGCGCATGCTCGACGCTAGCAGATGGCATTGTCTATGAATTTCAGCAATTTTTTAAATAGATTGCGTTGTAGATTAACAATATTGTTAAAAAAAACAAATCATAAAACTGGATAAGAGGCACAACGATGAACATAATTAATAAAGTAGCCTTAAAAATAACAATAGATTTAGTTGCTTTTCTTTTTACCACCATCACAAAACTATTTGCATATTACAATGTCAGTGTTCTCATCACTTCATCACTTTAACAAGGATGAATAACATATAATCAAGTAATGTTTTAAAAAATGCCAATAGAGAAGTTGACATTCAGAAATATTGCTTTTCTCGTATAATTCACCTCTAATTACATGCCTTTGATATATGAAACGTAATGGTATTCCTTGAATCTGTATTGCTCGTTAGCTCAACAAACATCACGTTGTCTTCTGAAAATCGAGTTTAGAAATTCCTCAGATGTCCGATTGCCAGTTCAGCGTTTTTTTCTCCAAATTTCAATAAAATACCTGAGACGTTTAAAAAAGAAACTTGAAGCAAGTACGAGATAAGAAACTTATATCTTCACATTCATGCGGTGCATTTACAAAGTGGGTGACCACATATAAGATAACTATTATATAACAACTACATGTGCTTATTGTTTATATGCGCAACGTTTCTTGACTGCTCCTTGTCCCTTGTAAGATAAATGAAGATGAAGTAGTTATCCATAATAGTTCACTAAAACTAATGTATCAACCTAAACCCACCAGACGCAACTTCTCAACAAGTGTAAATATGGATAACTTTTCTGGACCATGGTCAGCCCTGTACCACCCGTGCTTCTCTAATTCCAGTCGATGCTCGCAGGTTTCCCATCAATGCATAGTCATCGTGTCGTTGCGGGCTTTCTAATAATACTAGCACCCTTGATTTAAGCGAAATACTCTTGAAAGCGGCGTTCAACCCCAACTCGCCTCACCTGGGCCTATACTAGGTGTTGTGTTCTTTATTTGACATATTAAGCTTTATTTATTGTCTCAATTAATAATTGACGAATGCTTAGAACGACGAGTTTATAACAAACATGGAGAGGACTACTGCCCAGAATTCATATTTTAAACTTTTATTGCTACATAATTGTCAAATGACAATTTATCACCACACCCCGCTGTTAGATTAATCCTAACAACTTTATAAAACAGTCAGTTCTGTGTCTAAATTCAGACCGTGGCAAGGGGAAATAGATTAACAGGGTAGGTTCGTGCTGTTTAATTACAGCAGTATCAATTTGAACAAATCAATTACTATCAAATCTAGACAAAAGAAAACCTCTTAATGTAGGTTATTTTCAGCTTGATTTGCACCTTTGTTTGAAAGAAATAAGTTCTAATTTCTACAAAGAGAGTGGTCTATTCCCAACGATTCCTTACAGTGATAACGGGTTTGTATCTGTGGAAACCAAATGAAAGTACATTTTTGATTATCTGAATCTATATTTAGCTAATGTAATGTGAAATGTAAGGATGTAAATTTAACGAACATTCATTATATGGATCCAATAAATGAATCAGGAATATTTCGTTTCTACAGGAATACTCGGTCCTACCCGTAAGTTAACAAAGACAGACGTTTTACCTCCAATGGTGTTGTAATGTTCCCGTCTCCTAATAAAGCAATCAAAACCACAGGACATCGAATAAGACATAAGAATAATAAACGAGTTGCGAGGAATTACGGATTATCTATCCCGAGTTAATTATCGTGATAAGCTCAGAGCTTTAGCGAGGAGTTTGACATAATAATTCACGAGGGACAGATAATTCGTAAATCCGAGCACCGAGTCGGTTATTCTGTTTCTTACCCAATGTCAGTTTAATGCGTAAAAATAGAAAAACAAGACACGAATTCACTATCTTTGATATTAGACTGTAAAATACAAATTGTACTCATAACTCTACTCATTCATAAACTCTCTCACACCTTCAAGATGCGGACATCCAAACAGATTCTGAAGTAAATGGTTTAGTGACATAGTTAACAACTCGTTTATCGTGTAAACAATGTCGCAGAATGAGAGAAAATTAGTGAAAATGTGAGCTGGCAATCGCTCTGTTGGAATGCACGATAGGAGTGTAATTACGTCACAAAATGACGTCATGGCTAATGACGTCACAAAGCCACATATACATTTGCTGTATATGATTGTTTATTATTGAGTGTTCTCAATTTCTTGTGGTAGAACAAATCTTTATTGATGCACAAATGTGATAACAACTTTATCAACGACCTTATACAGTTTTATAGCTGCCCATGTCTTTATGAGTTTCTTACACTTAGGAAATTTGACTACGCATATACTAAATAAGTCCTCAGTTTTTGAAAAAAAGCTGCTTGTTACTGCATCATATTTTTTTGTGTAAACAATGTTAATTTCCCCTTAACATCGAAACTATATAATTTGAAAAGTTTTTCAAGTTGTCATTGCTTAATCTTTGTTTCAGCCTTCAGCAAAATAATTGCTTATCTTTGTTTCAGTATTCAGTTAAACCATGTTTTAATCCGTGTGTAAATCTTTTGTAAAACCATTGCTCAATCTTTGTTTAAGTCTTCAGTAAAACCTTTTACTGAATTGTGTTTCTGCCTTCAGTAAAACCATTGCTTAATCTGTGTTTCAGGCTTCAGTAAAACCATTGCTTAATCTTTGTTTCAGGCTTCAGTAAAACCATTGCTTAATCTTTGTTTCAGGCTTCAGTAAAACCATTGCTTAATCTTTGTTTCAGGCTTCAGTAAAACCATTGATTAATCTTTGTTTCAGGCTTCAGTAAAACCATTGCTTAATCTTTGTTTCAGGCTTCAGTAAAACCATTGCTTAATCTTTGTTTCAGGCTTCAGTAAAACCATTGCTTAATCTTTGTTTCAGTCTTCAGTAAAACCATTGCTTAATCTTTGTTTCAGGCTTCAGTAAAACCATTGCTTAATCTTTGTTTCAGGCTTCAGTAAAACCATTGCTTAATCTTTGTTTCAGGCTTCAGTAAAACCATTGCTTAATCTTTGCTCAAGCCTTCAGTAAAACCATTGCGAGTTCCGGATAACAGTATACTTACTGTAAACCAACACGACTTTTCGGAGTATGTTTCCCTTAATATGTTCAAGGAGTAAGCGCAAACTCCGAAACATCGTATCTGTTCACAGTATGTAAATATTTTCATCCATCTAACCTTTAATATCTTCCCATTCAAATATGTTATAATCGCAGCTGTATTTTCCTGCAAAACCAAGCCATCATTACAGCTACAGGGCCCAAACTGTTTAAGAAAAGGCAGTTATTGTTAGAAATCGTGTCCTTTATAGTGCTATAGGGCAGAAAAGAGGAGCCTATAATTGATGTTTCAGCTGTTTTTTACTCAAGTGAAAAAAACACAAAAGAGCGCAGCTCGAAATAATTAGAAAGTTATTCTATTATTTGAATTGAGAATATGTAAACATTATCCTTGTAATGTTAATGCGGGCAGTTGTTAATATCAAAAGGAAATATTGTGTCAGAGAGCCTACAGTGAGATCCCTGCAGTTGATTCTTTATTTATGTTTCAATTAGAGCGAGAGGTTTGAGTACTTTCGGAACGTGCAAGGTAAGACGCTGGGATACACTACATTATGCGGGTATTATGAAAAACATAGGACAGAAAACACAACCCTGTCTGCTTCACTCCAGGAAAAGAATCGGCCAACATGACACGTGGCCTTATTTAACCAAGGGAATGATTTAGAGATTACCGTCTCAAATGCCAACCTGACAAGGCATTTTATCTATTGTTATATGCATACAGACATCTCTCATGTGTGTATTTTGGTTGAATATACCAGGCCATTGTGCAAAAAATATTGTCGAAACGATATGTCCAAGGAGTCATCGTTTTATCTCTCACAGGCGACAATTCCCGTGAAACATATTAATGGGTGATACTTCCCTTGAAACATATTATTGGGTGATCCTTCCAGTGAAACATATTATTTGGTGATACTTCGACAATATTTCCTCCTTTTCTTTTCCACCTTTTCCTTTTTCTTCAACAAGAGAGTTCATACAAGATCGATATCGAACAGGGGTATCAATGTGTTGAAAGGCGGAATTGACTTATCAAACATTCATGGTTTCTGTGAAAAGTATGGAGTTTATATTTTATCAAAATACTTGTTTTAATGATAATAATTTCGAAAACGTAAATTATAAATTAAAATTACACTGTTTTTATAATAATATATTTTAAAAATTGAATAGTGGTGAAAGATGAAGCTAATTTGTTCCTAAATTAAAAGATGTTCGGCTTGAAGACTCTCCCTTTTTAAAAAGAATTGTCTAAAGTTCTTTTTGAATAAGCGATATATGTTTGTAGATATGTTATATAAAGTTCTTCAAATAAGGTTTTAAAAACTCCGAATCTAATTGACGATAATATCTAATAAAATGCTAAGATACAACAAAAGATGTGACACAACAAGCTCCAAGATTGCTGACATATTTAGGTGAAATTCATTATTGTAAAATTTAATTATCCATTGGCCATTTTCCCATTCTTATGATATTATTATCACAATGATCTAATATCATGATTTTTACATTCTCATTTCATTATAAGAGGACAGGTATAAATATAAAGTTAGAAAATGAATACTTATAGATAAATAAAACTTCATGTGAAATTACTTTTAGAAAATTTTATCACTTACATATGCAACTCTCCATAAACATTCAATAAAAGCTGAGCCAGGACTATATGCTATTCTTTCATCACACATTAAATAAGGTATTGGAAAAATAGTGCGAATGTAAGTTAATAACAACATGGGTCATTCATGCAATTTTAATAAAAAATAAATCATTAAAAAATATATAAAAAGGTGCTTCTTTTTTTATAACTTGAATTAAAGTATCAGAAAGACAATGGGAAATAATACCATTTTCGCCCATGGGAAAGTTGTAACACAACATTATTACAAGGTTCAATATATTTCTGTCATAAATGAATAGAAAGGCATCCAAACAATTCTGTTTAATTTCCAGGGTGTGATGTAGGAACATTAGTGCACAAATTTATATCAATCTGAATATGTTATATACGTTCAACATACGTCCAAAACATGACAAAATGACATCAAGCATCCAATACGTTTGAGTAATATTCCTAAAACGTATTCAACGATTGGACAATCGATGAATTACAAAAGAGGTATGAAGTTTCTGTCACTTTCATTAAAAATAGAATAGAAATGAAGGTATCAGAAAGACAATGGGGAAATAACACCATTTTTGCCCATGGGAAAGTTCGCCAATGGGAAAGTTCACTTTCCGCCCATGGGAAAGTTCACTTTCCGCCCATGGGCAAGTTCGCCCATGGGCAAGTTCGCCCATGGGAAAATTATTTTCTAAGGGGTGGTGTATGATCATCAATACCCAAAATTATTTGCTATGTATCTGAACATGAAAATTTTATAACTTGATTTGGTCTGAACCCCGTATTTAATGACGGTGGCCAATGGGCCAGCCCATGGGCTAGCCCATGGGCGAACTTTCCCATGGGCCTACCCATGGGCAAGGGTACCTGTATCTCACTAACGGCTAGGGTTACGGAGTTGGAATTTTCGTCAAGTTCTTAGTTGATACATAAAAAAAGGTTTTGTTTAGTTTTGGAACCTCCCCTGTACATATTTATGGTTGGTCAGTTATGGAATCTCGGGTTTCCATAATAAAATCGGGTCGCCTTAAAATATTAAAAAAATTTGGAAAGGAATTATACCTTCCGATATTTTACGATCCTTTTGATGTCTTAACTTTTGCTACTTCTTCCTGAAGAAGGCTTGAGCCGGATATCCTTGGATAACATCACATCGTTTTGAGTGTTACTCCTTTACTCATCCGTGTTACTTTGAGCGATATGTCTTCTATATAACATTCTAAACATCAAAACATTATAGTATATATCTGCCTTAGAATATACCAGTCGATGTCAAGTTGGCCGAATGGATAAAATGTTGGTTCAGTCAGTACTGGCGGTTGGTGCAAGAATCTGAGGCGAGGGGTTCGAATCCAACAAAAAGAACAAAAAGTGTACTATTGCAGAAAGTGCGATCTTAAATATAACAATTTTTAATTTCCCGTCTTCTGCCATGAAAACAATGCCACAGGAAGCAAATATAGCGATGCAATATGTTGTTATCCACTTGTAAAGTAAGTCACGATCATGTTTTTATGCTCGTGGGATGTCCTTATGTTGAACGTGTCGTGTACATTACACGTACAAATGCAGTGGATCAGAGGCATTAATTGGAGAGTACAATCGGATTATCCATCATTTTGTTGTTTACATGAAATAAGAAATCGCTGTATTTGTTTTACTAATTTCAAAATTGTGTACGCTATAAAAAAAACGCATCCCGAAAGTTTGTTCACCTACTTGTATTTCTTAGTGCAAATATCACGAAACCTAAACTAAACTGTAATATAGGATGTCTTTAAAACATCGTATTAACGTGAAAACGAAACCGATAATTGTGCATTTCACTTTGGAAAAAGACAGTTGAATGTTCCTAAACATAGTGTAATGTTATACCTCATAGTAAACCATAATAGTTTTAACAGCTCTTTGAAGTGACCATGGGTCCTTTCCAAAACTACAGTTTATATTTCTGTAAAATATCCAGTAAGTGATCAACTTCGTCAAACACTGAACTCTTATTTCCTCTCAATCTCATGCTATTTACTTGTGATGAATATATTCTCATTTAATCGCCATGGAAACTTTAATTTCATAATTAAGGAAATCTGAACTTTCAAATATTGCTCATTTAATACAATATGTTCAAAAGTGCAAAACTTCCACGACATTGTAAGTTTGAGAATAACAATTGTTCACATGTATGTTAGATTATTCTTTGTCTTTGGTGTAATATAATTAACGTCACAATGACAGCCAATTTACATGATATTTACACACGTAGCTGAACAAACATTCGGGATGCAGCTGCGTATATATATATATATATATATATATATATATATATATATATATATATATATATAACCGCTATATATACATATATATATATATATATATATATATATATATATATATATATATATATATATATATATATATATATATATATCCACAAAGTAACACACAGTTACCGTTAGACTTACTATCACTACCTTGTTATCATGGTTATGTTTTAGCAAAATATTTACTCCCCCTTGAATATGGATAATATGACAGTTTTTCAACATTTTGAAACACGAAACATGATAATTTTGCTTCGTAAAATCTCAAACTGTCATCCATTATTCGTGTAGTGAACGGTGTCGATTGGACACCGTGTGAAAATTATGCAGCGAGAAAGAAACTACCATCAACCAGTGTAGACGTTTAGATGATTTTAATGGCGCTTCTAAAATGGAAAATCAAACTTTATTCAATACTGAAAGGCCACAGGCCTGTAGTACATTATGCAAAGGTACATGTTAATACAAGTGAATTTACATGTTATCATAACGATAACTTATTATTATTCTTTTCTCAATATCATTGCATGGCATATGTACATAGCAAGATTCTAAATTACATTACGATTATTACAACGAAAATGTGTCTGTAGAGGGATGGACATAATCAAATTCTTTAGGTTGTGTTCTGCGTAATTCAATGGACACACAAGCAAACAATGATATTAGTTTTCTGCGACATTTTATATATTTAAAACATTTTTTATTTTAAAATATTTGCCTTTTTCAATCCACAAGTCATGTGACGAGCATGAAATATTCTAAAAAAAATAAAGAATGGTAAATTTAAGTATCAAAGTACTTTTTAATTTTTTAAGATCCCTATCAACACTTTTTGTGCCTGGATCGATGCATATTCAGCATGGGTTGCCCTGGAAAGGTGATTAGTAAAATACACACCCAGGTAATTATATATGACGTTGATTCTATCAGGTTGCCTTTAAAATGCAATTTTTCATTGTTCATATTCACATTTAGTTTATATTGTTCACAATAACTTTCTAGTTCAACAATTTGAGTCTGGGGACCTACAACAGTTTTAGTTATTAGAGAAATGTCGTCGGCAAATAATAATTTATCTCGTAAAGTAATATAAACAAATTTAACTCATACATGTATAATACTTATTATTGCATATCTATAGAAACTAACATGGGGTGCTGAAATTGCTATTTCGTGTGGTGTACATATAACTAGTTTCACTTGTATCCATCTCTCGTAGATTGAAATATCTCGCATTTTTGTTTGTATCGTTTCTTTTGCCCCTTGATGTATAATGGGCCTGAAAAGAGGTAAAATAATTTCCAAAATACAAAGTTTACAAACTAATTTAAACGTTTAAGCAATCTTCCGATGCATCTGCACGAGTCGCATTGCTCACCAAATTGTGAATTTTGGTGGAACGTATATACAAGGGTTTTCACATCCAGACGACCTTCCCAAACCTATTAATGATCAATTCAGTTCCCGCAGAGAAGGAATCGACCCCTGCATTGTCTAACATCAAATCAGTAGACAAAATGGGGCAGAGTGAATTTGTTAAAAACGTCATTTTTGAACAAACAGCAAAAGCTTACTTATGACTGAGAACGTCATGAAGATACATTATGATTCATCGTGGATACCAGGCTACTTTCTTACTGTATACGATATGCTAGCGGAACGGACGAAACAAAGTAGTCTGGATTCCAGGATGATTATCTCTTTAGAGTTTCATACAGTAAAAGTCGACAGAATAGGTTACAGGTAGATGTATGACTCGAAGCCGATACTGGCTTCCTTCCCGTGTGTCAGTACTTTGACGGACCACAAATTGGAGGGGAATATCACTGTAAGAGAACAAGAAAATGAAATATAAAGAATCCGTCTACTGAAAGGCATATGGACATTTTATGTACGCTTCACGACATTTCAAAATAGAATGATCCTTGCTGTGGTAAACGCAGAGTTTTAAATTACTCATTATATCGCAATATGTTTGTTTTGTCTGGAAAGTTATAAACCCGCCTACATCTATATTCACAAGGTCTACTTATATTACTGCTAAATGGTTTCAACTTACGGTTGAGCATTTTAAGAAAAGACCCTGGCATTGGACTTTGTGATTCAAACATATTATGATGTTGAGTGTGTGTGTGTATGGTGTATGAACGTTTATGGTGTGTGGTCTGTGGTGTTTGGTTTGGGGCCGGCGACGTATATGTGTTACTGCAACGATAGTATGATATGGCTCTTGGTGTGTGGCAGTGTGGTATGGTGTTTTGTGTTGTGGTGTGGTAAGGAATGGTATGGTGTGATATGGTATAGTATGGTATGGCATGGCATGGTATGGTATTCCTTGGAAATGTATTGTGATGTGTCATTGTATGTAGTTTGGTATGGTATGGTGTTGTGTAGTTTGGTATGGTATGGTGTTGTGTAGTTTGGTATGGTATGGTGTTGTGTAGTGTGGTGTGATATGCCTGTGTCAGGTGAGGTGGAGTATAATGTGATGTGGTAAAGTGTGATGTAGTGTGGTGATGAATGATGTGGTATGACATGTTATGAAATGGTTTGCTATGATGTGATTGGACATGATGTCCTGAAATGTTGTGAGGTATGATGTGGTGTGTATATGCTGTATTTGAATTGTGACTGGTATAGTTTACTCTGATGTATGGTATGGGCATCAGTATTTCTGACGAATCCTAGGTGTATTGACCAGTGATAACTTCAAATGACAACCGTATGTTATATACTGCATGATGTGCGTTTGCTTTATGGTGTCCCAATGTCGTGATATGGATTGGTGTGATATACTGATATGGTATGTATATGATATGGTTGTATATGATATGGTATGTATTTGATATGGAAGTATATGGTATGGTAGTATAGTATATGGTATGTATATGATATGGTAGTATATGATATGGTATGTATATAATATGGTAGTATATGCTATGGTTGGATATGATATGGTATGTATATGATATGGTTGTGTATGCTATGGTATGTATATGATATGGTAGTATATGCTACGGTAGTATATGCTATGGTATTTATATGATACGGTATGTATATGCTATGGTATGTATATGCTATGGTATGTATATTATATGGTATGTATATGATATGGTATGTATATGATATGGTAGTATATCCTATGGTAAGAATATGATATGGTAGTATATACTATGGTAGTATAAATTATGATATGGTATGTATATAATATGGTAGTATATGCTATGGTTGGATATGATATGGTATGTATATGATATGGTTGTGTATGCTATGGTATGTATATGATATGGTTGTGTATGCTATGGTATGTATATGATATGGCTGTGTATGATATGATATGTATATGATATGGTATGAATATGATATGGTAGTATATACTATTTTAGTATATGCTATGGTATGTATATGATATGGTATGTATATTATATGGTAGTATATCCTATGGTAAGAATATGATATGGTAGTATATACTATGGTAGGATATGATATGGTTTGTATATGATATGGTATGTAAATGATATGATAGTATATGATATGGTATGAATATGATATGGTATGTATATGATATGGTAGTATATGATAGTGTATGTTTATGATATAGTAGTATATGATATGGTATGTATATGATATTGTAGTGTATGCTATAGTGTGTATATGATATGGTATGTATATGATATAGTATGTATATGATATGGTAGTATATGATATGGTAGTCTATGATATGCTTATATATGATATGGTAGTATATACTATGGTTTGTATGTGATATAGTATGTTTATGATAAAGTATGTATATGGTATGGTTGTGTTTGCAATGGTATGTATATGATATGGTATGTTTATGATATGGTATGTATATGATATGGTATGTATATGATATGGTTGTATATGATATGGTATGTTTATGATATGGTATGTATATGATATGGTTTGTATATGATATGGTATGTATATGATATAGTTGTATATGATATGGTATGTTTATGATATGGTATGTATATACTATGGTATGTATATGCTATGGTATTTATATGATATGGTATGTATATGATATGGTATGTATATGATATGGTATGTATATGATATGGTATGTATATGATATGGTATGTATATACTATTGAAGTATATGACATGGTATGTATATGATATGGTATGTATATGATATGGCATGTATATGATATGGTAGTATATGACATGGTAGTATATGATATGGTATGTATATGATATGGTATGTATATGATATGGTATGTATATGATATGGTAGTATATGATATGGTATGTATATGATATGGTATGTATATGATATGGTATGTATATGATATGGTATGTATATGATATGGTATGTATATGATATGGTTGTATATGATATGGTATGTTTATGATATGGTATGTATATGATATGGTTTGTATATGATATGGTATGTATATGATATAGTTGTATATGATATGGTATGTTTATGATATGGTATGTATATGCTATGGTATGTATATGCTATGGTATTTATATGATATGGTATGTATATGATATGGTATGTATATGATATGGTATGTATATGATATGGTATGTATATGATATGGTATTTATATACTATTGAAGTATATGACATGGTATGTATATGATATGGTAATTATATGATATGGTATGTATATGATATGGTATGTATATGATATGGTAGTATATGACATGGTAGTATATGATATGGTATGTATATGATATGGTATGTATATGATATGGTATGTATATGATATGGTAGTATATGATATGGTATGTATATGATATGGTATGGATATGATATGGTATGTATATGATATGGTATGTATATTATATGGTATGTATATGATATGGTATGTATATGATATGGTAGTATATACTATGGTATGTATATGATATGGTATGTATATGATATGGTATGTATATGACATGGTTTGTATATGATATGGTAGT